>JAVXUO010000138.1:0-534030 GCA_033065855.1 Escallonia rubra
TGTAAACAAAGCGTCTACAAGTGAAAAAAATTTAGTTTAACGGTGATGTACAAAAGATGATATAAGAAGTGGGTGGGATCTAGCGAGACGGAGAGATTCCCAAATAATAGGTGGCCAAAATTTTGTTATCATCTCATTTTATCGGTTAATTATATCATATCACCGCTATCACCGCTACATTGAAGTTTTTTCCAGACAAATTAACTCCCTACATAAAAGAACCTCGTTAAGTCATAACAACTGCGAATACAATTTCTTGCTGCATTCTTAAAGCTTACAATTGCAATCCTCTTCTTTTCTTTTCTTGGTTGCACCTTTCAGAGCCATTTTTGGTTAAGGGGCGCCAATTTTCATTTGATTAAGACGCGTAATTCAGCTAAAGAGACTCACTCCCATCTTTTGGATTGGTTTGGGACCTTTGGGTTGACAAAAACCTTAAAAATCCAACCCAAGTTGTAGTCCATGAAGTGACTCACTGACTGAGTGAGTGAGAGTAGAGGCAGCAAGGATGGCAACTATGGCGTAGCTAGTTTTTAGTAACACTAAAAAAAGTGTTGTTAAGAGTTATTATTGAACTTATCTATATTAAATGTGTCACTAGCCTTACTTTAAGAGACTTATTTGTTGCTAAATGCAGGATTTTACCCAGTGTAGATGCTTAAGTCTAAGATCGTATCCGATGTGACGCCATTTCATCTAATCACATCTCAATCTTTTCCCATATACTTGAAGCACAAATCTAGGTTTAGAATCCAATTATCAAATCCAACTCACAAATTTTGCGGAAGCAACAAATGTTTTGACCTTTGGCCATAAATCTACAAAGTAAACCCAAAAAAAAAAAAAAGAGGTCCTACTTGCACTGTGGCCATTCGGGTTCGTTATCAACACGGTTATTAGCACAAAATATATGTAGGTCGCCATTAAAAATAAGTGCGTATCAATGTCTAGATTATCACCAAAATAATTCTTTTGGAAAGGTTGAAGCCTCGCCAAAGGGGTGATTACATCTTCACATAAGGTAATTAGTTTTCCTCAATTCCTAAGTACTACATCGTTGTCCTCATTTCTTATTTCCACAACTACTTCTATCTTCTATCTCTAATCCAAAGTTTTCGGTTCGCACAATGAAATTCTTTTTTGAAACGCAATTTCATCCGCTTCTACTATTTTTTTTTATTTTAGTAATGAGCGAATGACATTGATAAACTAAAGATTTACAAAGATTTGTCAAATTAGGCTTTTCATTCTTGCATTTTCAAAGTAAACGAAATTAGTCATGACAACACGTGACTAACACTCAAACTAATAATAGTTTTGAAGAAATAAACTAACACTTCAACACAGTCCCCATTACACGAGGAGGCAACTGGCCGCATGAATAGAGAGTGATCTATCCATACTGAATCACAGCGCATAATAAGGGATCGCCATCACTGCAAGACAAGCGCACCCAATCAAAACTGTCATTAAATAGTGGGACTTAAACCTATCACAGCAAGAGTCTAAATACATGAATATTACAATTCTTTTTAGGGCTAATTACACCTATATCCTTAAGGTTATGATATAATTACAGACAAGAACAATAGTTTGATCAAATTACACTTGTGTTCGTTGACCAAACAGAATCATAAAAATCCTAACGATTTCAATGAAAAGACTTTATTTCCTCTAAGTTGGAACCTTATTTTTTTTTGTAATGCCATTACTTCATCTTTATTAGCCAAAAAAAAAAGATAAAAGACTTTATTGTTTACTCTCCCCTACCCCCCGGGTATCAATGCCCTCACAGTCTTCCAAGCCAACATCTCTGGCCAGATTCCGGTCGCCGTCGCCATCTCGAGCTGGACTACAACCAACTCACCGGCTCAATCCCTCCCCAGCTTGCTCAACTCACCAACCTCGGCACTATCCGGTTAGACCGCAACAGATTCACCGAAGAAATCACCGACCGCTGCACCTCTTCGCCGCCCCCTCTTTTCGCTTTGGGGGATCCGGTAACCGACTGCCACATGTATGGATCCGCTCAATTGCCCGAGAATTTCGGAGGTTACAATCTGACTGAGCCACCGCATGAAAGTCAGACGAGGTATGGGCAAGGGGATGTGCTGCGAACAGACGACGTGTTTAATGAATGACTGATTATCCGGCGTTGGGCGAGGGGAGCGGGCTGACGGCGTGGGGCGAGGGGAAGGGGCTGCCGGCGCTTGGGGAGGAGTTCAGTGATTTGCAGAACCCTAATTTGCAAATTAAGGTTTCAAAACCCTAATTTTCAAATTAGGGTTTTGAAACCCTAATTTGCCGATTGAGACCCTTCGAGTTTTGATGCAATTGAGAAATTTTGATGAAATAGATTGCATTTGTTCCCAATTTTGATGAAATAGATTGCATTTGTTCCCAATTTTGAGAAATTTTAGGGTTTTCAAACCCTAATCTTTACATGAAGGTTTGAAATCTTAATTTAAAAGATTTAAAAATATTCAGTATATACAATACAAGGGGTAGTATCGTTATTTTAAAAACACGTTTTGATGACATCATAAAAAAAGTACATTTTTTGGACGGAACCCTGACGGATGGACACGGCTAATACATTTTAAAAGTGTTTGGTCACGAAATGTTACATTATAAAATTTAGTGTTCTTAACTGTAATTACACCTAACCTCAAAAATATTGGTGTAATTTGCCCTTCTTTTTACTATACTCGTCGCATGGGCCGGTGAGCACTGGCTTCTTTGAAACATTCAGCAAGTTCCGTGATGGTGCAACCCTTATGACCCCATTTGGGGTCCAACCAGTGACCTGCTGCATGTGCGGTCTAGTTTCCTAATTCTTATCCAAACATATTAGTCAAGTGCCAAGTCTGCAAAATAATCTCAATTAGTTCCTTATTTTTTATTTTTTTTTGTGGGTATAATGGAGAAAAAAAATAGTAATTTCATTCATTTTACTTGTTCTGCATCGTCCGTACCGCTCATCTTTTACTTGTTGAGCACTGTCTGCACTGCTCGCCTTTCTCTTTATCGCTTATTAACTTGCGTTATACTTTCACCACCGTACACTTGGTCTCCTGAGCACTTCTAAGTACCATGACTCATGGAGCCTTTAATTTAGTAGAACGTAGTAACAAGTCGAATCCAGTTGTTGGAGAAATACAAAAGAACAAGCAAGTGAATGGACTGGAAGAGGACAATACAAAAAGTCTAAGGTGTGTTTCATGCCTCTGACCCTCTTGACTCTCATTTTTCCTTGCAACCACTTTTTGCTTCAAGTCTTTCTTACATGGGAACATGGCCGAAAAGCAAGAGGGTAGCTCCTTCATTCGGTAGTCAATGACAATTTGATTTGCGTTGTATTCACTTTTACCAGCCAAAGGTGAAAGCAGAGACGCACTGCCACTGCCTCCGCAAAGCACATATTGACTTCAGCTTTGTAGTTGTCATTGCACTGGTACGTACGTAGTTTAGGGTCCTCCAACCCAATGCGGAGCTTCCTTATTATATGCTCCAAAAAGAGTTGTGATTCACATTCTATCGATTTGCTTAATAAGGTGGATTTCCGCGGGCCTAGCGGAGGCGGGTGCTACCTGCTGCTCAAACACTTACCATGTATGCACAAATATTTATGGATATGTTTTTTTCGTCCTTTTACATGTTAAAGTAACTACATATTGTTAGGATAGTTAAAAGAAATGTTCTTTTAGTCATCTTAAATTCTAAAGTTACACAAACAAGTAGAAAAGAACTAAGACCAAACAAGATAAATCAAGTCGACATTCAACAGAGTGCACATAGCGACAAAACGATACCGATACACAGCACACTTCACCTCACGCGTCAATTGTTTTTTCTCCTCTTCCCCCCTCCTGGCCGACAGTAACTTTTTTGGCAATACCATTCGAATGGGACCTTGAGAAAGTCTCATGATTCTGCCACTGGGCCTCAGTCTCACCTGGGGGCCGTAAAATGTGTGCATGCATCTTAAAATCTAGAATTCATTCCCCTCTTCTAGAACACCAATTTCATATATATATATATATATATATATATATATATATATATATATATATAGGGGGCCGATCCACATCCCCTAGTGGATAATATCCATCCAACCGCAACACTTTGTTGCGGTTGGTTTTCTTTTTCCTACCCCCACCCCCTACCCCCCGCCAACCGCAACAAAGTGTTGCGGTTGGTTTTCATTCCATTTTTTTTCTTTTCTTCGTGGCCCCCCCCCCCCCCCCAACCGCAACAAAGTGTTGCGGTTGGTATCATTCCCTTTTTTTTTCTTTTCTATTACTTTTCGTGGCCCCCAACCTTGTTGCTTCCCTTCCCCCTGCCTGCCACGTGGTCAAACCGCAACAAAGTGTTGCGGTTCCCCCTGCCACGCGGCGTCAAATTTGCCACCCCGAGAGGGGCATTTTGATAATTCTACAATGTTAAGTTTTTCAAACGACTTTTTAGTACAGAAATGTAAGTAAAACACCTAAAAGGTTGTTTTGAAGCTGATTTAGGGGCAATAGGGTGATAATGAACCCCCGGGGGCGTTAGGAAGATTTTTCGGAAGCTATGAATTGGGCGATAAAGTGTGCGCGAATAGGCCTTTCATAGGAAAACCAAAAAAATTGATCGAGTCACTGTACGTAATATCGAGTCACGGACAAGTCGAGGACATTATGGTACTGAAATGTCTAACGGCAACACGTGTAAAAAAATTGATCAACGCCGTTCTCTTATTCATAAAAAAATAAAACATCTCACCTATAAGGTTTCATATCAAATTTTGACCCTTATTTATTTTTGGGTCGAATGCATGTTCAGTTGACAAAGCCATGAAATTAAGGCTGCCACAGTCTAATTTTTAGAGTTCGTCATCTGACTTAGGATCATTGCACATTCCCAGTACATGGAATATGTTAGGCTTCTTGCAGCACCCTAACCTAGTCAAGCTGATTGTGTTCTGCAATGAGGGAGACCAACGACTTCTGGTGTACGAATACATGAAGATGGGAACTTTGGAGGACCTCCTTTTTGGTAAACTGCCTTTGTACTGTGATTGCGTTGATAATGGGCTCATTGTCTCCCTTTTGCACGTTAGTTCTTAGAATTGTGTCCGCATTTCTTCCTCTTTTGTATTTCATTCGGCAAAAACTAAACTAGTACTAGTATTTCATTTGGAAACATAGTCAAAATACAACAAAAAAAGTGTACTTTTCCCCGTCTTTTTATCATTACTTCTATCTAACTTCGCATATGCTAATTAATTTTCCTCAATTTTCAAGTCCTACATCATTGTTCTCATTCCTTATTTCCATAATTACTTCTATCTTCCATTTTTAGTCCAATATGAAACGCAATATCATCCGCTTCTACTATTTTTTTTGTTTTTTTTTTTGTTGATAATAAGCGAATGACAGTGATAAACTATAGATTACATAAATTTGTCAAATTAGCCCTTTGGCTCTTACATTTTAATTTAACGTAAGGGAAAATAGTTATAATAATGCATGACTAATAACTCAAACTAACAAAAGTTTAGAAGAAACAAACTAACACTTAAACACACGCCTACAACTACCCATACGAATCGAGAGTGGTCCACCCATATTGAATCACAGCGCAAAATAAGGGATCGCCATCACTGCAAGCTTTGCTACCTTCCACCCCAAGACAAACACACCCAATCAAACTTGTCACTAAATAGGGGACTTAAACCGACCACATCAAGAGTCTAACTACGTGAATATCACTATTTTTGTTTTTGCTATGCTCATTGCATGTGCCCGGGAGCAGTAGGGTTTCTTTGAAACACTCAGGATGGTGCAACTCTTATGGCCCCATTTTGGGTCCAACCGATGACCTGCTTCCTGCTACATGCGGGGCTTAGATTCCTAAATTACATCCAAACATTTTAGTCGGAGAAACAAGAACAGTAATCTCATTCATTTTATATGTTCTACATTGTCCGTACCGCTCATATTTTATTTGTTTAGCACTGTCTGTACTGTTCACCTTTCTCTTTATCGCTTATTCATTTGCGTTATACTTTCACCGTCGTAAGCTTGGTCTCTAGAGAGCACTTATAAGTACCATAACTCACGAAGCCTTTGATTAGTAATAGTAGCAAGTCGAATCTAGTTGTTGGGGAAATACAAAAAGAACAAACAAGTGAATGGATGAGGATCCAATACAAACGATCCAAGGTGTGTTTCATGCCTCTTACCCTCTTGACTCTCATTTTTTGCTTCAAGTCTTTCTTTAGTAGACAAATATATATACATGCCAAACATTGCCAGAGGGCAAGAGGGCAGCCCCTTCACCTGGTAGTCAATGACTATTTTGATTTGAATTGTCTTCACTTGTACCGACCAATGGCGAAAGCAGAAATGCAATGCACCATGCATATCCTCGTAGCCGCAAAGCACATATATAATCTTCAGTTTTGTAGTCGTCATTCCACTTGGTTACACACTTTAGGGTCCGCCACTGCGGGGCTTCATTATTATATGTTCCAAAAAAGAGTCATGATTACATTCATTCGATTTGCGTAAGGCGGACTTCGAAGGGGCCTCGGCAGAGGAGCAGCCGCCGGTGCCTTTTTAATTTATATGGTATCTTTAACTCACAGTGATAAAAGTGTTATCGAAAATATTTAATAATACATGAAGGATATATCTTTTTCGTCATTTTACATGTTATAGAGTAACTAAGTATTCTAGGCCGGGATACTTAAAAGATGTGTTCTTTTGATCATCTTAAATGCCAAAGTTACACAAACCAAGTATAAAATAGATAAAGTCAACATTTAACACGGTGCGCATGGTGACAAAATGACACCGCTACACCGCACACCTTACCTCACACCTCAGTTGTTTTATCCTCTCCCTCCTCCAGGCTCCAGCTGCTCGTGCAATATCTCTTTTATGGGTGCGCACCCTAAGAATGTTCCCGACTCCGCCACTAGGCCTCAGCGTCACTTCGGAACCGTAAAATGTGTCCTTGCATCTTAAAATCTAGCATTCGTTCCCCTCTTCTAGAGAACATCAATTTCATGTACAATTGCATACCATACGGATCTTAGAAATATCATTAGATGTGGATTAGGTTCATTCTCATCGGAAGCATCAGATTCATTCACTGCACAAGCTCTATGTTTATTAAACGCTACTCCATGGGCCCTTGAAAACGAACTTAATTTTTTTTCAAGGCCTTCTGGGATTGGTCGCTTAGTGCTCGGTAATGATCTTTATCCATTCCACACTTCCTAGGCCGAAGGTAGCTTGCTTACGAAGCCACCCGCTTGAGAAGCTAGTCGCTAATATGTTGGGCAAAGATGATATTTATGGATAATACATGACTTTTGCTATGTTGTCACAAAAAAAAACACTACTTTTACAGTAACAGAGCGTCACACAGGCTCAGCTTGAGGAAACAAGATTTCTTGCAATTTTTGCACATCTTATATGCCCCAAACAAATTCGGTTAAGACCGGGTGCGTGTGATATTGTGAGGCACTGCACCAATAAAACTTAACATATCTGACTACCTGTAACATAATGGATGATCGTATTATTTCTTCTGGATACATGTAATATTGAGTCACGGACATGTCATGACCACTTTGATACCGAAATAGCAAATGATAATGTGTCAAAAAATTAATCTAACGTAATTCTCTTATTTATCAAAAACAAAAAAAATCTGACCGTATAACGTATCATATCAGATTGACCCTTATTCATTTTCGGTCGGATGCATGTTGTGTTGACAAAGCCATGAAACCAAGGTTTCCACAATCTACTTTTAGGAGTTGTTCATCTGACTTGGGATCGATCATGGCACTTTCAGAGTACATACATGGAATATGTGGGATGGGGCCCTTGTGGTCCACCTATGCGCGTTTGTCTTTATATAATAATAATTGAATAATTGATTAAGGCAACGTTTGTGGGCATTTCACATCTGTACTTGTGCAAAATGTATGATGTATGGGATGACGAAACTTCCTTTCTCCTCTTTCCAGCTTATTAGAAGGTTCCTAACATTAGGATGCAAAGAAGTTAGCTGGCAGAAATTAAATAAGAGAATAAATATACTCACCCCTAAAATCAAACAACGCATTGCGTCCCCAAACTCTCGTATGAAAAATGAGGCGGAATAAATTAATTGTTTCCACGCAATTTGTCAGCACGAGTTATAACTCCGCTCGACTCTTTTCGTCACATCATACAACTTATGATGCTTCTCTTTTTTTCCAAGCTATAGTTTTCGAGACGTTATCTGTGTTGACTAGACGCATCAAGCGAGAAAAAGTTTTTAAGTTTTTTTACCTGTTATTCTTTTTTTCCTTATTTGATTGTTACCAAAAATGTATTATCGACAAAGTATCATCCTTTTTAACATGATATTTGGTTAGACATCGGGTTCAACATAGTATCAGAATTAGGTCATGCCGCCCCATTCGATTCAACATGACTACCTCTTATTCCCACGTTTCGCGTGAGGTCGGGTGTCAAGTTCCATATCGACAATACACGGGGTTTGAAATTTTTTCTTACATCGAATGGGTTTCATCAACTCTTGAGTATGTTTTTAGGCTGAACACCAGATTCAATATAAGTTTTTATCAAAATGTAACTAAGTAGGTATAGTGACAGTTTTTATTTAAAGAGGTGATATCTAAGCTATACATTAATCATTTGAGTGGAAAATGTTTTCTCCCAAAAAATATTTAGAGAGGTGACGAGGTGTACATTAATCATCTGAGCGTAGTGGTCATCAAGATTCATTCACTGGTGTCACCATTCTGCAGCTCAAGTAGTTTTCTCAAAGTCTTTCTTCTCTCGCAAGAGAAAGTGGGGCAGGTTGGACAAGACTAGAAACGTACGTCGGCAGCTGTGATGCTCCATTGACTACTGAAGCTAATCTAGCGACTCCAAAGATGATAAATTTCTAATGTTAAGGTACTAGAGAAATAATAATTTTTTAAGATTAAGCTAATCTAAAAACTAATCTCGGGATTCAAGAAATAATACTCCCATTTTTAAGATTATGTTATCTTATTTATTTATTTTTTTTTTTTGGTAGGGTACTTAGAAGTTTCAACAATGAAATCATCTCCGAAGTATTATTACGCAAGCCATTTTCAAGAGAGAGTTAACAAATGTTACAGCCTTTACTAAGTGGGTTTGGGTGAGGATCTCGCGCCCTTCCCCAGCCCAATTCGCTCCATCTTCAAATTGCTCCATTTTTTATTTAATGTGTCTTGTTCCACCCCAACCTAGATCTAATTGGTTCCATTTAACCCGTACCAATACGAGTCAACTCGTTTGTTTTAGACGTCTCTCTTTTTTAAGAAAAAGAAGTATGTTTTTAAGTTTGATTGGCAATGACAGTGGGTGGAGATGGCTGCTGGACACAGGACATCAATCGGCGATGGTCACAGCTGGCGGCTGCCATACGACAATGATTGTTGGCACCATGTATCTCAATTCTCCTCATTTTAAAATTAAGAACCATGGAAGATAGTGCTCATCGGGAGTCCAGTTAGACGTCCAAATTACCATCCGAACCCATGATCCCATCAACTCTATGAAAATCCCTTTGCAAATTGTCCCCTTCCCTACATATGGTGGCGGTCGTAGGGGACGAGAAAGGCAAGAAGACCTTCCCCGTTTGTCAACAACGCGAGTTTATCCCGGTGCACACATGCCCTGTGATGTGAAATCGGATTTTCTGCAATTGCTAAGGTTCTGTTTGACAACACTTTCAGTTTAAAAAAAAAAAACTAAAGAACTGTTTAATTTTATTTTTTTTACAAAAACAAGTGGGTGTTTGATAACCTACCGAAACTCATTTTTGGAGTTTTCAAAAACAGTCTTGGTTTAGAAACTGATTTTTTAAACTGAAGAAAAAAAAAACGAAAACTGATTACTAAACGGATTTATTAAAAAAAAAAAAGTATCAAACGGACCTAAGGTGTTAACTTTCTGCATTGCATTTGAAAGGGCACTTGTGGACCCCTATAAACTCGTGCTGTTGACAAATGGGGAAGACAAGACAAGTGCTTTGTTATTAATTAATTAATCCTGATCTGCCATTTAAGGTAAACAAAATATCATCTTTCAGATTAAACTAAAAACAACGAGTACTTCACACAATATATCTACGAATAAGTAAAAGGTTGACTTATAATGTCAGAGTAATACTAGAAGGGGTCAATGGAATTTGCAAAGGCACCCAAACGATCAAAAGACGTAGTCAAAATACTAATTATGTCGATTTTTTTTTCTTTCTCCGTTTCATAATTCTTGTTCAATTCCAAATCATTTCGGTCCGTGCTCTTTCTATTACGGTACATGAATTGAAAATCGTCATTACTGATTTCGCTTATTATTTTTGCTATAATAGAATCTCTTATTGCAATTTTAAATGCTCTAGATATAGAAATATTAATGATATGGTACAGTGTAGGAGGCCTATGAGAGTTGGTCAAGTCTACATAGGGTATATATTAGCATCAACAAACGGGCCCAAGGATAAGGATTCGTTATTCAATTTGACAGGTGACTGGTCAGACCCGAAGGTTGACTTCCATAAGAACCCTGTTAATTTGCATTTTCAATTTACATGACCGAAGATGAATTTAAATCGATCTTAAACTTTAAATTAATAGAACTCTCCCTTGTTTGGGAGATTAACAGGGAGACCAATGTCTATTGAAAAGGTCCACATATATGGGATACGTCAAACTTCACTTATAAGTTTAAGTTAATAGGACTTGGTCAATCTAATTATGTGTTAATTCTCACTTACTCAATATGAGACTAGGTAATTCTACACATGCATCTCAAAAAAAAAAAAAAAGCAAAGACTTGCATATATGTATTTATGTAGCATCCTTGATAAAGCAATGAAAATCCCCAGACAAATTTATAAATTTCTTCACAAATACGTATACAATTCCGTTCATTGTAAAAGTAGATAGGACATACTTTATATGAAAATTTTCATTGTTACCCATTTTGTAAGAAGATAGCGACAGCTCATTTGTATAGCGACAATTGATGATAGCTGAATGTTTTAGTGGTTTTTCTACTAACACTTTCGACGAAAATTCTTAACAATGTTTTTTTTAGCGTCACTCGATAAGAGCTACTAAAATATGTACTGATAATTAATTATCACGATACAAAGGGTTGTAATTATCTTCTTATAATAACTCGAGTAACGGCCAAGATTTGCTATTTTGTATCAGGACAATTAATGTCATTTTAATTGGTAGAACAAAAAAAAGTTGTGAAACTTTACGTGTACTCAGATTTTGAGATAAAGATGAAAGTGGACTTTAGACACAAAGCAGGGAGCGATCGCACCACACACAGGCTAGAGAGAGAGGGTGGGGGGGAGAGAGAGCAGAAGAAGTCTTCGAAGGAGAAAAAGTGACACATCCGAGTTCCTCCCTCTGTGTCTATCTCAGTATAAATAATGCACATATCTCTCCACAGATTTTCTCCTCGCAGGCTCCTTCCTATCAACCTTCTTCTGTCCTTCGCGGAACCTGAACAGACGGAAACCAAGTACGCTTCGTACACTAATATCTTGGCATAAGCCAGACGCCAATCAGGCACTCAAGAGCAGAGAAAAGATCGACGAGATATGGGGAACTGCTGGCCAAAGCCCGTCGCAAGCGCCGCGAAACCTCCCACTCCAGGTACATATACCCAGTTCTCTGTGTGTTTTGTGTTTGTATGAGAGACTCGAACTTTGCAAGCTGTTTGTCACGATTGTTTTGTAAAACAGCACTGAAGGAAATTTGATTCACTTCTTGTAAACAGAAACATTTCGGCCCTTTCGGCAGTTTCTCATGGAAACTTTAGTCCGTGTGTGTGCTCCCGTCTGTGTGCGTGTGTTTTGGCTCACACAAACCCATATGCATATGCTTCTGGTAATGAATCATGTCATGATTTCGTTCGCTTTGTTTCATCAGTCCACAGTGATAGAAAGTCACCCAGCAAGAACAACAGCCCACGAAATATCAACAATATTACGGCGCCGTCGTCGCCGGTCAAGGATGATGGCGTCGTTGTCCGGCCGGAAGAGCCTCCGAGAGGAGAGATTGTGGTTCCAAACTTGAAGATGTTCACTTTTGCTGAATTGAGAAGCGCCACGAGGAACTTCAAACCGGCGACTGTGCTGGGCGAAGGAGGTTTCGGCACGGTTTTCAGAGGTTGGATCGACGAGAAGACGCATGCCCCTTCCAAGGTCGGCCACGGGATCCCCGTTGCCGTCAAGAAATCCAATTCAGATAGCTCCCAAGGCTTCAAAGAATGGCAGGTACAACTCAAAAATCACCTCATCACTTGAATATCTCGACGTACAACTCATGACAAGATTCGAAGGCTACTGTCTGTCTGTCAAAAACCTTAATCTAAGTTATGGCATACATATTTTTTTATGCCTGAAATGGCCAACTTGATATGAATAACATAGGTGAATGTGTTCACAGATAGGATATTCTTAAGAATTCTCTCAAGATTCTGACAGGCTTGGAGCATTGCAGATCCTGATTATCTAAAGTTTTGTGCAGTTATATATATGCAATGAAACTTTATCTTCTAGAAGTACTTCCATTACAACTATGTACGTAGTATGAACACCAAGCACACTAGTTCATACCCAGTTCAATAATGTCGGACAAAATCTTTTGGAGTTTTTCGCCTAACCTTTTTATATCAAATACAGTAGGCGTACTAGTGTCCCTCTCCCCCCACCTCCCCTTTGCAAGGAGAGCGATTAGCAGTGAACGAACTCCTAGCTCATTCCCGTTAGCCAATATTATCACATGTTAGAAACGTACGTGCTTACGTTTTAGTAGATAAACCGGCGTAATTGACAATCTTCAAGACCCGTTTCGCTCACATATATAGATTATTAGCGACAAAAGTGAAAATCTATCGTCCTTCTAAATCTAAACTGAAAGGATCGAGGAGAGATATCAAAATACTAAAAGTGGTACTGAAGAGACAAGAAGCTAGTGTACATATTGCTTCTTGATGAATACGAAATAACGTTGATTTGATCTCTTGTGGCTGCAGGCGGAGGTGAAATTTTTAGGGAAGTTTAGTCATCCCAACGTTGTTAAGCTCTTGGGATATTGTTGGGAAGAAAGGCAACTCCTCCTCGTCTATGAGTACATGCAGAAGGGGAGCTTAGAAAATCACCTATTCAGAAGTAAGTAACAACTATGTAACTATTATGTAAACCTGGAATGACTTGCTCTGAAAAATTACAATAACCCTTTGAACTTTCAATGCAATTCTCGTTTTCTACCCAAATGACAAGCATATATGTCCATGTGCGAGAGAGAAGTAAGCAACAACGTTAACTAAATGACAAGCATATATGTCCATGTGTCATACTCGTTCGTTGTCAAAGAATGTAATTAATGTGAATGCATTGTTGCAGAAGGTGCGGAACCACTGCCATGGGAATTACGGATCAAGATTATGCTGGGAGCTGCAAGAGGCCTTGCTTTCTTGCACACAACAGAGAAGCAAGTTATCTACCGCGACTTAAAGTCTGCCAATATTCTGCTAGACGGGGTACATTCGTGTTCCTTTTCCTTTTTTTTTTTTTTTTTCTACAATCATTTTTATACTCACGGTAGACGCGTGCTAATTTGTGTATTCGAATTTTCAGGATTTCAATGCCAAACTTTCGGATTTTGGACTGGCCAAACTTGGTCCAGCAAACGGTGATTCCCATGTTTCCACGGGAGTGGTGGGTACTTATGGTTACGCCGCTCCTGAATATGTAGCCACAGGTAATTTACGCTTTCAAAAAGCTTTTGTCCACGCATATTTGATAAAGATAGCAAGTTAAAAACAAAATTTGGTTATTAGCACCATCATAGTTCAACTAGTAAACCCCCTAAATTGTAGCTACATATATATGTATGTATGTATGTGTGTGTGTGTGTGTGTGTGTGTGTAAACATCGGGTTTGACGGACTTGTTGCTTAAGTTGATGAAGCATCAAATGCTTTATCAACAATCTACTGATCTAAGTCAAGTCAACCCTAATGCGTGGATGTGCTTTATTGTAAAAAAAAAATCTAGAAACAGTACCAGTTTGACAAGGCAATCATCTGAACCTTATGGAAGCAGGTGTAAGTGCTTATAATTTTATATAACATAACATAAACAAGTGTATTGGCAATTATATATATACCCTTATATAGTGCTTCTAGTAACAATTGACTTGGCCCTTAAGAAAAATTATTGGAAAGTGTCATGGTGCTTTGCATGTTTATTTTGACAATTTCGGACCGACCCCATCCCCAAATATAAAGGGCCACGCATCTTATCATTTATGAGAATAAAAGAATTAGGTCTGACTTTGGCATTTTAACCTTCATTTATTTAATGCTTTCAATAATAGCTATAGATTTTTAGGTGCCGGTCTTTTGATCGTTGACGAGGTGGGCAAATCTCGCTAGCGGTTTTTGTTTTGTGAGAAATGCAACACAAGAACGATATGCATGGGAAAAAAAAAATTGCACCTTAATATCGTCAAACTATCTCCGATGGTCAGTTAATGTAGTTAAAACGTGATTGTTGTCCGAACTACAACTTTTGAATAAATAAAGGTCCCGAACGCCAACATGGGTCAAGTTAAACTTTGAAGGTTTAACTCTCTAATTAGGTTAAAGTGAGCGGATTTCTTTTTATTGAGAGAAAATAGTAGCGTCTTTATTAACATTGTCCAATTGTCGTCACGAATGTACCCTAACGAAAAACACTGGGATCCAATTTTTTGACGAGGAAAACAAGCCTTGAACCATCCAAGAAAAGTTACATAATCAAGGTTGCTTTAATTAAGTTTTTTTTTTTCCCGGCTTTTTTAGGTAAATAAACATTTACTCGTATTTCTTATTGAAGCAAAAACAAAATTTTCTGATGGAAAAGTCAACATTCCAACTGGACAGGTCATTTGTACTTGAAGAGCGACGTCTTCGGTTTCGGGGTGGTGCTGCTGGAAATAATAACAGGACTGCGGGTGGTGGATACGAACCGGCCCAACGGACAGCAGAACTTAGTGGATTGGGCCAGGCCTTCCTTACCCGACAAGAGAAAGCTGAAGAAAATAATGGACCCGGATCTGGGAAAGGAGTACCCGTTAAGAGCAGCAGCCCAAGCGGCCGAACTCATACTAAACTGTCTTGAATCCGACCCTAAAAACCGACCCGGCGCTGAAGAACTCGTGGAGGCCCTCGAGCAGATCAGTGCCATCAAAATAAACCCGAAGGGTTCCAATGCTGGCAGTAGGCAGCCCACGGCCCGGCCCGAAGAATCGACGCCCACGAATTATCGGCGTCATAATCACCATCGGTCTCCTCTTAACCCCAGCCGCACCGAGGCCAACACACCTCGAGTTAGTCCAGGGCCACGAATTAGGAGTCATTGATTTTTTAGGGGGCCCTAGCAAGTTGTATGTACTGTATTTGTTGTGATTTTGCATACTAGTTATTGGGACAAAAAGATGTAAACTATATGTATAATAATATATTAGCTAAAGTCCCGTGCTATGCGCGGGGGGGGGGGGGGGGGGGGGGGAAAGGAATTATGGGAGAGATCATGGGTTAGTTATTTTGTAACCAATGAAAAGTTAACGCATATTTAGCTTAATTATAAAATCGTAAGAATTTAAGAAAATGAGATTAGAGATTTGAAAGGTATAGAAGATGTCAATCAAATCCAAATATATATATTATAGATTATAGATGTCCAACTTTTTAGAACTTGGTAGGGGTGAGCATTCAAACCATTGGAACCGATCCAATCGTGAAAACCGAACCAACCAATCCGTCAATTCCCAAACCGATCTAAAAATCAATTGGTTTGGTTTTTTTTTTTTTCATACCGTGCATTCGGTTGGTCGGTTCAGTTTGAAATTTTTTGAAACCATATAAACCGAACCAACCGTATATAATATAACATATCTATATTTTTATCTAATCCTAATTATTTTTTACTAACCTTAATTATCTAACCACTCATATAAAATAGGATAAACCCTAAATCCCTTGACATAACTCACGTTTTTCACTCGCGCCCTACATCTCACTAACTGTTATTAATTATGATAAAATATTCAATTTTTTTTTTGAACTTATTAGCACGTATAAGTTATTGATTTTTGGGCGTAAACTTGCTCAAAATTGAGTTTGGCCCAAACCGATCCGTTCAACCCGTAGAAATCGAACCGTTAAAACTGAACCGTTCAACCATAGTTCGATTTTTTTTTTTCAAATCGAGGTTGGTCGATTCAGTTTAGTATTCAGTCTCCAAACCGAATCAACCGAACCGTGCTCACCCCTAGAACTTGGGATAGTTTGGGTTACTTTGGTTTTAATGGGCTTGGCCCAATCATTTAAAGGTCTACCCAACTCAGACTAGCCCACTTTTAAGTTAGTTGGGTTTGGTGGTTTAAAGTTGCCCATTTCTGAGCTAGGTAGGTTAAAGTCCACTCTAATCATCCCAAATTGCAGCCTAAGTATAACTAACTTCTCCGAGTATAGGATTAACTTATGGTAAAAAAATATTATTTTCACAAAGTAGAAGCCCATAACCAAAATGTGAAAAAATTGTATTACATTCTCTTGACGTTAAGGTTCTCGAACCTAACTAATAATTTTGGCTAACGTTGTCATTTCATGTTTTCGATGTGCCAATACTAAAGTTCTCTTTGTACAAGTAAATCTTCGAATATGTATAAAGATGCATATGAATATGTATAAGAAATATAAATACCAATCTCTCTCTCCCCCTCCCAACAGCAGAGAAAGTCACCTAGCAACTTATCGGCATTATAAATACCACTCAGTAAAAAATGTTGCTTTTAATATATGAAAAAACTGTATTAGATTCTCCCTACATTAAGGTTCCGTGACCCTAACTAACGATTTTGACTGATGTGATCATTTCATATTTTCGAAGTGCGAATACTACCTTTCGATCTTTCTTATAAATACGTATAAGTATACCGTTAGATAGGTATATATACACATCTAAACATGTATAAACTTCATATTTCACGCTTGGTGAAATATATGTATAATACGCATGGTGAAAAAAATCTTACTGTGCATATGGAATCAACTGGAACTATCTATTGTACTATTTAGCTTGCATGTTACGTCTGTGTGTAAAGGGCATTAGACCACAATTCACATCCCAAAGCTAAGCTCGACAACAATCATACCAACACATGATAGCTTTAGCTTAGGTCCCTCCCTTCGATTTCAGTTTTCACACGCACATGCCAAGGGCTGAACAATGACATACCACCTTCCTTTTCATCCCCGTTTTGATTGGTGTGCTGAAAGACTTGGATAAATACATGTCTTCGCGAAGACTCTGTGGGTGTGTCATGGCATGTGGGTTAAACACAAGCATTGTACTACGCTAGACCGTCGGGTTAAGACATGTTTTGTTCGTCTATGACAAAAATGACTTGAACCGAAGCTATTTCGTGATAATAACAAGTCTTCAACCATTATATTAACACTTTTTTAACGTTGATTTTTCTCATTAAAGTTGTGCATACAATAGAAGTAGCGGAAGAAATGTAGATTTGTTAAACGTTAAAGCCCGTACTTCTACTCGTTGAAGGCTGAAAGCTATGTCCCTAGTTGTCTTATTATTATTCAACTAGAACTAGAATCACTGTCATTCTACATGCAATATCATTAACTATTCATAACCATAATTTAATTACTAAGATAAAGTTCAAGACAAGAGGATTCCATATTCTTCAAGCTCTCCACGCCTCCACGGCTGATCCCCTGCTCTTAAGTTTCTAATATCTCTTTGCATGTGTAGCTAGTGTGTGGGGTGGCTAAGATGGTCCCCCTTCCCTTGTGACTGAACCCATCATGAGTGTGGAATGGCTGAAACCCCAGCCGGCCGCTGCAGATTAATCATGATGTGATGATTGTGAATTGATGATTTTGATATAGGCCTCTCACAGCAATCATTGCAGTCTTTTGAATTCTATATTGAAGGCTGCACATCATGGCTCATGAACTTGGTGGGAATACGAAGATTTCTAGGGCAAAGTAAGCTTAGAGATAGGCACTAGGCCAGTGTTATGGTTTAAGAAACAATTGAGTTTTGCTAGAGCAAACTAATGTACAACTGCAGGAGGAAACAGTACAAGCTTCATATGCAATGATTGCTCTGGCATTAGCGAAAGATCATGCTTTGATGATGTTACCATTTTTAGCTTATGATGCCACTTCCTAAAGCAAATGATTAGGAGGTAGCAAACTTTCTAGGTGTGCTTGACCAAGGAATGGTCTTGAACTTGATGGGAGGCTCATGCTTATGAACACTAAAGTTGACATGTTGCAAAAGTTTATAGGGGTCAACGATGGAGTATTGGGTCCATCCTGATGAAGGTTTGTAGGAGGACATTGAAGCTCTAATTGGGTCTATTTCGAATGTTTGCAAACTCCACACCTACCTTGGAGCAAAGAGGTCCCAAAAACTACAAAACAACACCATTCTCTAAGGAGATATTCCTAATATACACGAAAGACAACCACAAATTTTGCATTATTTTGATCATGTGAGTGTCTTAGCTCTCAACTGCCTTCGTTAATCGTTTGTTAAATTTCACATTGAAGAAATGTATACTAAGTTTGTTCCTAATTGGGCCCATCTTGAATGTTTGCAACTCGACACCTACCTAGGAGCAAAGAGGTCCCAAAAACTACAAAACAACACTATTTCCTAAGGAGATACTCCTATGATGCAGGAAAGACAACCACATATTTCGTGTTATCCAATCATCTGACGGTGTCTCAACTCCCGATTGCGTTTGTTAAGTTTTACATTGAACAAATGTACATTAAAAAAGTTTCCTTTCCTCGTTAGCAAATAGTCTTCTCGAATGCTCTTCGTATTTATTTATATTTTCCCTTACTCGAATAGCATTGTTTTTTTTTTTTTTTTAACTATAGCATTGTGAATAATCGAGTAATTAAAGACTCAAAGTGGTAAGCTAAAATTTCTTCTGTTGTTGCCAACGTCTTAAGTTCTTGCCATTAAACTTTTCAGCTTTACAAGAGGTTGACTAATCAAATGCCCTTACACACACACACACACACAAAATTTAGTTTAACAAATAATCCTGCATATCTTCTTCAAGATTGTTATTCCTAATATACGAAAATAGGATTTTATTAAACTAACTATACCAAATCACAATTAACAATAAACCAATTCAAAAATAAATATTAATCAAGCAAAATGTTTAGAATAGCCAAAAATTGGGTTGAGACACGCAAAAATGCTCTTATCTTGAAGAAGCTATGGCCAAAATCTGCACTTAACTAATGACGTTCCACCCCAAAGATGCAAGAACCACCGAAGGAGTTTCTGTTCGGCCTTCTTCCCTCTTTTGCACAAACTTCTCAAAATTGCTTTTTAATCAATCCAAGGTACAAAAAATGTAGTGTAGAGTTTATAGACACATGTGGAGAAAGAAGGTAGATAGTTAAAATTATCTCTAAACCATGTCTTAGAAGACTCTGCAAAAAAAAAAAAAAGTCTTCTAAAGTAACTAGGATAAGTTAAAATTTCTATACTCTTATTTATTATTTTTAATCCAACAATCCTCACAAAAGATAAATTAAAGAATCTATATACCATTATATACTAGTCGGAGTGTTTTTAGTGTACATTGAGTAGTTGCCTTCTGAACTTCAAACTACACTTAACGTTATAAAGTTTTCCATTAATTTGAAGAGTTGCAGTGAATTAAGTCTCGAACTAGATCATTTGGTTCAAACTTTACAGAAACACAATATCGATGATCAATTCGGTTCTGTCAGTAGTGTAGGTCTTCCAGGAGGGAACGACAAAGGTAAATTTAGTTGCTAAAGCCTTTATTTCCTCTGAATAGATTTACGAGATGCTAAAGAAAATGACAAACAATACACTTCAGCATAAAAATGGAGAGCGGGCTTTAAAAAAAGGCTCTTATGACGTAGTGCAAAAATTCTTAATTCTTGTTGCTTGAGATTTCAAATAGAAAAAATATTCAGTAATTCCAAACAATTGTACCGACAAATCCCAAACTACTGTATTATTTTACTACATAATTCGTCATTCCTTTTGCTCGGTTATACCATATCTCGTCTTTTTTATTCATATCATGGTCATGTATTAATTGATGCGGTGGTTCATAGCCACCAAATTCATTTTTTCCTCGAGTGACCCATCTCATTTCCCCAATTAAGAACCACTTTTCGCTTTCAAGCATGCTACTCCACAAGAACAAGAAAATGTCTTCAAGGAGGCTTCATTTCTTCGGGGACAGATGGTCAGTCCTCAGAACTCAGTGAGTGCTGGCCATGTACTTTGACCTCGAAAGTCCAGAGTAAAGACACAGAAAGAGGAGAGAGGCACACGATCCCAGTCCAGCAGTTCTTTTGGGTTAGACTTAGGACCACAGCATTTAATAAGCCTTGCCCAACAAATGTAGTACGAAATGCATCTGCACACGCTCTCTCTCTCTCTCTATTGGACCCACAACACCATAAGTCTGTGAACTCATTCACCGCACCAGCGGTGAACTGGACTAGGTGCTCGAGTTAGACTGACTCAAGGATTACAGCAATAATAATAATCTACAAATTTCTTAGCTTATAAGAATTAATTTTATTTTCATGGCGGCTTATTTGGCTTTATATATATATATATATATATATATATATATAACCGTTCACATCTCGCGCTTGGACGGCCAAATAGTGCGAGCAACTGCGCGCAAGTAATGGATCACGACCATATATATATATAGGGAGCTGATCCGTTGCTAGCGCTGGCAGGCTTGCCAGCGCTGTTTTGCTGTCCGCTACATAATGTAGCGGACGTCAACTATCGTCCGCTACATTATGTAGCGGACGGCAAAACAGCGCTGGCAAGCGCTGGCAATGGATCACGACCCATATATATATATATATATATATATATATATATATATATATATATGTATGTATGTGCAGATCTCTTTAGTAGCCAACTGCGAGGCTGCAGTGAGCCTAGATACCAAGCTAGTCGAACATATTTATTTAGTACTCCCATTTTATAGTAGCTGAAAACATATCATTTGGATGTCAAATTTTCCAGTAAACGAATAACCCCAATGTTCGTGCTTCTAATCCATGTTTTTAAAGTGTAAAAGCTCTAGAATATTCTTGTATTAGACGATTTATAATTCGATGACCACCATTTTTCTTTCGTCAGTACAGTTGAAATTTGTATAAAAACTAAATAAATTGATTATTGGGACGAGAATCAGAGCAAGTTGCTCCAACTTTTTTTACCCTATAAACGCGCAGTCATTCTTTACATCAATTAAGAGTAAACATTAGACCATTCACGAGTTCAAAAGAATAGCAACATCTTTTCCCTGATTCACATAAACCCTTGTCAGCATCATCTATCAAATGAACCAATATGGCATCATACACACAGAAACCCACCTGGCTCCTTGTCACCTTTTGACTCTCAAGTACTGGTTGGAAATAATATCTGAGAAGGCATTCGGGTTTCTGTTTCTAAGTCCATCTCTCTCTATCGTGGACACACAGACAAACACAGTAACGTTGGGTCTAGTTCTTCGGTCTGTACGTACACATCTGGTAGCCCCCTCATCAGGTTTATATAATAGCGTGGGGGAAGTTTGCATGATCGAGGCGTGGCGGGGGGAGTGATGATGGCGTCAGATGAGTGGCAATCATGACGAAGACTGGGTTTTGGGTGTGTTGTTCTTGCTTTTCACTGTTTGACAGAAGATAGAATCTCTGCTGCAATGGCCAATGCACCCCTCCCCCCAAAAGGGACTTGTTGTGTTTTGGCATTTGTATTTGCATGGAACGGGCCTACCATCACGCCCCCCCTTCATCATTCGTCCCACTTCCGAATTCCCATCTCTCCAACTGTCCAATATTCCCCTTTTGATTCCGCTCCTGATCTCACCCTGCGGTGGCTTTGCCAATTTTCTATTAAGTACCATTCATGGTTCCTATACATTCTTTTTGGAGTTTGAAAGACATTTGTACAACATAAAATTATTATTATTTTTTGGTTGAAATGAGATCGTTTTGTTAACTCGTTTGTCACGAGATATAATATCAAATCATCGAGAGATATTCCTCGGGCCAGACCCAAACCTAATTCGATTCGTTGGAGTCCGATTCTTTCAATTTTAGCATTCCTTAGGACCAATCCTGACTTCAATTCAGTTTAAAACTTGATATAAGTCTCACGTATATGTGTGACGATGATGCACAATGTCATATTCAATACAAACTTTGCATTGTAAGTGTTGCTCTAGCATATTGTGGTTTGTACAAAATTTAAACACGTTTATGATTTTTGTCGTGTCCGCTATATTTTATTTTGTAGCGATCAATCCTCACGTTAGACTTTTGTCTAAAAAAATCAGATGGAATAGGTCTGATAAGCTGGCAGGATAAAATACGAGGTTCGACAATTGTAACATAACACAAACATTACTTATATTTGAAGTGTAACCGCTTTAGTTCACATTGACAGTTTTTAAGCATCTAAAACTCAAATATATTTGTAACCAGAAAACCATCCCTACAAGGGAAAAAAAATATAAAAAATAAAATAAAATTCTAGTGCAACGAAAATTTTATTTTTGTTTGCGTGTTGGGGTTTGTATATAGAAGGTTGTGTGTGGGGGTTTGTGTGCAGATGGGAAACAAAGGGGAAGAATGGAATTTGTTCAAAGATAGATAGGTGTTTATTTAAATTCGATAACAAACATAATTTGATTCGAACATCAAACTCAAATTTGATTTGATAACCAAATAGTAATAATTCTTAAAGCGGAACCTCCTTCAAAAATAAAATCTTCTAAACAAAAAATTTAAAATTATGAAACCAATTCCACGAACTTGGTGACCAAACAATACGTAAACTAACATGCTTGTCGGCGTTAAGAAACCTAGAAGGTGACTTGGGGTTTGGGGTTGGTGTGGATTTTGACAAGGAACAACCATGACTATCTGCTTAAAATAAACTTAGTGCTCAATGCACTGCCGGAAAACAAATACCCAGTGGCCACGATTTCAAGAGCTCACAGATGTTACATCACTGATGAACGCCAACCGATTCCTCCCCCGGTTGCCATAACTCCACTTCCAGAAGCTACAAAGAGGAGGACAACTCATCATCACCCACAAATATTGTGGGACGAAGTTTTGCTTGTTAGCATGTGTTAGGTGGGAAGACCTCATGCATTTAATGCTTTCCCATGAGTGCACCGCATGCAACTTATGACTTGTAATTTATGACTGTCTAGATTTATCTACAAACTGTGGAGCTCAAATTTTTAGTGTTTCTCTTCTTAGCCCTTTTTCGTAAAGTTATCAAAACCGACTCGGATGGGCCAGTTCGGCGAGTTTAATCATGAACGAAAACCTTAACTAAAATAGTCTGGGTTAGCTGAAGTACATGAATTGCATTCGAACCGTAAAAATCCATTCAACCGGCCAAGTTTTTTCGTAGAACAGTAATGATTTTTTTTTGTAAAAACTATGACCTGCCCCGGTTGGTGTTTAAAATAATCTAAATTAAAAAGCCAGTTGAACCACTAAACCAATCCCTCATCCGGTTCGATGCCGAGTCCTGTTCAGATAGCTATGTTTCTCGATCATGCTTACTGACTTTTCCTAATTCAATGATTCTAGTAGTACGTACCAATGGTTCGTAAAGATACACTATTTTCTCAAGCTCAAGATAATATATATTAAGATAATAGGAGTTTTCTCTTTTAGAAATGGCATAAATATATTTGAACTATATATATATTAAGATAATAGGAGTTTTCTCTTTTAGAAATGGCATAAATATATTTGAACTATCGCCCTCAATTTGTATCAACATGTTAATAAGACTACGGATCAAACGTATAAACTTGGGAATTACTTAAACTTCACCAATAATAATGTAAAGCACTCTTATTACTTCATTAGCGGCTGTAATTCACTGCATCAGCTAGATATTAATCTGTCATCATCATCATTTTATTCGATTCAAACAAAATTGATATTCAAGTTTCAATTTAAAGCTCCGTTTTTGTTCCCATATATGTTGTGATTACAAGGGCAGAATTACCAAAAACACATAACAACAAAAATGGAAATAAGAGCTCAGGTTCACTTTTTCCAAAAAAGGCATTTAGTTTCACATTAATTGCAAGTTAAAATTGCTGGAACTTGAAAGGAGCACCGACTTAATGCCATTTATGTCACTGGAATTAGTAAATAATCAACGCAACTGTCATTACCATAAGTGACAAGATTGTCCCGTCAGATACTCATCCTAAAGAAAGTTCATAAACCAGTTTCACATTAGCACAACTTTTGTCCCGCACGCCACTTCACTCCCCCTTCCAATTACCCGCCCTAATTTAATTTCCTCCCCGTACCCGCCAATTTGTAATCGCCGTAAATTAAAGGTCATCGAGAATCTTTTTAAAGTCGTTAATACTTTTCGCTCTCATATTTTTTACTATTGAGTACGTGTTAACTTTGTCGTTCTCACACTCTCGCTTTTATTTCGCGCTGACTGTCACGGTTTACTGCGACTTACTTAGTGATTTAGGTCACTAAACTCTTTTAAAGTTGTTAATACTTTTACTTTATGTATTGTTGCTCACCTTATCGCTATCTCACGCTCGCTTTTACTGTC
This sequence comes from Escallonia rubra, assembly GCA_033065855.1. Lineage (NCBI taxonomy): Eukaryota > Viridiplantae > Streptophyta > Magnoliopsida > Escalloniales > Escalloniaceae > Escallonia > Escallonia rubra. The sequence goes on from JAVXUO010000138.1 coordinate 24,801, forward strand.
GCTCACGCTCGTAGTGACTTAGTTGGCTATGTTACGACAAGCTAACCGAAAGCAAGGGTATTAGTGTAAACTGCAGCAGACCAAATCTTTTGGGTTCAGTCCCCTGGAATTTAATTGCCCTTAAAATTCGTGACGTTTATAACATGTTGAGTATACCGAGTACACTGGGCTCACTAGGTATAAATACCGTCTCTCTCTCTCTCTTTAAATTCTTCTGCAACCGCAACGGCACACACTTCCAACTTTCCCTCGTTTGGCCGGAGCTTTGTATGGTCTGGTAATGAAGTTGTCGTCCAGCCGGAAAATGAGGCTTCCTCTCGGGTTTCACCTGGCGGTTGCTCTGTTTCAGGTCAGACTTCTTTGGCTCTGCTCCTTGTTGTTTGATCTTCCGGCTTTCTGGTTTTTTTGTGAGGAGAGATTGTGCTCGCATCAGCAATGCGACGTCGTGCTGAAAATTCGGAGGCTTTGCAAGTTTTTGTATCTTGCAGTTGTTCGTTTTGTGTTGCAGGAAACTATTCTACAGTATTTTTGTTGACGATGTAGTAGTATTTGCGGAAATATAAGTCGTTTCATCTTAAGGATACTTCTACTTTGGATACACTATTGTTTTCCACTATCAAGGTTTTATCTTGTAAAGCTGAATTTGCCTGGTTAATTTAGCAGAGGTGGACATGGCATCAGTATACTTCTGTATGATTTGGCTCGTTTTTACAAATTTTCTGTTCAGAACCTGTTTTCACTACTCAGCTACGTATGAAACTACGGAGGTCATTCGACAGTGTTAGACTGATTTGTTGCGATTGAATTTAAGTAATTTAACGTATATTTCCCTGCAATTAATTTGTTGTCAAGCGGTTTGTTGGTCAAAGAAATGAGGAGTTTCAGTAGATTGCAACAAAATCTTAGAAACTGCGGTGCCTTAGTTTGCATTATTGTCAGGCCGTGTCTTGTGTTTATTGCCATACATGGAGTTTGTCTTGTTATACGTCACGTGAAGATAGTCGATTTTCCTGATTCGTGGAGCTGTGTTTGCAGGTCTTATTTATTATAGTAAATGCAGAAAGGTCGAATACGCGAAATCTTTTGGCTTCCAATGCCACACGGGGGTCAGTTGCTCCCTACAACCTAAAACTATAATTTTGAAGGATAATTTTGTTGTGTTTTATCTTATATAGGTATGTGTTCGTGTGCATATGTATTTGCTAGAAGAAAACGAGTTTGAACGATTTTTCTCTGGCATTTAGCTCTCTCAGACCTCATTCTTGGCTGATCATATCATTGTTGAGCTAACGATTTTAGCTAGGATAACACTGTGATTTGAAGAATTTTCTCAGAGCTTGAGTTATATTATTAATTTTGTTTATTTTAGTGGTCAGTTCTACGAAGTGTAGTTCAGGAGATTTTGCATTTAAGTATCCTTATCTGCATTTGCTTCTGCCCTTCTATTAATGTAATTGATTCTATAATTGTGTTTGTTTATTATATTGCGCGTGGACGTCGCAGAGGATAAGAGCTTATTTCACTCCCCTGGCCCGTTCTGCAGTAGTTTACCCTTTTGAAATAACTGGTAGTTCAACAATTTCCAACATCCTCGCGGTATTTGAGAATTTTATTGACTTTTTTTTCTGGTTTGTCGGTGGCCACTTGGACCTGGGGCACCCTATACGTGGTGGCTCTCCCCCTCCTTACCCCAGTTATTTGCCCCCCCATGAGACTGAAAATCTTGTGCAAAAGATCGTGGAGGTTCAAGTCAAATCTGTGACATTGTACAACAGAGGAAGAGGCCCTCATCACTGGGATATCACCTTGGTCTCAAAATTTCTATTGACTTTCTTGTTTCTCTCATAACTCGAGTTCCTTTTTCTGGTTAGGCAAACACATTCTGCAGAATATTGCGCCATGTATGACATTTGTGGAGCACGTAGTGATGGAAAAGTAGTGAACTGCCCTTTTGGTTCCCCGTCAGTGAAGGTACTTATTCGCTATAAGAGCATAGATGATGCCGTTCTGGTACCAATCTTAGGACATGACATTTCTTAGTGTCTGCCTTTATAATCAATATGCTCATTTTTTGTGCCCTTTCTGGTATATGCTCTTGTTAAAGCTACCCGAGCTTTGTATTAAAGTTTTCGGGTGTTATGCTTGTAGATCTACATTTCTGCTTAAAGCCAATTGGACGTTTGAACTCTGCTGAGGATTTTGATTTTCTGATGGTGTATGTTTTTCATTGTGGTTCACAGCCAGATGATCTCTTATCATCAAAGATCCAAAGTTTGTGTCCAACAATTACCGGAAATGTCTGTTGTACAGAGGCTCAATTTGACACTTTGCGGACGCAAGTCCAGCAAGTATGATATCTCTCTTAAGACCATTCTCTATTGTGTACTTTGATTTATAGTTCTTATTGCCTGAGCAATTACTGACCAGCTTCTGCTGTCGGCTCTGTGGTATAGTCTTTTGATGCCATCAAATAACAGCTTCTTTGAGCTATAGTAGTCGAGTGAAGATTGCTTGAAAACTACTCCAGTGATCTTTCTTTTGCAAGACCTTGCAATGAGTTTTGAATAAGAAATTTCTTAAAACGATTTTTTTATCTCTTTTGAGCTATGTACTTATAATGCTTACTTTTGGTCAATTATCCTTTGGATCAGCATATATTAATCTCTTCTCTAACAAGCAGGGCATGCTCTACCTTTGCTATAATCAGTGTGTTGCCTTAGAGGGTCAGACATATATCACTTTAGATGAGCGACTTAACCCCCCCTCCCCCCCCCCACCCCACCCCCACGCGAGCAAAAATAAATAAATAAAAAGAAAGAGAAAAAATATGAGTTTTATAAGTGGATGCGCACACATTTTGGTACCTAGCGTCTTTCCTCGAAGTCTGCTACTACTTATACTTAATTTACATTTTGGAGGAAATTCTCCATTGCCTTAATTTAGTTTTGGAGGAAATTTTCCTTGCCTGTGTGCCATTACTAGTTGTCTAGATCTGCTTTATGCTGCTTTTACTTGTCAGTTTAAGGCTCAAGTCCTAACTAGCCTGCATCTTGGGATTATTTTTTCTTGCTAATCATTGATAAGCTGTCTAATCCCTTCTTTTAACATATTATGTTGCTTGCAGGCAATACCTTTCCTTGTAGGCTGTCCAGCTTGCTTGAGAAACTTTTTGAATCTTTTCTGTGAGCTTTCATGCTCTCCAAATCAGAGTCTGTTCATCAATGTGACTTCTGTTTCCAAGGTCAGGAAATCTTATTCTCTTTTCTGCTGCTATCCTATGTACAATTTCTATAAGCCATCTGATTACAAAATCTTAAGGAGCGCTATGTCATTCTTATTGCTATATAACTCAACTGTTTACTCATCAGAAAAGATTAGTTATTTATAACCCAACATTTTTGTTATCATTGATGTGTCATGAAAGTAAGCTATTGTTTTGCCTAGCAACAGCATGCAAGTAGTATCTCCTGTTTTTCGTATTGGTTAAGAAGCAGTTGGCAGCCAAATCAGGTCACGGGTTTGTGACACCTTATATTGGTCATTAAAGCACCTTACTGTCCTGAACTTAGGGGTCAATTGTGTCAAATTTATACCTTAACTGGGAAATGTATGACACACTTGGCCTTGTTTTAGCAATGGCTTTTGCTCATCATGTATTAAAGATTGTTTTCCAGATGCAATATGATGGTGCTTTAGCCAATAATATCTTTTGATCTACAAGTGTCTATAGTAACGTCAGTAGTTTCCTTCATGAAGCAAATGTGTTTCATGGATTTATACAGGATTCAGCAATTCTGCATGATGAATTCTATGCTTCTCTTCTTTTCTACATTTTGTTACAGGTTATGAACAATTTAACAGTGGGCGGGATTGATTTTTATATAACTGACACCTTTGGTGAGGGGTTATATGATTCCTGCAAGGACGTGAAGTTTGGCACTATGAACACTCGAGCCCTAGAATTTATTGGAGCTGGTGCTAAAAATTTTAGAGGTTCTCTTCTTTCTCTTGCATGCACGTATTGACACGCACACGTGCACAAAGATGGATGTGCCTGACTATACATAGATGACCCAATCTGACTGAAGTGCGGATGCGAATATGGATGTGTGCTAAGATATCTCTTGCCAATACCAAGTTTAAGTTGCATTAATCACAAAGCAAAAAATTCATTCATACACACTGTAAAATAGCACTTATAGTGGGGCACTATGGAGCATGATAGCATTACTGATGGGAGAGCCCTAAGAATTACTTTCATAAATGTTCCTCCTACGCTGATACTACTTGTGTGCTATGGAAGTGGTGATAGTGGTGAAAAGACACTGTTTATCGGTGTTATGAGAATATGTGAGGCCCTCAACATCATCATCGTAACTGTCCTTTATCCTTTGCCCCAAACTAGTTGGGGTTAGGTCTTGAATCCTTTCATTACAGTCTCCACTATCCAATGCATGCTCCCTAACAGATTCCTGAAAATCACGTCTTTTTGTGTTATTGACTATTGGTAGATCCTCAACTGCAAAAGTAGATATCTTAGGAATCACGGTGACATTTTTTGCTTGTGTTACCTGCTTTCATCCGAATTTCTTGTAATAAAGTGCCTCTTCTTTTGGGCAGAGTGGTATGCTTTTATTGGTAGACGAGCAGGACTTGATGTGCCAGGTTCACCATATGCAATTAATTTCAGGTCTAGTGTTGATGAATCATCTGGAATGAGCCCTATGAATGACACTACTTATTCATGTGGTGACACCTCACTTGGCTGTTCCTGTGGTGATTGTCCTGCATCTTCTGTCTGCACAAATTCAGCTCCTCCTACGCCTCCTAAAAAGGGTGCGTGTTCTGTGAGGATTGGATCTCTAAAGGTGAGAGAGGAACAGTTTTTAGATGCAACAAAATATGCATGGATTTACTTGTATGCATACGATGGACCTTTAGGCCTGTCAAACAAGGCATATTTATTCCAATGTTTACAACTCTAATTTAGGTTCTCTTTATGGTTGCAGGCCAGATGTATTGAATTTGCTGCAGCAATTCTGTATATCGTATTGGTTTCCATGTTTCTTGGTTGGGGTTTTATGCATCGAAAGAACGAAAGGAGCCCAGCTTCTAGACCAAAGCCTTTGTTAAATGTCACTGACAGTGGTGTAATTCACCAACTCAAGAGGCAAAAAGATGAAAATATTCCCATGCAGGTGCACTGAATCTGCCACCTTTCATAAATAACACGTTTGCTTGTTTAGGGCAGCTTGAGAAGCTAAACATGCAGTGTTTATGCTATTATGTTGTTTAGCAACATTTATCAAACTTCGGTTTTATCTTATCAAAATCTATAGCCAGGCCAGTACAATTTTTTTTGATAGACAGATGTAGGACAATTGGTTCAGAGGAAGGTAGGCTAGTAGGTTATCTTTAAGTTTCTATCTGATCTAAAAGATTATCAGTCAGTGAATGAGACAACAATGTGTATCATGCTTCTGCAAGTGCGACCCGGACTGCAAGTGGGGAGACAAATCCAAAGGTGCTCACCAGAGCATATACAGCATCAGAAAACGCTCGCCAGGGCACAAACGTGTAAGGGACCCAATGCAAGTTGGAGACTCAATGATCTCTAAAACCACTTAATTAGCTAGTTGCTTCAACAGCTTTAGCTGTCTGATATCGGGCCAAGAATTAGCATCATGCTTAACACGATAATTTTTTATAGCTTTTTATAAAGGCAGCTCGTCTATTATTCACTGCCTGCCAAGTGTAAGCTATATTGATTGTGCTTACCTATTTCTTTTCCAGTTGTTTCTGTACGTTTTCCTTATGATACCATCATAACAAGGTATCTTTACTGGAGTTCTGCAGATGCTCGAGGATGGTCCCCAAATTTCTAGTGGAGTTCAACTTTCTGTTGTGCAAGGATACATGTCAAGATTTTACAGGTCAGTCCCTAGGCCGTTGATGCTATTATTAGTGTATGAAGGATAGTTACTCATGTTGTTCCTTTTGTATCTATCTTCAGGAGATATGGAAAATGGGTTGCTCGAAATCCTATCCTTGTCTTGTGTTCTTCAGTGGGTGTTGTTCTTCTGCTGTGTTTGGGCTTAGTCCGTTTCAAAGTAGAGACACGGCCCGAGAAGGTATGATGAGGCATCTAAGCCACTTTTTAAATGGTACATACAAGAATGTTTATCACTCTGGTAACCACTCTCCCTTGTCCTGAAGCAATTTTTTAATTTAATAAACAAATTTTTGCTGTCTTGTTGCTTTATTCTACATGCATAATGTCATGCCAAGTTGCTGCTCTTTTTGCCTAGCGTGGAGAAAATTGCTTTGCAGTTTGAGTGTACAGAATTTATGTCTCTTCGATTAATTCATAAGATTTCTTTGGTTTCAGCTATGGGTAGGCCCTGGGAGTAAAGCTGCGGAGGAGAAACAATTTTTTGACAACCACCTAGCACCTTTTTACAGGATTGAGCAGGTTCTAAGCCATTGTATTGTTGAGTTATAACATGCCCCACTTTATTCGTTGCACGAGTTTTTTCTGGTTGTTTCTTTTACTGATAAAATTTGCATGTCATGAGACTTGTCCTACTAATTAAATTTATCTTGTTTTTGTGTTTCATTTTAGTGCTTTTGCTATATGTTCCGAAGAGGATAACATGTATATTTGAGATGCCTGTATGCTTGCTCAAGCTTCGCTGTGTTGTTGACTTACGATTTGATTAAAGTTCAATTTGTGCAACTTTATCAATTTTAGACATGTTTATATCAAAATCCACATTTGTTAGTGACCTGCACAGTTGCAAACTTTTTTCACACTCTATATGATAACCTATTTTTAGTCTTTTAAATAGTTTTGGATTAGTATCTTCTCAAATCACAATGGAAGCAGTAGTTTCTTCAACCTCTATCGTTGAGGGTCCTGTTCCTTATTTTGTATTCTTTTGGTGTGTGTTATTAACATGTTTTGCTTTTTTCAGCTCATTTTAGCAACAAAACCCGACACAGTACATGGAAAATCACCCAGTATCGTGACAGAGGACAATATCAAGTTACTATTTGAAATACAAAAGAAGGTATCTGTTTTGTTATATAACTTTCTGACCCGAAATTTTAATAACTTGAGTAGAAGTATGTATGCTTAAAGTTGACCCAATTTTTACTGTTGTTTTCCTTCACTAGGGTGCTATGCCCAACACGCAACTAGAATTTAGCTTATGTACCTGTTTCTGTTATTCAAGGAACTAGCTTACTCTTGTGTTGACAGGTTGATGGTATCCGAGCAAATTATTCTGGCTCATTGGTAACTTTGACTGACATGTGCGTGAAGCCTCTGGGCCAGGATTGTGCCACTCAAAGTGTTCTTCAGGTATCAGAGTATTAAGAAATTGGAATTTAAGAAACTTGGCAACCTGCAAATTTTGTATGTGTAAACAAGTTACAAATTTCAGATCTCAATGAGGAGACACAACAATTAAAACCTTCATTTGACAATCCTTGGAGTCTGATGCTTAAAATTTATAGTTGGAATTGCACCTCTTCTTTAGGAAGCTTAAGCTATGGCAGTAAGAAACGTGACAATTTAGCAAGGTCTGCTTGTTTTTGATTTACAAAGAACATGACTAAAAGAGCTTGGAACCTAAGATTGAGAAGGTAACCGGTTCTGCCTTTGTAGGACTTGTACATGAGGATTGTACCTGCCTTTTTTTCTTCACTTGTATTTTACAATTCGTCGATGATACAATGTTAAGAGCGAAGGAGTCATGTTGCCCCTAAAAGGTTTTTGACAGAATAGTCACTATAGTTTTACTTTAGGGCTAATATATGAGATCTTGTGTGGAAAAGAGCAATTCCTCAATATAATTTTCTATCCATCTCGGTAATTTGATCTGGGTATGCTTTATTTTCGAAGGCCAGAGAGAAAAAGGGGCATTGAATGTTTTTGACAAATGATTTCTTGTTTTATCTTGCATTTCCTATTAAACTGCTATCTTTAATCATTGACATGTAATTAGTTTGGACTTGAAATCCTTTACAAGCTTCATCTACTCTCGGTTATGGTTTACTGATTATGATTACCTAGAAGATATAAAAGAATGATTATGAGCTCTCCTAGATCTTGGGGCGAGATCTGTAACTTGATGATTGTGAAATGAATTTTCTTTTTTCACGAAAGGCACGCCTTTAATATACACCTACATGACCAAACCTCATCTGTTGGATATCTAAGACGGGCTGGGTATTCAAGTATTCATGGCAGCATTTGTTTGTTGTCCTGGCAACTAGTGCTATATCCTATTTCCTTCTCTCGCAACCAATGATTGATTCCCTTATTTTCCTACGATCTAACTGTTCGCTACATGACTTGTGGACCTGTGTTTCATGGCAGTATTTCAAAATGGATCCTGGAAATTATGATGGATATGGGGGTGTTGAACATATTGAGTACTGTTTTCAGGTACATTCTGGTGATCTCGATTTTAATGTTTTAAGCTTGTGAACTCTCTTTTTGCTCTTTTTCCTTTTTGACTTGGTGTTTTTATTTGGGAGGGTGGTGGGGGGAGGATTTTAATCGTCTTGAAAATGTTGAACAAGTTTTCTGTGGGAACCTTTTCCTTATAAATTGCAGAAATTTTAACTATAGTAATAATGCTGCAGTTCTATGTTACATGGACTCAGTATGAGGGTCTGCGTCTGATAAGTGTCCAAGTGTCGGATTCGTCTCATTTTCAAAATCCAAGACATGGGGCACGGCAATATATTCCTCCCCATTGTTATTTTTTCATTATTTCTCATTTAACATGGTGTTTGATGTGACGCACAATGTTTTACTTTCAACTTATATCATCTCAAAGCAATAGAGAACTATAAAAAAAAACACTTAAGATTGTGTTCTTAGTGGCATATACTATGACATGTGTCAGGCACATATCCTATACCCATGTCCAAGGGTCGAGGGTCCGACACGGTTATTTCATGAGTTTTGAAGAGTCCATGTAACATAGCGGCAGTTCTTAGCTTTGTATAATTTTATGTGGTAAGCCGTCCAAAAAGAGCATCCGTTTTTATGATCCTGCTGAAAGAATGGCGAGTATCAACTTAATATACGGACTTGAATATTAATGTAGAAAATTAAAGCTTTGGGCATCTGCAAATAAATAGTTGATATCAACTTGGCATACAGAATCCAACTATAATCTAGAATGTGAAAGCTTGGACATCTGAATGATAGGGTTTTTTTGGTAGCGCAGGTCAATAATTGTGTTCATCTTTTGGGAGGGAAAAAAATACGGCCACACCCAAAATTCTAGATGGGGATTTATTAAGGGGAATGACAATAATTCTCTATCTGAATTTTCATCCTTAATTTGAAACTTTGTTCATTTATTGGAAAATATCTTGTGAGAATATCATGCTTGTAGATCCATTCAATATTTTTTCTCATTTTGGAAGGAGGGGGGGTGGGGGGAGGGCCACATTAAATATGACTTGTGAATAAATTTGAGCCTAGCCCTAAGAGACCCTGCCAATTAATTGATTAGTACCTTCTTGGCTAGCCCTTTTGAGGGAGGCATTGTCTCGTGGTGGGGCGTGATTATGGGTTGTTATAGATGGTATGGTTTTAGAGACTACTCTCGAAAGCTTGGGTTGGGCTATTCAGTCGGGTTGTCCTCTGTTTTGTGTGTGTGTGTGTTGGGGGGGGGGGGGGAACAAAGGCAAGCCCAATATATCCTACATCAAGCCTAAAGGAGGGAAAACTGTGACATTCCGTTCTTCGCCATATTTGATTGTATTTGAGATCAGCCTTAAGAGATCCTGCCAATGAACCCTTTACTACCTACTTGGCTAGCCCTTTTGAGTGAGACAATGCCCTGTGCGAGTCCGTGGTTCTGGCTCATTTAGGAGGGGGTCTTACCGGGAACGTTATGTTTTACCAAGTCCTTATTACACCACAAAGTAGAGGTTTAATGTGGAAATCACAGAGCATCTAACGTGTAAAAGGAAGCATAATTTGTCAATACGCTACTCAAATCGGAGGGAAAAAAACTCTTTCCAACTCTAAATAATTCTGTCATATTTTCTCAAATTTAGTTTTTGGAAAGGAACAAACAGTTCTTTGTTTAGTAATGCTAATTTGAGGAAAATAATGAAAAATAGGTTGGAAATCACCCTGGGTATGTGACTGGTGAAATGTTACCATCCAATATGATATGCACACATATGCTCACAAACATAAATGAATCAATTTTTTAATCACCCATGTAATAGTTTTTTCCCGTAAATTAGTTGGTTCTTGTATTTGACAGTTACTAATTTGACCTTAGAACCAACTCACCTGGTTCATTCTTCTCAAGAATGATATTGCTTTTAGAGGGTTGCTGTGCCTAAACTTGTTATGCTGCAATTTGTAAATGCACAGAAGTTACCTTCATTATTTTCTTCAAATTTGTAGATATACAATTGTGAAAAAGTAATGTAGAACTATCTATGATGGTGCCACGTGTTTGTCCCTTTTGATGCTTTCTTCCTAGCATGAGCTTCTGTTAATACTAGTATGCTGGATGTTTCTTTTCAGCATTATACCTCAGCAGACACATGTATGAGCGCATTTAAAGCACCACTCGATCCAAGCACTGCATTAGGAGGTTTCTCTGGAAACAATTTTTCTGAGGTAATTCACTAATCTTTTGTTAGTTGCAAACGGGACCAAGCTGCATACTTAGTCTATAATGATTTGCAAGACAGGCTTCTGCATTTGTTGTAACTTATCCTCTAAACAACGCAATCGATAAAGAAGGAAATGTATCTAAGAAGGCCGTAGCCTGGGAGAAGGCCTTCGTTCAGTTGGTGAAGGTCTGCTTCCTATACTCAATAAACATGCCATTTACGTGTTATTGTTTACGCTTGTAGTGAAAATCTGAAGCAATTCTTCGTGACAGGATGAGCTCTTGCCAATGGTGCAATCAAAAAACTTAACGCTTGCATTTTCATCAGAAAGCTCTGTTGAGGAAGAATTAAAAAGAGAGAGTACTGCGGATGCGATAACTATCTTGGTGAGGCCATGAAACTTCTTGCCCCCTCCCACCCCAATCTATATGGATATCTTTCTTCCTCTCACACGAGTGCGTGCATACAAACACACACTGACACACCCTGCCCTATGCATCTTCCACATGGAGGTTGGCAACAGTCTTACCTTGTATAGATGAAGCTTATGATTGAGCATGCTTCTTGTCATCTAATATTGAGTTTTCTTTTGCTTTCTACCAAGCTACCCCTTAATTTTTTTTGGTACCTTGCTTCTTTCAGATAAGCTACCTTGTGATGTTTGCTTATATATCTTTGACTCTGGGGGATACACCTCGTTTCACTTCTTTTTATATGTCATCTAAGGTATGATTCCATTTCCAACGCCCTTTTATTCTCTTTTAATACTGTTTCAACTTGTATGTCCTATGGACCTCAATATTATTTCGGTTATTGGGATTCCTATGCTAATATATCATAAGCCAGAAAATTCATCTGCGGATTGAAACTTTTGAATCTTTGCATTTACATGGTAGTGGGTTTCATGGTTGTTCTAATTCTTATGACAGCATCCACCTTAAAACTTTTCTTCAGTTTTATGCTTCCTTATCAGTTGGTTTGGACTTTTTACTCATTTTAAGTTTGCATCTTCTTGGCCGCATGATATATGGACAAAGTTCCAAGATTGAAATCTCATATATTAGTTTCTTGATTTGCACTTTAGTCCTCTTCTTCCCGGTCTTCTAAAATTATGTTCTTCTGAATTGTGTCACAAAGAATTGAACCGTGTTTTATTTGGGGGCTTGCTCTAATTGCATCTTATGTGAGGATGAATCTCCTTATTTTTGTCTCACTCTATATACATGAATTTGCTTTTGGTTTCTTTTGTGCACCGTTTTATACTTTACTTAAGAATGCTACATGTCCTTATCGTCTAAATCATTGACCTCGTTATATTCCAGGTATTGCTAGGTTTTTCAGGGGTTATTCTTGTCATGCTCTCTGTCCTTGGTTCAGTTGGATTTTTCAGTGCACTTGGAGTAAAATCTACACTTATCATCATGGAAGTCATTCCTTTCCTTGTTTTGGCTGTAAGTTAACTTTTCTGTATCTTATTGACCTACTGTTTACTTCCTACTAATGTTATGACTACCATGTTCTAGACTTGGAGGATTTAATTTTAAAAAGCTTGAGTACATAAAGGTAGTTGTTCTCATTGATTATCTCAAGGAGTTGGATGACTTCGATACAAAGGAAGGAAAAATAACTCATTGTTTGATCGTTGATGGTTTTGACCTTGTCATCCTTTGCCTGGTGATATTACAATTTTTCTGTTAATGCTAAATGGCATATGTTTATGTTAGAGGTTTTTTGTTTAGGTGAAATTAATCTGCGTGGTGTAGGTTCTGTGATTGGGGTAAAGGCCTAAGGATTTTCTTCTTTTGATGCATGTTAAGTGTAGCGCAGCATGCAAATCTGGTTCTTCTGCATAGTTGCAGCATATTTACTTGGTTCTCGAAATCTAAGATATTCCTTGCAGATAAGCCATCTGTCTCCTTGATTAGTTTTGTGAAGTTTGATTCCTCGCCACAACGTTTCTATCCACCCTGTCCTTGACTTCCTTTTCTTGCTTGATTTTACTTGCCTTTTCTGTTTTCTATCAGGTCGGGGTTGACAACATGTGCATACTGGTGCAAGCTGTAAAACGGCAGCAGATGGAGTTGCCTTTAGAAGGCCGAATAAGCAATGCACTAGTAGAAGTTGGACCATCCATAACACTAGCTAGTCTAGCTGAGGTTTTGGCATTTGCAGTTGGAAGCTTTATTCCTATGCCAGCATGCCGTGTTTTTTCGATGTTTGCAGGTTGAATATTTCTTATCTTAATATAATGAGTGGCCTCTTGGTAATTGTAGAACTGGTGTACGACTTATATATGACTATTTATTGTTATATGGATAATTTTGCAGCATTGGCTGTACTATTGGACTTCCTTTTGCAAGTAACTGCTTTTGTAGCTTTAATTTCCTTTGATTTCCTGAGGGCTGAGGATCACAGGGTTGATTGTCTTCCTTGCCTAAAAATTTCTGGTTCTTATACCGATTCTGAGAAAGGTACTGGCATTTATTTTCTCAACACATGATTACTCGTTTCAGTTTTTAACTTCACAATGAAAGCTGATGAGAAAAACTAATGAATTTGTAGGCAGTAGTCAGAAAAAACCTGGATTACTTGCTCGATATATGAAGGTAATAACATTTTGCGCCTATTGGAATTTTTCATGATGGCAGCATTGCTGCCATATGTGCCTGACTAAATCTCAAGTCTTAACACTTTCTATTTTCATTTTCGTATGCGTACCTTTTTAATTTGGGTATCAATGAACTTCTAGTCATGTGGGCTATGGATGCATTTTCTATCAATAATCATGACTTATCAGTCAAATTATTGTCCTCATGACATGCTTATCAATAAACACAAGTGATCCTATAAGTAAATGTTTGTCTAATAGCAGTGTGTGTAAGATAATTCTCAGTGAGACGTGATAGCAACATGTTCCTACATAGGTTGTTTATACAGAAAATGATGACAAGGATGAATAAGGTTTTGTTTTTGTCATGCCAAGTTGAATTTTATTCTTTAATACCTAGAACAGGTTATCAAGTGTCGATTTTCTGTGTTTGCAGTTTAACTAGTACAAAGCTATATATGATCTTCGAGTAGTATAAGTTAATTGATAAGCAACATTATCTTACAAATGTGTATGCTATCACTTACGGGGAGGGCCCTATGGGGATTGGGGACTATTTTTTGATGATGGTACCTTATCCCCAGGGTGTTTTGATGAATTAGACCTCACAAGGCTGAAGTGGACAGACAACCTTATGCTGGCATTTATGTGTTTTTGCTTGCTATGAACTCTCTTGTTTTGTGAATAATACTTTACCTATCACGAAAAGAAAATAAGATCGTTGTTGGAGCTGTGATGTGATTGACAGTGGCTTGTGCTTACTAATCACTTTATGTTTTTTTCCTTTTGTAGGAAGTTCACGCACCTGTCCTGGGTCTTTGGGGAGTTAAATTAGTGGTTATTTGTGTCTTTTCTGCTTTTGCATTGGCAAGCATCGTAAGTTGCTCTTATGCTGTTGCTGCATTTATTTTCATGTGTTATGTTCCTCTCAAATTTTGAGTTGATACTTCCATTTTCTTGATCTTCAAAAGGCATTATGTACGAGGATTGAACCTGGTTTGGAACAACAAATTGTTCTTCCTCGCGACTCGTATCTTCAGGTATGTTGCTTCATATTTGTTTGTCGTTATGCAATATTTATCTCATGCAGATTTGTTTGATAAGTCTATCTCATGGAGTATTGTCATGCGTAACGTATGGTCCAACTTTTCTATTTCGCAGGGCTATTTTAATAATATATCAGAATACCTCAGAGTAGGACCACCACTATATTTTGTGGTGAAAAACTATAACTACAGGTATCACGACGCTATCTTTTTTCTTCTGTGCCTCAGGTTAATGCTTGTTTATTGCTATTCGTTCTGAGAAGAGATAGCCTTAACCCCTTCATTCTTAAACTTATAAATAGGCTCTCGATATTTTGTATAGTTATACCACTCTTTATACTATTGCTGCTGAAATATCAAACATCTGAAGTAATCTTCTTAAAATAAAAGCTTTCTTCAAGCAATATGACTGTAGAATCGTGTTGCTTTCTCGTAACTGTTAACAGGCAAAGTTGAATGATTCAATGTGGAATACGCTATTATTTGGACAAGATGCACCAGGGACTTCTCTTGGAATGAAAAAATGCTGTGACAGCTATCTTTTTAGACAAAAGCTTTAGTGATACTATCTGGGTTAAAGGTTTTTGTAGATTTCTGAAGTAAAGAATCTGCAAATAACTGATTTCAGACAGCTGGTCCAATATGAATAGTCCCCCAAATGTGTTTAATTTTTGAGTCAGTATAGCTTTCAATTGCTGCATCCATTACAGAATGTGGTTTCACACTGCATGGAGGCGGTGATGATTCAGTAGTATAGCATGTTCTATTGGCCTTTTTCATGTGTTTGAAGGGATAATCTCCCAAAAAGTTTTGTAACTAACATAATCTAATTGTTCCTAACTTATGTGACTGCCCTCTTCGATGCTTGGAAGACACCAGCCTTGCAACTTTCGAAGGAAAAATCATTATCTTATCTCTTTTCCCAACTCGGAATTACGTTATTTTCATGCTTATGTTGATCTATCTTCTCAGTTCAGAATCAAGACAAACCAACCAGTTGTGCTCGATTAACCATTGTGATTCGGACTCTCTTTTAAATGAGGTATTGCCATTTTACCACCTGATAGAGTTAAAGCCTCGACTGTTAAGGGAGCCTTTTCTTTATAAAATGTTACTTATCCTCCATATGCATGCTTGATGAATCACATGAACACTTAAATAAAGGCTTTGTTATAATCTCATAGGCATGTTGTCGTATATTGAGGCTGCATCGTAGCCGAAACTTTTGTTTGATCAGGATGCTATATGAATCTGGCTGCTTAGTGCATGGTAGATAACATGAATAACCAAATGAGGTGTGTGAACACAGTCCGAGTGTCCCCCCTTTTTTGTCAAGGTGCTATATATCATTGGCGTTTATCACCATTTTATATCACTGCTTAAATGGAGTGATATTTTTCTCATCAAATATATTTACTGCTATTGCCTGTCAAATGTGGAACCAATGACCAGCATCCACTAAATGGTTAGTTCTAGCATTTTATTGTGAGATGATTTCCAAAAATAGGTCTTCTGTTTACCCCTCTTAGAACCTCCATATTGATTGGACAAACATCGCACAGTTACCTTTATACTACCGCTCTAGTTCATAATTTTACAATATGCTTTCTTGGAAGAGGATATCAACTTTTTATCGAGCCTGTGCATGGTAGCATCATTGAGAAGTTCCACAAGTACTATTTGGATGTTAAGAATATGAATTGGAGCCTGTGAAAGGCTAACATCAGTATGTCTAACATAGTTCCTGTTTAAACAATTTACCTGTGGTTGCCGCCACAATATCTCTTAGTTGGGTGTTCTATCTTGTACAGATTGCTAGAGCATCGTTAGTGCCAGAGTCAAGTTACATTGCTAAACCTGCTGCTTCATGGCTAGATGATTATCTTGTTTGGATATCTCCTGAAGCGTTTGGTTGCTGTAGGAAGTTCACAAATGGAAGCTTTTGTCCCCCTGATGATCAGGTCAATTTTGTTCTCATTCTTACAAGGAAAACCATTGTTTCAAGAGCACGTCTGCTCATTCTAAAATCTCATGACATCATAATCTCTCTCTGAATGTAATAGAAATGCCCTTCATATTTAACTGTGTCAAGTGTCTTTTAGTTGGACTTGCTCAGTAACCTTCCTATGACATGTATCTGTCTTTTTATGAATGTTTGCATGTGTGATGCGTGCTGTGTTTCATTTCACCCCTGGGTATTTTGAAACGAGTACAGATGTGTTCTCTTGCATCAGGTATCATGCATAGCATGCTCTGTTTCAGGGTATTAGTTTGTGCGTATATTCCAAATTCCATCTTTTCCTTTATGCATTCAATAAAAGTCTCATCTGGTATTATGCATTGTCTATATTCTATTGAAGAATTTCATATTTTGTTTCAGCCTCCTTGTTCAGATGGTAGTACTAGCGGCCTGGGCGGGGTATGCAAGGATTGCACCACGGTAATATGACAATCGCAAAGTTTCTTCCATGTTTTAAGTATTGTTGATTTCTATAACAGTTATGAAGCCAAAAGTGTCTCTCAGCTTCTAATGAGATTTATCCTTTTTGAGTTCTCACATGTACACGGTTTCAGTAATCTAGAAAACTGCACTATTTGGGGGTGCAATCTCTTTCTTCATTCTAGTTATTCCAACTAAACTTTTGGAGTTGTTCAGTGCTTCCGTCACTCAGATTTGCAAAGTGATCGTCCATCTACCACACAATTCAAGGAGAAGCTCCCATGGTTCCTCAGCGCTCTTCCTTCTGCTGATTGTGCAAAAGGTGGTCATGGGGCTTACACTAGCAGTGTGGAACTTAGAGGTCAGTGAGACTGCATAGTAGCTTCGCTTTAATAAATGTCGTTTAACTTTTCTGGGAGTCCATGGATATTACTCTTTGTGTGATGCTTAGCTGAATGTCTCTCTGGATTTGGTTGTAATGCTTTCATTCTGTCATCAGGCTATGAGGATGGCATTATTCAAGCATCAGCATTCCGTACATTTCACACACCCCTCAACAAGCAAGTAGGACTTTCTATATGATACAAAAGCCAAAGTTTGCATTATGGTCCGTTTTGTTTTCTGTTACACAGTGCTCTCTTTTGAGCTTGATATATTATTTCAGACTGACTATGTTAATTCACTGAGGGCTGCACGAGAATTCAGTTCAAGAGTTTCTGATTCTCTGAAGGTAAGTTCATTGCTACATGAGCATATCTTCTTGGGTTTCTATTGATGCTAATTATTTATGGGTGGAGGTGAGAAGGATTATATACCCTTCTTGCCTTTTTTTATCCTTTTGGTTGTGTTTAAAAATATATGAAACTGCAAGGCTTGATCCACCAATACAAACCCTGGGAAGGGTAAATGGTTGATTGTTTTGAGACCTAACCTTTGGCATTAACTGTATGGAGTTTATGCCATGCCATGAACAGTTATTATGTTGTTTAAGTGTTTGTGATTGGCCATGCTTAAGCAGACCAAGATAAAAAAGAAACAAAAGGAAAATAAAAGGTTCCAGGGATATTTTGTTTTGCTAAACAGAAGAAACTCAAAGCTAAAGTTATCTGGACTGAAGTAGAGTAGTATGTCATCTCTCTTATGTCTGATGGTAAGTCCTGAAATATGATTTTCTCAAACACACAGACGTAATCTTTATTCCTATTTTGGGTTATTCTTTTGTGTGAGTGGGTGGGGACACAAGGTTAGTGATAACGTCTCTCAGAAAAACGTTCTGTTATTTTATCTGCTTGTTGTTTCCTTGTATGCTTTGCTTGCTGTTTTGACATACCTTTTCTGATGCAGATTGAGATCTTCCCATATTCCGTATTCTATATGTTTTTTGAGCAATACCTTGATATTTGGAGGACAGCATTAATCAACCTTGCTATAGCTATTGGTTAGTAGTTTTGATTTCGCCAACACTCGATTTGTTTAACACGCTAGAGCACAATTTACATTATCATTCAAAGTATTTTGCTAATATTTGTCACCGTCTCAAATTCAAACAAATTGATCCTAGGATTAGCGGTTTTCAACTATCGCACTGGTTCGTGGTTTCATGGTAACTTAACTAAACAGACACTGAGCAGATATTAATGAATGATAATTAGCTGCATAATTTTAGTGTTCTTTCTTGCATTTTGCCTAAATTTCTGTTTAATAGTACGAGGCATGCACGTGTTGGCTAACATATCCTTGACTAGTTTTATTTGATGATTTAACAGGTGCAGTATTTATTGTTTGCTTAGTGATCACATGTAGGTCAGTATTCTTTTACCCTTTGTATGTAAGCGTATAATTTTCTCTAAATTGAACCGGATGGTTTTTTGCGATTGATACATGTAAATCTCCTTTCTTACTTTGCCTTGCAAGTTCAGCTTATGGAGTTCGGCAATAATACTACTTGTGCTGGCAATGATTGTTGTGGATCTAATGGTACCCGTTGATTTCGGAGATAATGATTTTACTCGTGCTTCTTTGCTTCAAAGTTCATCCATTTCAGGGCACTTTTATAATTGCTTACACTTCAACGCGATTCTCTGCAGGGTGTAATGGCAATTTTGAACATCCAACTTAATGCGGTCTCTGTTGTTAACCTTGTAATGTCAGTGGGCATTGCTGTTGAGTTCTGTGTCCATATAACACATGCTTTCTTGGTCAGTCCTCGGCACATTTTACGTTAATGTTGAACTTGCATGTTTCTCTCTCTCTTATGGGATTATTTGGATTTAATAACTTGGTCACTCTTTTACTGTTCCGGTGTTCCCTTTGTCCCTCTCTCATCTGTGAACACACTCTCCACCGCTGTGCTCAAAGTTTAAATCCCATCGTGAACATCAGAACCAATCAAACTGTTGATTTATTCAGTGCATCAAGGGGCTATAAATGGATTATGAGAATCTAATGGACTGATCGGTTAGATTCTATTTAATACCAACTGAATCTCGTCTGAGTGGAAATAAGCTTGTTGGCTTTGAGTTGCCTACCCTCGCTGCTAGACTAGTTTAGTTAGAGGAGGGTCCCAACAAAAGAAGTCTTATTAGTGCTAACCTTGGTATGGAAGTTATGCATGAACATAATGCTCATAATTTCCCTCTAGATCTAGCTGCTATCAAAGCTCGCTTTCGCTCCCTGCTATAATGGGGTCTTGGTTGAATTTTATTCCTAAATGATAGATGTGAGAGCTAGAGGGCGAACCCGGTAATTACGTTACGTATGAAAATTACGATCATCCATTTTGAATCAAAATGCGAAAGAACCAAGAGAGAAATAAGAGTTGAAAGAATTCATTTGAGGGTCTTGTGCATACTGTGATCTTCCGTTAATACACTCTAATGCAATTCTTATTCAGGTAAGTAGCGGGGATAGAAACCAACGTACAAAGGAGGCTTTGGGTACAATGGGGGCTTCTGTCTTCAGGTCTCTTCTCTCTTCTTTCCCCTGCCCGCTCCTTCTATGGGTGCACAAGATCTTCTGGATAATGCTGTTGTTGATTCTTTTAGATCTAGCTAGACTGCCATTATCGATTGTAATAAACATATGATATCAGCGCGTTTCTAATAAGATAGAACGATAAAAGGGTGTGTGTGTCTTTGGATGTGCTCCAACCTGCATATTGAGTATGGTGATATAGTTGAGATACAAGCACATAAATATCAGAATTTAGTACAATCATTTGAAGAGTCAAACCGGCATCTGTTTTCTCCCTTTCTCCCCCCTCAACGTGCCCCTTCACCTAAAAAAGGGAACCTGCGCTATACAAAAAGACAAAACAACTCCAAAAGTGTTCTCTTCTTTCAATTCCTTCAGGGTCTATTGATGAAATATCACCTACAAAGATGTGGTGTTGGTTTACTTTATTAGCAGAGGGTGCAAGCATTGTCCTACTCTGTGATGGCATGTGCTTGTTTACATAACATCATTAGTTTACATCGTATTTCATAAGTCTGTTGCTGCTCTATACTTTTGTTCATTTGATTGTGTATCCTCTGCTATTGCTATCTAGTAGAGCTCAGGGTTCACAAGGTAATAACTGATATGATCATGTACATTGCCGTGCATCTAAATCAAACACATCCCCTTTATACATTTATTCATGGCTGTTCTTTTTGCTGTTGTTGGTTGAGAGTGGATTCAAACCCTTGAGACACTATTGGTCAAACATAATTTTGCTACCGCAATCTCCTTCTGCGTAAAACCCCATGTATGGTATCTTACTATATAGGACTTCTCTAGAAGATTGGTATAAAATTCTAAAACCGCTATATTTTGGAAAAATTCAAGAAATTTCAAGATATGATTTATTATTTATTTTGCTAGAAGAAGTTATTTAATAACTCAATAATTAATGAAAGAAGTGGGAAAAATCTGACTACTGGATTGCATATTGATTATTAATGGAGTGAGATGTCATTCCTGCCAACATAAAATTGCTTCAGTAACCTTTTTTTTTTAATATTCTTTTACATTTGCAGCGGCATCACACTTACAAAGCTAGTTGGCGTGATTGTTCTTTGTTTCTCAAGGACTGAAGTTTTTGTGGTATCTACCTTGCACTTTATAATTTGGTGATCATCTGTAATCTGTATTATATACCGCTTCATTCTGCTACTTTAAGAGCCTTGTCCGATGCCTTGCAGGTTTATTACTTCCAAATGTATCTGGCGTTGGTTCTTCTAGGTTTCTTACACGGGCTAGTATTTTTACCTGTAAGCTCTATGGACTTCCCACATGTGTTGTTTAGTTCAACAATTCCACCTCTGCAATGTTTGGACAAAGGTTCCTGGGCTGAGAAAGCTGTGGAAATGTTGTGTTTTGCAGGTAGTATTAAGCATGTGGGGCCCACCTTCAAGATGCGTGCTGATTGAGAAGCAAGAGAACAGGCCGTCTGCTTCACCACAATTGTAATCTTCAATGTAAAATCAGTTGCAGGACGCATTAGAGTAGTAGTTTACTTGTATACGTATAATTTTTTTTTTTTTTGTTCTTTTTAAGAAAAATAAACGTCATCAAGAAATCGATGTTCAAAAATTGATGGGGTTCGATCTTCATATGACGGCTTTCGCCTTTTACCATCTACCAAAAATGCCAACCAATAGCACCTCATAAGAACACACACTGTGGTCAATTCTGTTGTATTAGCAGGAAGTTGTAACCTTCTTTCTTCCTGTCCTTTCAACTGATGTCCTCGTAACCCTCTACAGGGCAAGATACAGCAAGTTTGCCTTCTAGCTGAGAGAAATTTGTGACCCCCTTCGTAAAAAATTATTCCTGCTTGAAATCCATGGTCTTCACATGGACCACGTTGATTGAGAAATCCATTTTCATTTCAATCTTCGATCGAGAAATTCAGTCGATGGAACGGTCCAATGTAAGATGGTCAAACACAAAACGGGAAGAGTATCAGCCGTAACCAAAGGTATAGAAAGGCCTAACAATCATGATTCCTGCCTTTACGGCTTCTAAGCTCTTACATTCTATTTACATTGACACTTGAGTCAAGGTTTCACCAGCAGAAACCAAGAATCCCAATGTAGTGCCAGGACTATAATAGACAGTTCCAGGTTTATTGAAAGCATGACAACTTCAACGTAATATGTAGAAGATGTTACAGAAAGCATGACATGAATCAACCTATAACTTTCCTATCTCACATGATGCCTGTAGCTAACTAAAATAGAGAACTTAATTTCTTCCATTATCTGCAGACCAGCTCCTCCAACTATAAAGTCTTCGATGGGAGCACCGTCCTCGCTGTAGCCTCGGGTACCCATAGACCGCTCTGGGCCGTTTCTTTTCCTTTCTCCATTAAAAGTGATCACAATTCTCCCAGCCAATGATATGACCAAATTAATCCAAGATGTTAAGCACAACGCCAGCCAAAGATATGTAACATTGAGACTTCAACTCGTGGAAGAGTGCATGTATTTGTACAAACGGCAGCAGCCTGATGCAATTCATTGGTATTGGCCACTACTTAACTGATCACAAGAGGCTGCTGCTACCCAAAGAGCTTCCCAAACGTTGCTGTGAGTCTCGAAGGAGAGAGAGCTTAATTGTGCGGCTCCCGGACGATCTGTATACGTCGATACACTCCTCTAAATCAGCATTGCAGGTCAACAATACCCACTCAAGGTCATCATCCACGTACTTGAGACGAAACCCACTCGTGTCATCTACACTAAACCGCCTCGCTATTTCTTGCAGTAAATCGTCATACCCCCAATTACTTTGCAGGCGAAACCGGGTCTTTTCTTCTCCATATGTGACTTTTACTCTGAGAGATTTTTCATCTCGAGAACTCCCGCTGGTATTTTTTGGTACGGGTGGAAGCAACACATGTTTAGAATGCTCACTTAGGGATTTATGGCTATGGGATCTTGGCAGGAGCTTTGGTCCTCCATCACCTGACACGTGTAGCTCTGCATCACTTCTAGCCCTCTTTAATGCACCATTCTCAGACTTCATCCTTCCTACTGAATCCTGATGAGCTGCAACACTCAATGCGCAAGGCTGTTGCTGTGTCCCACTCCCACTGGAACAACTTTGACTTGAACTGGAACTCTGACTGCAGGAAGAGGAGGGTGAATTTGATAGAGCAGCTTGGGGACTGAAAACGCCATCGTCCGTTAGTCTGTTAACTGGCTTTGACTCGTCAGTTGGCCTTGAAGCTGAAAATGGGCCGCTTGTAGACAAATTTGGCGATGCAAGTTGTGGGAAGTTTGAATAGAAGGATTCAATTTGTAATGCACCAGAGGCACCTTGGACCGAGTCAATTACCAGTTGGATCTTTTGTAAAGAGTGACCAACCTTCTTAATCTTTCGAGAGGGCCAACGTTTTATCCCATGTTGCCTACAAATCCTTTTCAAAGTGGTGGGACAAACTGTAAATTGGGAGGGAATAAAAAGGTTAAAAGAATATATATGTCGTATCTCACAGGAAAAGAAGCATCTCAATTGAAAGTTCATTTCCCATTCCTCTTCTGATTGCTGAACAAAATATACATCTTTAGTTCTCTTTCCACAGATTCCCCTCCTACAGATGTAAAATTCTCTACCATTTTTTTCCCTACACCCATTCCCCTCTCTGCATTCCTCCCTATTTTACCATTGTGTAAGTTGCAACAAATATATATATAACTGATCTTTTTACTTCTAACTTCTTGAGAGGGTGTAGTACTCAGGATTTATCAGAATGTAAAGTTACTAAAGAGATATATTGAACTGCAACAAAAATGACTTACCACCAATACTCTTCGCAGCATCTTTTAGGCTGCCAGCAAAATATTGCCGAAGCATTTGCAAGGTGATAGCCTTCTCTGCCTTACTACGTCTTTTCTCTCCTGTTTTTTCGGCATTTAAGAGGCTGCCCTCACCAGAAGTAGAATAATCTCCACCAAATGCAACAGTTTCTCTTGAACTAGAACCCTGATGATGTTGCATAACGTTCAAGGCTTTCTCAGGTAACACTTCCCCTGGTTTCCCTGAAGGGAATAACGGAATGCCATTATCAATCTCTTGGGCCTCCATGTGACCTGTTGAATAGTTGGGCACTTGATAACAGGACCCTTCTGGGTTTGGCATTTCTTCTCTACTGAGACTACCATCAGAAGGAATTATCACTGAACCAGCGCGCAAAATTTTTTCTTCCTGCAACTCTTTGTCTGTAATAATCCTTAAGCTCCGGCAAACCTTTTGTATAATAATTGACAATGAACTGAGCAGTTTCTTCTGTTCCTCGGGATCCCTACAATCCATGGGCAAGAAGAACTCTAGGACAAAGTCAGACGCTCCCATGTAGATGCTACGAAGGCGTATAGCAACAGCAGCATGCAGTCCAAACATCCTTGCATGGTGAGAAAGTGGATATTCTGACTTGCTATAAAAGGTCACATCAGGTGAAAAACATGGTTGGTTGGTCATAAATGCTCCTCCAGCAACTCCTTGCCCTTTCAGCAAGTGGTGCTCCGAGCAAGCTTCATGAAAACCCTTAATAAGGGGTTCGGCTACATAGCAAGCAGAATCTACGGTGGAAACACACAGAACTAAGTTCTCGTCAGAATGCCTGCTTCCTCCTTTACCTTGTTGGATGCATGGGACCCATGTCTGAGCTAAAGGCAATCTATGTGTTTCGCATGCAGATCTTAGAAGCTCTAGAACTTCAGGGAATGTAGCTTCCAAGGAGCCACCACAAACCTGGTTTGCAAATAAAAGAACAAGATCAATAAAATTCTAGTTACCCTTTAGTAGTCAACCAACTTATCAATTACCTTGACATTCTGAGTGCTGGAAATTTCAGAACTCCTTAGATCAACAGCCTACAAAACCAACATAGAGCAAGAAAATCAGAAGATAGACTTGCTATCAGGTTTTGTCCACAAATAAGCAAATGTAGTTGGGAAATACGAATTTTAGATCGGAGGAACATAACTTACAGAAATAGATGTAAAGACCAGAAACTAAAGTAACAATACGAGGCAAAGATGGAAAAAGTCATACAAGATTAATCAATAAACACGAGTGAATGGAAGAAATGCATATAAACGACACTGAGCAACAAGATGTGGAGCATGAACATTTTTTATAAGAGATAGAAAGAAGATAATTTCTACACCCTGTCGAAATTATTTCTCTGTTGAGAAGCTTGAGATTCTGACCCACGTGATTACCTACTGTATGACCTTTTCCCTTCACTGACTTACATAGACAGCATTTCTCTGAACATCAAGTGAATCTGCACATGAACTACATGGTCGAGTTCAACACTGACATGTACACAATCAACAAAATTAAATTTCTAGTCACTGGCCTGCTGTAAAACAATTCAGTAATCTCATACATTTTTTTTTTCTTGACAATGATCAACATTGACCTGTAAATGAATTCTTTATGTGAATTAATAAACCAGCAATATTCAATTCAAGTCACTGACCAAGTATAAATAATTCAGTTTATATGATCCATATGTTTGCACAATAAAGAACAGGAGCATCGGGATATAGGGGTGTCAACTCTAAGTTGGATGCTTGTATGCATTAAGGAAGCTACCCACGGATCAGAACCCAGCTGCAGTTCCATTTATAAGAGCAGTAGATATGCTCAATCACTCTATGCCAAGGTCTGCATGTCATATGTGCCAGTACAGGAGGAAAGAGCAGAAAAGATAATTTCATCTATCAAGAATTAGGGTGAGAGAAGAATATGAAAATGTTGAGATGGACTGACCCTAGATTTTTAGTTCAGCACGGAAATTCAGAAGAACTTATGAATCACATTGACCAATCCAAAGAGTAAACACTATGCTAAATCATTGCATGTACAAGAAGATGCAAGAAAATATCAAATGACTAATGTCATGGCAAGGACTGTGTCCAAGATGATGTTAAAATGGAGCTGATACAAATCAATACACGTCCTCTCAACTAAGAGATTAGTTAAAGAAGAAGATTGTCCAAAGAATTAAGAGAACCGACCTCTAGAGCTTTGCAAACGCTTTCAAGCTCTGGAGAATATTTGATATTTTGAGTAGTCATGACAACCTCAATAACACCTAAGCAACTGTGACTACCTTGTTCAAAAACTGGAACAGCAAGGGTTCCACGGATATCAAACTGCTGAGCATGACCAACTCGTGGGTACTCTTCCCTTTTAAAGAACCGAACATCAGGAGTCCATTCAGGAACCCTGCTTGCGAAAACACGGCCAGGCAATCCAACTATTTCCTTCGAATCTCTGTCAGCAGGGAACTGATACTTCCTTGAAATATCTCGGTAACTTGCAAGATTTGGGCAGTTAAGATCAAGCGAAAAAGGCTGATCATTAGTGCTTAGAAAATTTCTGCCACCTCTATCTACTGGCACCCATATTTGAATAAGAACATCCCCGTCTCTTGTGCGATCTTTTATGTACCCAAGTGCCTGTACCATTCTGTCCATTACAGATAATGCAGGGCCATGGCTAGCACTTGGCCCAATCCACCACCTTCTGCTTAGCTCAGAACCTTCACTCGTGTTATTTCCAGATTGACTAAAATCTCTGGCAAAGCTCACCATATTCTCTCCAAGAGACTGGATTTCAGCATGATGTTGTTCGTGCAGTTGACTAACAGAGAGATTTTCGGGTAGAGATGATATTTGTCTCTCTTCTTTACTGTCCCTTTGTGATAAACTCCCACTCGATTTGCCAGTGAGAGTCTCCAAAGTTGGCCACACGTATGAAGGGTCAAAGAGAGCATCGGAAGTGGATGGACTAAAGTTTAAGAAGTCTGATCCACCGGTTGTCTCCAACCAACATCCTTCCAGCAGGAGTTCATCCATGATATCCAAATCCATGAAGGAATCTGGTGGATTGCCCGACATGTTACTGGGAGGGAAAACCCCATCATCCATTCCTGAACTTTTACCAACACCCCAAGGTGTAATACTACACTATTCAGTCCGAACCCCAAAACATTCACCTTGCCAAGTACACTGCAATCTCAAGTTATTCCCGTTCGGAGCCGAATCTGTCCAAATTTCCCGAAACATCCTCAAGAAAATTCCAGAAATGCAATAAAAAAACAAATTCGAACACAGAAATGGTAGCAATATATACAGGTACAGAAATATTATCACCTGCTTGAAAACCATGAAAGAAGAACAGCAGACATATTTTATCCAAAGAAGACTCTATTTCCACCCCTTAATTTGCTAATTCACCCCTTTGCTCGTCGCTAAAAGGTCAACACTTGTCACAAAAGTACTTTTAAAGCGACCAAAAAGGGGTGAAAAAGCATACAAGGGAGTGAAAATAGCATTTTCTTTATCCAAATGGATTTCCCAAACTTCTATCCACACATATCTGATTCTCTTGCAGAAATCATCATCAAATCAGATTTAATCAATCAAAGAGAAACCGATATGACAATACCCCAAATACTTCAAAGTCGCAGTACAGTAAATGATTTGCTTCATCCCTCGAGCCCTTATATGCAAGATTCTCACTTTACCCTGATACACACGCGCGCGCACAAAAGCTCAATCTAAGGTGATAATCTTAGTACATGCCCGTGAAAGAAGAAAATTGACTTGTCTTATCCAATTGGGTTTCTCAATTTTCTAGCCAGGCATATCTGCTTTTCTGTCAAAGTTGCAGAAATCATCATCAATATGTTTTATCAATCGAAGAAAAAACCCATCTCATAACACCCCAAATACACCAAATCACAGTATAAGGAAATCGACTTGGCCAGGCCCTAGAGTCTTTTCTCCTTATACTCAAGCTGCTTACACGAACACACACAAACCCAAGCTGAATCTAAGCTGGTAAATTCAAAGGAACACAATCTGTGGTAACCAGAATTTACTGTATAGCACACAAAAGATGAACCGGACAAAAAAGGAACACAGAAAGTGCAACTCACAACAAAAAGATTCTTGAATATTCCACGTAGAGGTACTTCTTCTGTAGTCTTGAATGGCCTTAATAAGCTTTACGGACCAACAGCACAAGCCACCAAATGGGTCACGCGAAGCTTAAAGATTTGACTTGGGGAAACCCCCTCCACGGAGAAAGAAAGGAGACAGAAACAAGAATTGGCTCTGTCTCTAGTTATTATCTGTGTCTGTCCTCTCCAATTCCTATGAACTCTGTTATTGAAGATTCTACTAATTATAAACCCTTTTTTAGGACCCCACCAAACGCCCCTATTGGGATTCCCGCGGTTGAGTCAACAGTAGAGAGAGAAACACTCCATCTGCACAAGTATTACTAAGATGTAATATTATAATAATAATAATAAGCATCGTCGTAATAATAATTGAAGCGTAAAAGATATAATAATAGCAATAGAAGCGTATGGAATCTTCGTTGTAAAACACGTAATGCCGTGTAATGGGCGAGTAAGATTTCATGAGATGATAAAATTGTTAATTGATGAGAGATCAAGGTTTTAAACGTCAGTTGCACCGCTGTTGCATTGAAGTGTTTCTAATTTTCACGTCGTAATAAGCCTGTTAAACTTTGTTTTATACTTTCTTATGTATTAATCACGAGATTTTTTGTCATTCGAGGGCTCTTTCCTCGGGAGTAGCTGGGCTACTTTTCGAGGAAAGCAAAATATAATAATTCAGTTAATTTTGTTACAAACATATCAAAAAACAAGATATTTACATAATTGCATAAGATAAATGCAGCACACGTAGTCTAAAAACCAAGTAAAAATGCTTTCGTCTTGTGGCTATCGAAACTGGCTTAGCTCCGGCACGTTGAATATCCTTGCCCTGTTCTTTGCCATCTTGCTTTCTGTCCTTTTTGTGATGGTCTAGCCGGAAAAATGATACTTTCCAAGTGCAAAAAATGAATATCATTTAGTAGTCCGTCGCCCGATATCCCACGTCATTGCATAGTGCGAGCGATAAAATTCACGACTGTTTGCTTATACGCATATAATACATAATTTAAATAACCAACTCTATTTGTAGTTGAAATTTTGTAACATTTTTTTTACTGACAGGTCAAAAAATAAAGAATATCACAATAATAATGTTTTATAATGCTGTAAAATGTTGAAGGGAATAGAGAAAAGGAAGTGGCTCAGGCTTGCCGGTTCAGGAATTAAGTTATCAAAATCTGGCAGAGAAAATTAAATTAGAAGGAGACCTTGTCATACTTGTACTTGTTGATTGTGTATTGGGAGCAGGGTTGGAAAGTCTTTCCATATTTAGAATCTCTGTGTGTCGTGATGTAAGCACCACTTGGCTGTGCAACTTTATTAGCAGAAAAGATCGGATACCAACGCTCCACAAAAGCGCGCGTGACTCTATTTGCCTGTTAAAGGCACGGCCAACCCACATTATTAGCGCTTTTCAAATTATTAGCTTTACAAAAAAAGATAAAATTACGGATAATTTATTCTTTGCGTACTTAGGTAGCGTACATTTATTGGTTATCTTCGATGATGACGCATTAGCTAACAATAATTCCTCCTTTGGGCTATCAATTCTCGGACCAGTTCATGATGGTAGACATTGCAGCCAAATTTTATTCTACTAATTCGTGAGATGAATGAATGAATGAACGTTGATCATATGCCTTCGGCTACATAAGCAAGTACAATATAACTAGGTGACCATAACCGAGCTATTTAAACTCGGGCATTGACTTGATACATAAACAAGTGAAAGCGAAGCATACTCGAGGCTTTATATTTGAGCTGAAACAATTGAACGAGATCAAGGTGAAAATCCAGTATAACAATGTACTCTTCCGTGTGCGAGATGACCGCTTGGAAGCAAGAGCAAAATAAGCATCACATCATCAATGGTTCGTTCACCGGTCCGCAGGATCACAACTCAAGTTCCTCGCTTGGGTCTGAATCCTGCCCGCTACACTTGTTGGTGGCAAACTTACGTCATCTCGCTGCACGTGCTCCATACACAGGTTTTTGTGCGTTTTCAGCCTCGACATAGGTGCGGGAATCGGGAGCTCAGATGTATGTAGTGGCCTTGTAGGTTTCTGAGGCTCAATACTCTCTGCCGGTTAGATTAGAGTATTACAGTTCAACATTTTTTGAATAATAAAAAAAAAATCATGGTGGAAGAAGAAAAGCTGCACTGCTTATCATACCTGTAACTTGTTCATAGTGGAATCCACGATTTGTGGGGAGCGTGGACTCCATTTGATTAATCAGCTCATTCATGAGAGCATGACGCAGATGCTTCCGTCTCTGACTATTTCAAGGGATTCTTTCTTGATTTCTTTAATAATGGCGTCCTTGGCTCTGTTCATTCCTAACTCTGTTTTCGCCATTAAACAAATACAGTAAAGCTCTTTTACTATCATTTCCTCCGCTATACATTTCCTCTCTACGTGACGTTAGGATCCTCTGAAGTTGGGCTAATGTGGGTTCTCCGATGACATGCAGCAACAAATAATATATATATATATCTATATATTGTGGTTCAGAGTAGGTTACTTAAATCGAGATTGACTCGGTTTTGTTTATGTATTTGTAGATCTCGAAAGAGCGAATTTGAATGTAAACTACAGAGATTTATTCTACCAAGTTAAACTTAACAAGTTTTCGAGCTTTTCGAAAGTGTTTAAAGCATAGTATGTTTTTCTCTACTATCCGATCTTGAATAAATAAGTCTGATCTCGAGTAGTTTTTATCTTTTTGTAATTTCAGCCTTGACAAGTAGCGTATTTAATCGTTCCGTTTCTTAGATGTATTGTTATCGTCATCCAAGCAATAATTGGCGCCCCATAATAACTTGGAGGAAAACAAGAATACCAAACTCTGTCGAACAGAAGGGGGTTTAAATTTCTCTGCCATTATTATTTTCTCTGAGAAAATTACTGGAATTCTAGAATTCCATCGCAACTGTTTGTGTCCTTTACCAAAAGGCTAAGAAGTAGGCAATAATGCATGCAATAGAAACAAGCTGAAGACCATGGAAGCGGTGTAATGCGCAAGTACAGAAAGGAGAATGTAATCATAAACTGGTAATGTTTTTCTATGACTGTCAAGTTCAAGGGATAAAAAGCATCTAACTTTAGAATTTGATAAAGTTTGACTTGTTTAAGCTATCTCGTACTGCATAATACTGCCATATATAGATGCCAAAAGCACTGGCAACTGACCCAGCTTGGACGACCCAAAAGCTCACCTTTTTCCTCGGTTTAGCAGTGTAGAAGAACAATTAGAACATCTTGATATCCCTGTTTAGGAAGAATATCTATTTTTGTACTGTGTTAGTTATTTTTATTTGTCGACCGTCGCTAAAAAAATTATGTTTTGTCACTGATATACTTTTTAGCGACGAAAAGAGCGTGGTAAACAACTAATAGACCTAATATTTAACCCCCTTTTCATGGAATGCGGAATTGATGAAAGTGCTTTATGAATGAGACATGAAGTTTATCAGAAAAAAGTTTAAAGTTTAAAAGCAAGAAATTCAGAATCAAATTTGTGTGGGTGGATTTTTTTTTTTTGGGGGGAGGGGGGGGGGGGGGGGTGGGTGGGGTGGAAGGTGTATTAAAGCATTTTACATTTTCACTTGAGGATAATCAGGGCATATATAACTTTAATTTATGAAGACTCGGACATCATCGGGTTTAGAAGTTACATACATGCAAGTTCCTACACATTTGTTTGCACCAAGTAATAAAACAATAACACAACAGCCTGACAAGGCTGATTCGTCCAAAGGAACTAGGATCGGCCTGAGAACAAGTTTTTGCTTTAGTTCGCTTCGTCTTAGAGCAAGTTGTGACTATCTAATAAAATTGTCAAATCAAAAGCAACGCTTCTCACAAGGCTTAAAGTTTTAACAGTACAATGTATCATCTAAAGAAGAGTCGTAAAAAACGTAACAGAGCCTGGATAAAAATTTACTTAAAAAGGTAAAAAGAGATTCTATCAAGTTCCAGCCTCAACACGTGGCAAAGTCATATCAATCAAAGAAAATGTCTCAACATGAGGGTAAAACCGGCACGCATGAACACGTGACAACTCCAAATTAAATTGACCATTTCGTAAAATCCTTCAATTTGCAAGACATGACAAGCCTCAGAATTTAACCAAAGTCAGTATTAACAGTGTAGTTAAGCCTTTTCAAAATGTCATACGCTAGCATGTGACAATAAAAAAGACTCCATCAAGTAAAAAAGTCCTCCGATCCACCAATTAGATGGGCGTCCAAGACTCATAACAGCTTTCAACTTTTGAAAATTCAAAACCAATTTATTCCACATTTGACAGTAGAAAACAGAGGCGTGTAATAACAAGGGAAAAAAAAGAGGAAAAAGAACCACCAAAACGAAGGTGTGAATGATTCAGAGCAGTGATCATCACTTACATTGGGATTCAATCTCTCTCAATTACCTTCACCCAATTCTTCTTACAACTCATTTCTTGCTTCCCGTGACTCGTGCATCTCAGGAAGGTCAATTTTTCCCCCTCCATACTCAACTCTCCCTTCTCCCTCCAGTTAGTAGCAGGTGCTATAAACTTGCTACAAGAAAGACAATCATCACATATACAGGGAGGCCTCTATGTAACAATCAATTGTAATAGCGAGAGGGGGCAGCAGGCCGCGCTGGTTGGGGGGAAGGATGATCAGCACATATATAACTTTAATTTATTAAGACCCGGGCATCATCAGGTTTAGAAGTTACATACATGCAAGTTCGTTTTCTATATAACATGACTGTAACCGAAGGATTACAATTGACGTCGCACTTCCAAACAACCGGCGTCCTCTCTTTAACTACTCTTTCTCACGCTCGTCGTCAACTCGGTGTGGACTGGTGCCAGCTTCAGATGCTCGGCTTCACGTTGAGACGAGATGCTAACTTCTGACCAAGAGATTTATCAGCCTGCAGCGTATCCCATAATTCAAATGATTAGGATTTTCAATCACTTCCGACATTAGTATAACCACTGCCAATTCTACACATCATTTTAAGAAACGGATTAAAAGGCACCAGAATCAGACCTGAGACCAGTATGAGATCCAAATACTGCGAATCTCATAAGTGATACGCGGGTCGGATAGAGCATCAACCCACTGGCAGATGAATCGCTCTTGCCTGCCAAAAGGAAAAAGGTAAATCCACATAACAGCGACTGGGTCTCATACATTTTTACAGCAACCTAGCTACCATACCTGTCTGGTGCAAAGGATCGGTATCTCTCCCCTGGCTGCTTGAAGTTGTTCTCTTTCTCAATCATGCGCTACACTCGCCGGAAGACAACAAAACCAGGTTATTTCAGGTTATTAAGTATGTGCACAGGCCTATGTCTTACCGACTGCTCTCTATGACAATAAATCCAACAAATAAACCTCCAAATAGGATCAGTGAAGCAGTTTTGAGGATATTCTTGGAATAAAATATGTACCGCCTACTAACAAAGTTGCACGCCTGAAAGTTAGAAAGCGGCTTTTACACTAATCACTAATCGGTCTCTTTTCCACAATCCACTATTACCACCACATCATCACCTACCTATAAATACCATACAGACAAACGCCCCATAAATAGTATACAGCAGGTATTGTTCATTGATCATGCTCCTCCATTTCACGCCCAACATCACAAACACACGTAACAT
Organism: Escallonia rubra; assembly: GCA_033065855.1. Taxonomy (NCBI): domain Eukaryota; kingdom Viridiplantae; phylum Streptophyta; class Magnoliopsida; order Escalloniales; family Escalloniaceae; genus Escallonia; species Escallonia rubra. The sequence goes on from JAVXUO010000138.1 coordinate 58,193, forward strand.
GTTTTTCGCAGTTCCGCGTTCTTAATGAAGTAATCCATAGAACAGATGAAATGCAGCGGCTTCTGCTAATTCCTTTACCCAAATAAATGTCCAAGCAGTGGTTGAACGCTTCTAAATGAAGTAGATTACCATACTGGCTAACTAATAGATCAGCCGGGTGCAGATCAATATTAGACGCTACGTTGATTCATTCAAATAACAAAGTCCAAAATAAACATCAAAACCAAACTGCAAGATAAAGGAAGCTAAACTCACCCTATCACGGCGTCCTGTCAAAACAGTAGAAGGAATGGGGTACTTCTCAGCATGACGAACAGGATCAAACCTTGAAGGGAAGTAATTGACCTGAAAAGTGCCATAGAATTAAAGAAACTTATTAGGACAACAGCACAGACAGAAGGCTGTTACCCAACTGTAACACTTGGCGTGTGCTGCTGTCAAAAGCAGGGCTACTTGGAGAGCTATATACCGGACAAAGTATTGACTCAAGTACTTTAAAAGAGAACAAAAGAGGAGGCATAATACCTCCTCATCCCTGTGCATGAAGTTCATGAAGCCGTCATGGTGATTGTTGTGATGAGCACTCTTGGGAGCGTTAGCTGGGAGCTGCAGATAGTTGGGTCCAAGGCGGTGTCTCTGCGTATCAGCATATGAGAATATCCGAGTTTGGAGTAGCTTATCATCAGAATAGTAGACCCCAGGAACGATAATTGCAGGGCAGAATGCAAGCTGTTCATTTTCTGCAAAAAAGTTGTCAATGTTCTTGTTCAAGACCAAGCGTCCCACTGGCTGCAAAGGCAAAATGTCCTCAGGCCAGGTCTTGGTTACATCAAGTGGGTCAAAATCAAATCTGTCCTCGTGATCAGGATCTATAATCTGGATGAAAAGTTTCCACTCAGGATAATTGCCTGCTGCTATGGAGTCATAAAGATCTTGGGTGGCATGGCTGTGATTAGATCCTCCAACCTTAACGGCTTCATCCCCAATCAAACACTTCACTCCGCAAGTAGGCTTCCAGTGAAACTTCACATAGTGTGCTTTCCCAGCCTTATTAATAAGGGTATAGGTGTTAACACCAGATCCATCCATGTGTCGGTAATCTTGTGGAATACCCAGATCATCAAAGAGGAAGGTGAACATGTGCAAGCTCTCTGGATGGTGAGAGAAGAAGTCGAGGATTCTCCAGTTTTCCTGGATATGGGACTTAGGATTGGGCTTAAGAGCATGAACCATATCTGGGAATTTCATTCCATCACGGACGAAGAAGACGGGGAAATTGTTTCCCACCAGATCAAAGTTACCCTAAATTCATAAGAAAAGGCTCTCAATATAAACAAGAAGTCGTCTTGATACAAAAGAACCTCAACTCAAAGGTGAAACAGAACTAACAAGAAGAGGTCTTTGAATCCTTGGCATCATATATATCAACAAGGAAACACTAATCAACCTAGTGCACAATAGAATAGGATTCAGTGTGGTCAACAATGTGCAATACACTTCAGAAACTGCAAGAAAGGATCATATAATCTTACCTCTCTGGTATAAAACTTCACTGCAAATCCTCTGGGATCCCTTAGGGTTTCAGGGCTTCCACGTTCATGGATGACAGTGGAGAAACGAACAATGACAGGTGTCTGAACTCCGGGGGCACGAAGAAAATCAGCACATGTGAGACTAGAAATATCATGGGTGACCTCAAAAAAACCCTTGGCACTGGCACCCCTTGCATGAACAACACGTTCTGGGATCCGCTCACGATCAAAATTAGCAAGTTTCTCCACTAAATGATAATCCTCAAGGAGAATTGGACCTGTGAAGGAATGGCAAATTTAAATTACTGTAACCTTGCTTTCACTCCACAATCAAGTTTCAAAAAAGATTCTACTGACAGGACTCTAGTGGACAGAACCTACGAGCGCTGGCATTTGGTTGTAGCTAATATGTTTCTCGCAAGGAGAAGAGTGGGGATCTCTGGTAAAATAAAAACATTGCAGGCTTTATACCAACTCCTTTAGGAAGAAATCTGTCAATGCCTTCACAAACAAATTTGTGGCAACATACGAGAAGGAAGGCATTGTAATAGAGATAAAGGTGAACTTGAGGAATTATGAAAATTACACCAAGTTCGTCTCTAGAGATATCTAAATCAACGATTGCTATGTAAATTTGAAGACAAACAAACATATAGGATCATGGGTGATAAACAAAATGGGACTTCTAACATACATGATCTCACAACTACGAGCCTGTCAACAACCGAAAAAAACTTATCCAAAGCTCTCATGTCCTGTCACATCATCCGGGCACAAATTATATAAACAGGAGAAAATTCAACTCCAAGATTAGGAATTTAAAGTCGATGAAGATGTGAAAGCTCACAGCAAATCAGACATTTCTAAACTGCTCAGTAACACCTATATAAACATGCTGCATTAAAACTAACGTGATATGGATGTCAACAATTTAACATAGAAAAAGATATCAAAATACTGGGATTCCCATACATTCACTTGCAAGCGTCACTAATAGCATATTAGTAACACGATTAGGACTGAGTAACTCTCAATGTTAGTTTGTCATCAACAATAGAAATACTTGCAAGGAAAGTACCTCTAGTTCCCACAGTCAACGATGAGTTATTGTTCCATACTGGAGCACCGGAGTTCGTCGTCCAGAAAGGGGAATTAAAAGCACTTGATGGACGATACTGCATCAACAAACAGAGAAATAATAAGCAGGAAAGTAGATACAAGCCTGTCCCAAACTTGTCAACATCGACTGTGTTCCCAGATCCAAACATGGTTCTATATGTTTCTAGCAGCAGAAAAGTTTATCATTTCTCCTATCAACATCAAATTTTGTAACTTTTGCATTCTACGGTGGGGCATCTAGGCCTACATTAAAATTGCCTGAACCATCTCAATAACATATAATCCCCGTGTCTTCTTCTCAATTTGTGCCATCCCTACCTGGCTACCTTTCTTAGGAATATCCACATCCAACATTCTCCAGAAATTTTAGTTGTGTGTGTGTATGTGTACTAAGAAGTGAACACAAAAACTGATAAACAAACAAGGATGATTGCCAGAATAACAGAGACAGCAACTATGAGTGAGCTGAAACCTTGGGTTTCAATGATTCAATTTCAGGAATGGGTAAATTGGGGAAGAAAACCTGAGCTACAACAGTTGGAGTCGGTTAAAGCTGTTTCGAGAGGGTGTAAAATGATTTTAGAGACAAAAAAAGGTGAAAACCAAATAGAATTAAGATTCCAGATCAAAAAAGTAAGGCAACAAAAACTGCAATCTCGACAGCAATTTAGCAGGCAGTAATCTCCTGTTCTACATAATTTTTCTCTCACTTCTCTCACTGACTTTCTGCAAATTCTTAGAACATATTAAGTTCATGCAAACATTGAATTACTTTACCTAACTTGACGTGCGAAGAGAAAAGGTGGAAACATAGAATCAAGAGCACCGCATACAATTACTAATTGTATCTGAGATTGTTTGCTGCTAATTGACACCAATTAGCAGCAAACATTCTCAGATACACAAGCAATAAAAGCTTCGAGATAACAGAAACTTGTTTACCTTGCTAGGATCCATGGCGAGGTGTACGAGACGGAGAGATTGACCTTTCCTCTGTGTGTGTGTGTTTGGGGCTGTTGTTTCGGGGTTGAACGTGTGGCGATCAGTCTCGTCCCTCGTTTATAAGAGAGAGATGAGACGGGGGGGTCTTATCTATCTGCATGAATAAATGATAAATTATGGGAGGATTAAAAAGACTCGGCTCGCTCTTCTAGACTCTCTGCGTATTCAAATCTCCTCTCCACGGTAAATAGCTGTTGGCGTGAAGTTTTCGCGACATATTGGGTACTACAATGTCTCGTCACCCTGTTGTCTGAAAATTTAGGTAGCGTTTGACATCTATTCCGTTTCAAGTTTTTTTCTAATTTTATAAACTGAAAAAAAAAACGTGTTTAGTATACAGTTTTTTTTTCTTTCAGTTTTGAAAATCAGTTTTTAAAACAGTGCTGCTTTTTAAATCTCCCATTTTGGAGTTTTGGATTTTCAGGTTTGGTTTTTGTTTTGAGACCATCCCCCCCTCCCCCACCACCGCCACCTCCGGTCGCCACTGCCCACCATCGTCGACCACCGCCGCCACCACAAAATAAAAACTCAAAAAAAAAACTGGGTAATCAAACACCCATTTGTTTTTGTTCAAAATAAAAACTAAACTGATTTTGGTTTTAAATTTTTTGGAAACAGAAAATCAAAACTGGAAATGATTTCAAAAAGACTCTAAACTCATTTGCATTTTTTGATACAAGAGAAAATATATATTTCTACACGAGAATTTTATAGGATTTCGATACAACAAGTATGAGTGTTACCTTTCGAGAGAGTTAGAAAGAGAAGTTTAAACGGTTTTTGTGAACAGTTAATAGCACAAATAACTTATAAAGAACTAATCAAATGACAACGCTTGCCAACTCCAGCACAATTTGGCCGTCTATATTGTCAACATGGGCGGCTGAGATCCTCTTTATTTTTTAAGTGAATTTTGTCGTTCGTTCCATTATAAAGCTCGCGAATGATAAAATTTTAAAAAATAATAATTTGAGCTTGAGCTTGAGCTTTCGATAAACCATTTATGTAGTGTGATCTGCACGATTTGAACTTGAGCTTCCGATACATCCTTTATCGAGCGCTTGCCTAACGATTCAAATCCTCATCTTCATGATTACATGTAAACACAAAAATAAGAAAAAGAATCAAATGTTTTTAAGGTCAATATTTGATTTTGTCAGCTCGTTAAAAATAAGCCAAAAACCATCAGTTGGTTCAGGTTCTTCCAGCATGCCATGCGACAACCCAAAATATCGCACGTCCAGTTTGATCCCGCCGATATATCATTTCTGGGGTAAAAGCAATTGGGTCCCCTACAAGGACGAATTATCATCCATTTTTATATATTATTATAAAAACCAAAACAAATACAGAAAAAAGAAATGCAAAAAGGAAATAAAATGAGGACGTCATGATTTTATGGGGTTCCCCTTGTCTCGCAAAGTTTATCTTTCAGCTGCATCAGAGCCACTCGTGGCAGCTGATGACCTGGACCTCTTGCCACGCGACACGTCGGCACCAAGGCTTTGAAACGTGTGCTGCTCATGCTAATATTGGGCTTCCCGGAGCCATTTTGGATTTTTTCCAGTGTGAACGCTACCAAGATGCTCTTTAGGAAGCCGATAAGGTTCAATTGGGCCGCATATTCCCGCTTTCTGGCCCACCAGTCGGAAATTAGTACATCAACAACGATAAAAAAAAATCATACCCGCGGGTTATATATATGAATTGCAGTTCTAACAAATTTTTCTATTGAAAAAAAATGAGAAAAAATCATAAGAATTTTTTATTTCCAATTTTTTTTTTGATAAAATTTGGCAGGATTTTTGTAAAGTCAGTCAGAAATTATGGGTTTAGAGGTGGGGAAATGGACTGAAGCAGCATATGTGTTATGTGGCCATTCCTTTTGCAAGTGTCATGCTCTGTAACCATTCCCCATGAATTTTGCAAGCCAAAGTGAATTATGGCAAATGCCTATTTTTTTTATTTTTTACATTTTATTGAATGAAAAGTATGTAGCTATCTCAAGGCTACTAGAATATTTTGACTCTGACGAAGCAGAGACTTGTAGTTATAATTTGGGTTTCATATTCTTTCAAGGAACGTCTATTTTTATGCTCAGTTGTATTTGTTCGTTCATTCATGTCATTTAAATGTATCAGAGGCTCTGATTCAGAGCCAACTCATTATATTTTTTAGTAACAACTGAAGCGACGAATTGACATATAGAAGTTTGCAAATAGAAATTGTGTTCGTTTATTTGTAATAGCAATAAAAGCTTCTTATTTGGACATCATGTCCCGATGAAACGAGGACGTATTAAACCATTATCACCAAGGCTATCGCATTATTCTTGATTTTGCTTTGCCTTGAACTATAATAGCTTTGACTTTGTTCTCTAGTAAAAAAAACAGCATTTTATTTAAAGTTAAAATTAGAGTCATAATGTAACAAGAGTCCCATACTTCATCACGTGGTCAACGATAAAGAACTTTGTAGAACAATTTTAAAATGCAGATGATTTATGGAGTCCATGCTTCCAAGAAAAAGAAAATTATCCTCTAATCAAACAGCTCCTGTACATCTCCTTGGAAACACAAATGGACCAGGCAAACAGATAGAACCTCAATTTGCGTACCCATAGACCTTGATATGCCGTGAAAGTGAAGAGTGATTGAGTGAAGACCTTTGTTCAAGGCAAGCAAACCGTTTGGGAATGAGTAGATTGAGAGCCCCCAAAAGGGGCAATAGCCTTCTTTGCCGCTGTAAATAGTACAGTATCTACTAGGGCTCTGCCCTCAACCTTGAAGTCTTTAAGAGCACATCTGCCATTCAATCAATAGGTGCTATATATAGGGAGACAAGTTTATACACTTTTTGCTATTTATGCACTTAAACCCTTGCAAGCCCTCAACTTTTCCCAGTCCAAGGAAGTCACAGTCCCAGATAATGCTTACTACTCCATCCTACAAACTACCTTTTCTGTAATATGGAAGAGAAGGGTTCAGAAGTTACCTGGTCTGAGGAATCATGTTGATTTCGAAATATAACGCATTGGAATCTTCGACGAGAATAGTCCTATGCAACTTTCATTCTTTGCCGGGGCAAATACCATCAGATGATTTTTTTTTTTTTTTTGGGTGCAATAATACCATCAGATGATGCTTATGAATTACCAGGGGATGTAACAAGAGTACCAGAATACAGCTGAACTGAAAGTCTGAGAATTATATGGTATAGGCCACCTTATATTGCAAGACTTATAACTTAATGTTATAAATAACCAAAAATAAACATGTGCAGCATAATGTTCAATCTCAAAAAGAGAACACGTGGATCCAAATATTACTAGCTTCTATTTTTCTAACAGAACACCAAAGGATTGAAAAAAAAAACTGGTAGTGGAATTTCAGTTTCTCATATAGCAAAATCAGGGACATGTCGGTCGAGCTACCACGTTATTGAAGATGTTTGAGGTAGTCAATAGTCTCAAGCTCAAGCTTGTGCCTGACAAGGAAAATGAGGAGACCCTGCTAATTCAGCACCACATCACAACTATTTGCAGTTATCAACTCTCATTTCTTTTGACTGAAATGAACCTGGGGCTGGTTTCCCAAAGATATTGAGTGCCTCCGCCCTTTGCATCTCTCTTCCTGTCATAGAGGAAAACCAGATACTGCATTGGCATTCTGTAATCCTACCCTTATCTGGTGCAAGCATCAAGTAAACGAGGAACATGGTATATTCTCATGAGATGTACAGCATGACAATCAAAGGGCTCCCTACGAGTGTAGAGAATCTATAAAAACACCAACACTTATTGGAGCAAAACAAGCAGGTGGAGTAAGCCAGCGTTACCATAATGTCAGAAACCATTAAATCACAGAGGTCAATGCACGACAAAGATTCCATTTTCTGAAACTAGTTTTCTCAAATGCACGTGTTCAGGTACAAGAGCAGCCACTTTCTTCAAGTAATTGGTGTATATAGGTTGCCAAATCCTCCAAACCACAGCCAGACAGCATTGCATGTGATGGTTTTGGCAATGTGCTTGAAGAAAAAACTTACATAATGAGGTAGACGTGTAAACCCATTTCACTTGCAAAGAAGGGAAAATGGATGATTTGGAAAAGATTCTGAGATTCTGAGGCATCGAAGGAAAAAATACAAGTTTCAATAAAAAATGAAAGTTCAGTGCACCTCGAAGTTCTAAGTGATTAGGAATGTTCGCCTCCAATGTGGACATCAACAACATGGAATCTGAAGTAATTCCTAAGTTTCAATTGAAACTAACAGTTTAGTGCACCTCCAAGTTCCAAGTCATTAAGGATGTTCACCTTTAATGGGACATCAACAAAATGGAATCTGAAGTAATTCCCTAAGTACAGCTCAATGTCCAGACAACGAAAGCATATCATTCTCATTATTATCGTCAACTTCGTCATAAAAACCATCTCGAGCAATTTAACATTTTCTCCTCACTTCCTAGAAGAATGTGGCATTCCAGTTATAGCCATGTGCACTTGTTCATTTAAACTGAAAAGCCAGCTTAAGAACTCGGACACCTGTTCCTCTTGCTAGTGGTGCTTATGCGGGTTCAGTTGCGTCATACACATTGAAAACTGTTCCAGATTATTTACGTAACACATAAACATAACAAATGAAAATCATTTACCTTCCTCTATTGTCAACTGGATAGCTCTTTTCTCCAATTCAACCGCATGCATGCTAAGTTCAGCCGGAGATAAACCTAGCAGCACTAGTAGACACCCAAACAAAGAGCAAGGCTGGATTTGTCAAAACAATTGAGGATAGTAGAGATACCACACCTTTTAAGCATTAGAAACGTAATTCTAGGACTTACTCTGAATGTGATCTCTTTGGTTAGACTCATCACATTGCCCCAAGAAATATTGTAGACGAGTGAACCGTTCTCTCTGCTGATCATCAGCCCCCTTAAAATCCACTGATTGAGGAACCTCCGAGGTGACTTCAGGATTATCGCGTCCGACAGCTAGCAACCCATTGCCACGCTTAGCAATAGAATTGGAAACTGATGGCTCACCATGAGAAAGTTTCTCCATTGAAGGCATATGAGTTGGCATAACTACAGGATGACGGCGCATATTACTTTCCTTAACCTGTACATGTTTTTGGGGTACTTGTTGTCGCGTGTAGCATAACTGCCTCGATTGTGGACTGTCAGCATATTTGGCATTGTTGTCTTGAATTCTTCCTTTGCCTGAATCAGATTCTAATTTTCTGTGGGCAAATTTGAGATGTTCATTTGCACCGTCACTGCTAAAGGGTGGGGGGCAAGAGTGCCTTGAAGGACACTCGGTTGTAAGTCTCTTAGTTCCACATATTTTGATAGCATCCGCATTAGGCCTTCCCTCCAGAAGAGTCGGGCCAACTTGATTGTTAATCATCTTACTCCTTTTGTTGTTCTGCACATCTCTCAGCACCTCCTTCTTCATCAATGTAGGTGGCTGTTTCTGGAAAGTGGGCATGCCGTTCCCACTGTTGCAAGCTCCACTGTCTTTAAGTTCAGAATTAATCATTTACGAAACGAGTAGAATAACTCAAGTCACGGAAGATCCTGAGAACAGGAACAAAGTCAAAATCAGAATAAAGGAAGAAAGTCAAAATCACAAAAAAGCAAAGCAGATCCTCAAGTACACGTGTATTTGTAAGGCAGCTCATAATCAAGTACATGTGTATTTATAAGCAGCTCATAATAGATACGGCAATAAAGTCACCGTGTTTCCAAACACTGATCATTGCAGTCAACACAACAATTAAACACGACACTTACACTGCACCGCCAAACCAAAAAGGGCATGGCTGCGGTAGCCAAGAAAGCCACCAAATCGAAATGCATATGCTCCTGCTCATATCTGGTAAGTGGCAACCTTTAAATCAATTCTAATTTAGAAACAAGGAGCTTCCTACTATACCAACTGGTGGCAACTGAACAAAATCCACAATTCTTCAGTAACTCAAGAAAGAGTGAATAAATCACCTAAACTCATTTCTTTTTCTTTTCTGTAGCAAGAAAGGTAGCAGATAATCTCTAGAGAGTAAAATTAAACCCGGAAAGGTTTCATCCTACGCTTCTCTTCACGCAAAAGGAAAATATTTGATTCAAAGTTTTACTTTTCACGTTCAATGTGAGTCCTTAAATGGTCAATTCTTAAATAGTCAAATCCCAAAAGCTTAACCTAAAGTTGGGACATTGCAGAATTGTACTGGGCAAATAACTATATTATAACAAGGAACTGTACAAACATCTGACATAATTCGCCAATGCTATTAATACATAAACTAAGAAAGAAGCACACTATTGCTAAAATACCAGCAGATAACTCAGACTACCTATGCAAGAAATTAAACGTGTACTAAAATAAATACTCACTTCGCTTCATAATTCTCGTCCATCCGACTTTTTGCGAATTCTTACAATAGAATTTCAATACAGTGTACATGAACTATTTGAGTGTAATTCAATGTTTAGACATTTAAATTATAACATAAAAACTCGCAAAACGTCAAGTGGGGCAAGAATTATGAAAAGAAAGGAGTAATAAGTGCGAAATTAAACCTCAAACTCCAGAAAGGTAAAACCCCAAATGGCAAATTCAACGTTTACCCATAATTACGCTGCAAAAAACTGTAAATCTACTAAAATCGTAAGACCCATGTCAGAAATGAGCATTAAAAGTCAAATCACATGTATAAAGAAAAAAAAGCGTGTGTGAGAGAGAGTGAGAGAGAGAGAGAGAGAGACATAGTGAGAGTAAAACATAGAGGCAAAAGAAGAGAAATTATAGAAATGGAAGAATGAGAGGTACCCTTTTGTAGATGGAAGGTGGGAGAGATCTGATCGAGAGAGATGTGGAGAGACGGCGCGAGATAGAGAGATGGAGGTTTTCAAAAGGGGAAGGTTTGGCTCCAAAGGGAAGAGAAATGATGGACAGATCACTGTTCAGTTAACATTCTACTTAGTTAATTGCTTAATTAATTACTTAAAGATGAGTTCATTTATATTTCATTAAAATAAGAAAGAGAACACTCCAGCACCTTAAACTAGACTAGGAAGGACCAAAGGAAATTACATTTTTTTTTTCGTAAATAGGAGAATTGTATTGACAAATAAAAATTCGAGAACTTTTCAGTTGTCTTAGGACAAATCATTCTAAACGGTAGATCATGATATTTTTGTGACTTTAGATACTAGGCTACCTATAAGTTCTCGAACACATTACAATATACTTTTGCTTAATTTAAAGTAACGTGCCAATTCTAAAGATTTACAATAAGCATCGAAAACTTGGTGGATCAAAAAAGGAATACTACCACTAGAATCAAAGGAGACACCTATAAACCATTTGGCCGCCACATGAGACAAAAGGAAACCCATCTTACGAAATCACGGGCACCGTCCTCCGCCACATACAAGTACCGTCGAAACACTACCGCTAAAAGCAAAAAAAGGAGCAAGCACGCGTACGAGAATGAACACTACAACAAAGGTCCTAACCCACCCACCCCCCCCAAAAAAAAAACCTTCTTATTTGATCCACTTTTGCCCCACGTTATGTTTTTGGAATCAATTCCTTTAGGAATTGAATTTGAAATTCAATTGATTTCTTTTTTGTTAAAATTAAAGAATGGAAAAGTAGTGAAATATTAAATAATATATCATCGATGTGTGATGAAGACAATAAGAGTAAGCTGTTTCACATATATTGGTGATAACACATGGTGAAAATAATGTGCAAGTTATAGTATGGTGGTGTAGCATCACTGGTGGTAAAAGTGGTGAGGGTGGTGTGGCATTAACAACAAGGCGGTGGGGTGGTCTATAGAAGGTAATGGTGGTGGTTGTTTTGTAAGAGCGTCACCGGTGGTAGTGTTGGTGACAGTGGTGATGGTGGCAGCATCAACAGTGAGGGTGGTGATGTTGTGTAATGCCAACGATGGTGTTGCATCGACGATCGTACTGGTTGGGAGGTTTACAAATGGTAACGGTAACAATGGTGGTGATATTACAACATTATTAGAGGTAATGTCAGCGACAATAACAATTGTGACGACATCAACAATAATGGTGGTGGTAATAACAGTGGAGTGCATTGCGACAACGACCATGGCGGTCTAGTGGCGAAGATAACGGTAGTGGTGTAACACACTGGTGGTAGTGGTAGTGGTGGTAGTGGCAATATTATGGTGGAAGAGGTGGTGTGGCGATGACAGTAGTGTGACGGCGGTAGTGGGTGAAACTGTCTACTGGTTGTGATAGTAGTGATGGCAATAGTGATAGTGGTGTGGCGGCGATGAAGACATTGATCATGATGACGGCTAGTTCATAGGTTGTGTAAGGTTAAAACAAAGGATAGAATAAGATAAATGAATATTTTTAGGTTTAAAAAATTCATGGGTTTTCACGCTATCAAAACAAATCCAAGCAAATTGCACTAAATTGAATTGCAATTCATTTTTTGATATTCCAAACAACTAAAATAAGTATTTGAAATTCTATCAACTCCATAGGGACTTAAATTTGCTACATATTAGAATGTGATGAGCCTATTTTTTCTTTCTTTTTTTGGCTCTGAAAAGGGTATTGTTAGTCAATAAAACCATTTACTTTCCTTGCCCATATTTTTTTCAGTAAAAGGCCCTTTTAGTCCATCAAGTCCAAAAACTCCTTACACTTAACATGTTTGAAACAAAGATTCACAGTAGGCATAATCAAAACCAAAAAGGATCACTGGGGAGCTAGATTTTTTCAGTGAAGCACTGTCTCAGGGATCCCCAAACCTCGCTAAGCTGCCTAATTTGAAGACTTGCTGGGTAGTTTGTCCCAGCTAAGCACTCTGAGAGTGCTCAACCATTAGAAGAAGAGATTACTTGATCACTGAGGCTTACCCTCATATACCTCCAGTGCAAGTTAGAAAACAAAGGAAAACAGAATCAACTGTAAGCATTGCTGCATTCTGAACAGAATTTGAGTGTGTCCTCCTGACAAAAATGGCTGCCTCTATATGATTCTTGGAAGCGCTATCAAAGTCTCCATATCCTTATGACTTCAATTCAAAATTAAGCTCGGGTTTGTCTTTGCAAATGCACTTCTTTTTCATGGCATCTTGGAAAAGGTCGGGTGAACACAAACGATGAAGTTGGTATGACTGTTTACGGCTTGTATTTTCTCACGTTCAGAATACTGTTGTGAAATTGTTGTTGCCCTTTTCTTTGTCATCTCGGGCTGATGCTTTCTGACAAATCTTTCGTATATTACTCGAGATGCCGAAGAGAGCAAAAATGCCAAAGGGTTGAAAAACATGGCTGACATTTTAAGGTTAAGTTGGTACTCTTTCTTTATTATATTTTAATTTTATTGGCCGATTTGTCGTAAATGATTGAATCATTACACGTAGTATGCCAAAAAGGAAGAAAGATTTTATCCAAAAGTTCACTAGGAGAAAGAGGGCCATGTGCTTTGACTTGAGTTCTTGGAAGCATGACTTTGGAAGCGGAATACGAACCGACTTCGGCTTATCACAGAAATAAGTGATCTACGGTACAAACCAGGTGATTCAAGGGAAAAGATGAATCCTTCAAGAGACTGTAAATCAAGTAATAGTGAAACTTGAGAAGCGTCCAAGTAGGGAGCAATGCCATATATTTACAAGAGGCTTTATCCCATGTTGAATTCCTAGGCTTTACCATTCGTCCTCATCTTACTGTTTAGCTATTCAAAAAACTTAGTTTGCCAAAGGTGATGCTGCATATTAAAAAGATAGGCTTACCATTAATCCTCATCTTACTGTTTAGCTATTCATTAAAGCTTACTCTGCTAGCGGTGATATTGTATATCTGAGAATATAGAGGGAAACAAACCTGCATGAGAAGAGAGACTGAAAGCATCTACCAAGTGCCCACAACAAGAAAACCATGAACATGATATATATACACATCAAACAGGCCAACATATATACAGAGGCTCTTCTTGCCTTCTTGGAGTGAACATGGTCGAAATGCTTAATTGGAGAAATTTGAGAAAGATATAACAGTTTCTACCCGAATAAGGCAAAATGAAAACACCATTTACAATGAATAATGTCATACTTGGCCCCGCTTCACAAAGACCAACTGCAACTAACTATAGACCTGCCTTAATGATATACAGTTTTTCAAATTGCAGTAAGCAAGAAGTACTACTACACAGCATAATCACAGACAGGTGCAAGTCTGGGCCGATCGTCTACTTACCTGCTTCACTTAACAGGCGATTTGTTCAGACTTACTCATGAGCTGTAAAAGAGAATTGGCTTTTCTTTGACCCCTGTCAGTTCCATTCTTAGAAACATCAACTAGATGGTCATAAACACCATACTGAAGTGCAGCCAGAAAGAGATTCGAATTTTTTGAACCCAACTCAAGAAGAACTGCTGCTGCACATTCCTTATTCTTGGGTGTCCCGTCTTTGATTAAATCAACAAGAGTTTCAATAAATGAAAGCTGTCCAATTTCTTGCCTCCCATCTGGATGTGATGCAAGAAGTAGTAGTATAGAGAGGGTCTCATCAACCATGTCCAGGTTTTTGTCCTTACATATCTGGAGTAAGGGTGTCACAATACCAGCTTCAATGGCCCTGCTCTTATTTGCATGGCTGAGAGTTAGGTTAAAGAGTGCAGTGACAGCATCCTTTTTACCTCTAATTGTCCCAGTCCTTAACAATTCTACCAATGGGGGGATGCCATTTAGTATCCCAATCGCCGCTTTATTCTCATCAAGCATTGATAAGCTAAATAACGCTGCTGCAGAGTTCTCTTTCGCACCTATAGTTCCATTTTGCAAGACTTCAACTATAGCTGGAATGGGTTCTTCTCTAGATATGAGTTTCTTGTTTGACTCATCAATTGACAAATTCAAGAGAGCTGTCACAGCATGCTCTTGAATTTTGGAATCTGGATAGGACAGAAGATTCACTAATGGTGGGATTCCGCCACTGTTGGCAATCCAAGTTCTGTTCTCTGGACTCTCCTTGGAAAGGAAGCGAATCTTTGTTACAGCCTTTCTCTGCACCTCTAACTGACTAGAGGATAGATTCTGAACCAGGGCCATAATTTTCTCATCATGTTCAACAGTCGGGTTCTCTGGGCATGACTGAGGCTCCCTTTTGGGAAGTTGGAAATTGTTCTTCTCACACCACTGCAGAATTAAGTTCTTGAGGGCAAAGTTTGGCGCTAGTGACAAGTGAGCCAAAACTTGCCCTGTTTTTGGACAAGTTTGATGGTTGGAATCCAACCACTGCTGTATGCTTTCCCTTTCATAGGTCTTCAATGGGGACAATGAAACCAAAGTTAGTGTCCATTGTAGGACAAGATTATATGGTAATAAACATATGCATGTTGATAAAGGTATATATGTATTCATACATTATGTGCCGTATAACGTTGGAAATTATCTGTTTACCCAAATAAACTTGGGAGATATGATTTTCAAAATTCTGCTATGAAATAACCACGTGGTAAAGAAATTTTCTTCATCTGTGCTTTCAATGAACTCATTTATGTCGATTCTTTAATTTTTCTTGATAATTCAGGTTGAAACAATTATATTTCATTGATAAAGAGGAGAAAAGAGGTGCGCCATTTGGCATATGTGCAATTACCTGTCCAGTAGCAACAATCACAGGATCTGTCATTATTTCTAGTGTGATTGGACAGAGGAACTCGTGAGGTATAGCGAGAGAAGGGCACTTCTCGAGAGTTTTAGGCATGACAGGATCATCAAGACCATTGGCGTCTTCAATTCCTGCAAATCTCTTGAATTTGCTTAGAAGGTCTATGATTTGTTGAGTAGCCTCTGCGTTGTGCCCTCTTCTTTCTTTGACAAGTTTTTTAACAGCCGCTGTTTCGCTCTTCAGGTCCTCAATAGTATGTAGAGAGAGCTTGTTTGCCAGCCTTTCAATACTGGCACTGTCTGCATTCCGATCATTCTCTGTGGATAGTACCACCATCATATCCATTGCAAGTTCCATATCCTGCGTATCAGTTCGCTTCTTTGCTCTCCTTAGTTGCACGTGCATCAACTCAACCTGTTGAAGAATACATATCTCCTAAACACTTCACTCTAAACAAAATCATGCAGAAACTTGAAATACTTGACCACTAACATTAAAGAAACAAAGATGAGGCTGCCAGTGAACGCACAAATTATCACAAGAAACTCTTGCGCATTGAAAAAGGATATCCCAACAATACTGCTTCCTAATTCAACGGAGAAATCCACTGGAAACCTTTCAGATGCACCTTGGTGATTATAGCTCTTATGAACAACCTAAATTTTACGACAGCTATTGAGAACGATGACCTCGGTCATTCAAAGTCTCAGAGTCATATGTGCTCAATGGTAAACTAGGGCGATACACATGCTATAATGTATCTTAGTAATGTGCAGCCTTAACAAACAACTTAAATTGACACTAGCCATTGATAATGCACAGCAGTGACCCTGGTCATTCCAGTCTAGGAGTTCCTTATGCCCAATGATCAACTAGGCAAATACACATGCTATAATGTGCTGAACATTCATCACCGAAACTATAATAGAAGTCACATGCCCAAAAACTAAAACAGAAAGAGGAAGAATACAAGGTACCAATTCTTGGTAATTATGATTCATTTCATTGTTTTAGTATTTGATGCATAGCTTAACATTAGCCTCAACTTACGAAAGTAGCACCAACCAATAAGCTATGCACCAAATCAGACCAAGGGTACATTGAGAAATGAAACATGATCTTCTCATAGGTAACTGAACCAACTATTTTGGAACCAGGTTAGCTGAGTTGAAATTAGTTGTATCTTCATTCATAAATTCAACTTAAGCTGGTGCCCAAGCAACACCAGGCCAAAAAACCACCACCACCGTTACCCTGACTAATGAAGATAAACGAATGACAATATTGTTCACACGCAAAAGCATTACAAATGACGAATGCATACATATATAATTGAGGAACACGTATGAGCAACATCATCTGTGGCAGAAATTTTACCTGTTCTTTCACCTCATCAGATATTCCGAGCTCATCATAAGGCATGCCATCCAGAGCCTGGCTAACCTTTTCATAAACAGAATGAAATCTTACCATGACCGCTTCGCTTTCTAATGCCTGAGTTCCAAAAAACGATAAGCAAGAAACCAGAATTCCAAAAAGTACATCACAGAATAACAATAAAAGACATCAATTGTGCAGGACCCTAATTACCAAATAAATCTTGCTTCCTGCATGGCAAGCCTTCAACAATTTCTTCGCGGAATAAAATGCCCTCTTCAGCTTATGCAAACAAGCGTTGCCTGCCTCGGGAAACGGCGTATCCAGGTCCTTAATCTCTTCCAACAACGGCAACAAGAGCTTCAACCGCCTCACGAGATTGTGGCTCTCTTTCTTCTGCGTCCTTCGATATTCCCCCAGCGATTTCACCGTCTCGATCACGCCAATCAGCTCCTGAATCACTTCCATCGAAATGCCCTCCAAATTTCCTTCCTCAACAATCTCTCCAGCTGTCACCATCAGAAACAAAAACAGCCCGCTACGACACCTCCGGACAACTAGCGCTTTCAGGAGCCAAGATCGTTTATTTATGTGTGGAAATGAACTGGGTTTTGTTCAATGAGAGGAAATGCCATTGGAAGGACGATGAGAGGACCAAACCCTAACCCTAATCGCGGTTGATTCATATTTTTGTGTTCTTTTTGAGTAATTTTTGCGGCAATTTCGGGTCTTTGCAACGGTAAGAGCATCCACATATTTTCGCGGCTAACAATAGGAAATTTGAAAGTTCGTTACTCATCCTCACTGTGTAGTCAAAGCTGAATTCTAACATGTTGCCATTTTCAGCGTTGAAATTCAAAGGCTTGACTATGTTTCGTGGATATACAAGGTTAAAGAGTTATGCAACTAACCCAAGATTATCAGAGAGATAATCATGTGACAAAAGTTCGTAATTAGTAATGTAATAAATGTTTTGCTTGGAAATGATCATCTGATCGCACTATAAATCCACTGCAAACGCGAAAGATCTGATTTTGGAGAAAATTCGACCTCTTTCGTGACAAAAGTTGTCTGGAATGATTTCGACGAACATGTGATTCAGGTCCTTTAAATTTATTTTATTTCTTACTTTTTGAGTAACTTTTTAGCTTGAAGTCCATTATCTTCACTCGAGTGATTGAAAACAAAACGGATCGGACGACTTGTTCATTTCACAAACTCATTTACTGGGTATTTGATTAATTGATTCTACTCTTGACGTGATAAAGTCTAAGATATTAGGCTTTCAGGGAGAAAATTGGCATGTTGAACAATGAAATATGATATGGAATTGCATCTGGACTCTGGCAATTTAATCAATCATTCCCTTCAGTATGAACGTTCTTATAACATCTTATAATCGTTCCATGTTTAGCAGGTACATGCTGCATTAGAATTATAATGAATATAAAATTGTTCAAAGTCAATGATCCTGACTACTTAGAATAGTTGCATCCGTATATATCCCCCTACCAAATTCAACGTAGAGAGGGGCTCGGTAGGAGCACTTCTAAGTGTTCACTTTTCTCTCATGACATGCTTCGATAACTTCTACAAAGTACCAGAAGTTTGAATGTAATTTGTCCCAAAGTTAACATGGGTCAAAATATTAAGTCCTATTGGGTTCACCTATTAATAGAACAACAGGAAAATCTTTCAAAGTGCTCAACACATACCACATTGTTGTATGGAACTACCTTTGTTTCAAAAATCAAAAGCCCAAACCTCTTGTGTCATTGCCTCATTCACTTTTATAGTACAGCAGCCTCTTTTGTAATTTGTTCAAAGGCACTTGCAATACTCCCTCTTTATGCATCCTAACCTAATGGCGTATAACTTTGTAATCTCCATGCACTCTGACATTTTCCTTTCCAAATTGAAGCTCTTGGTGATTTTGCACAACGTTTTTGCCAACATGGGAGCTAATTAGCATCAAGATTGGACACATATACTGCTTCCTCTTTCAGAATGTGTAAAGTTGGCTTCGACTTTTTCTTGGTTTTATTTGTTCAATGGGGAAATCAGGATGACACTGATAGTAACCAACAAAAATGGACCAATTTAAGACACTCTTTAATGTAAGGGTGATAAAGTTGACGTGGTGTAATGGACTGATGAGACCTAATGAGATGAACGGGTTTCGAGACAATAAGAGGTCAAGGTTTTATCATACTCTCATTTCATCCGTTGGTTGCACCACGTCATAACTGTCAACTTCTTTGACCAGATAGACCACGTCATCACTCTCACCATTATATTGGAGTAATCTTCGACCAACTTGCTTCCTCTTGAACACATACTGTCACGTCCTCACCATTTTCGTTTTCCCTGAACACATACTGCTTCTTCCCTCAGAACGTGCAAAGTTGAATTCCATTTCCCTTCGCATTTTTTGTCGCTATGGGAACGACAATAATACCAATACTAATAATGAGAATGGACCAAATTGAGAAAATTCTTTAAAGTAATTATGATAAAGATGACGTGGTGTAACAGGCCGATGAACTCTAACGAGATTGACGGAATTTCAAGCAATAACGAGTCAAAATTTCGTTATAATCTCATTTCATCCGTTATTCTACAACATCGTTCCTGTCACCGTTATATGAAAACTTTCTTTGACCAAACTGACCAAATATATATATGTATGTTTTATAGAGACCAAAGAGAAAACAAAGTAGTGTGGAATTTCAGAAGGTGCATTGGATTCTTGTGACGTGGCAAAGCCACAGATGACCTCGAGAGAAGATTACCTTTGACCCTGTTAAATGTGTGAGACAGAAGCAGTAATTAATTAAGTTTAATGTAAGAATTAGCACCAACCTTAGCCTTTAATACAAGCACAAGCATGGCACTGTGTGAGAAAATTAATGTAAAACTCGAGACCAAAGCCTTTTTGAAAAGCACATGGTAATGGTAACCGTTAAAGCCCACACAGAGCAGCGCGACTTTTCATCTCGAAGATCGGACGGCTGCGAGAAACTAGCCGTTGTTTTTAAAAATGTGCAGAGAGGGGGGGCCGAGAGCGGACATATATCCGCTGTTTACGACTGAATTTCGCTGGTGCAGTTCATTTTTATCTGATTTTTATCAATTTCTTGGAATGACCCAACAAGACCTTGAGACCCATTATTTACACACAGTGAGTGAGATTTAGGAGGGGAGAAGAGGGGAGAGAGAGAGAGAGAGAGATACTTCAAGATCAATCACTTCCATTGATCGATTTGATGGGGTTCTGTGTTTAGTCTCTCTCTTTCTTTTTCTTGCTATCTATAGTAGGCACGATTTCCTGGAGTTTTGATTCTATTGGATTGAAATTGATCAGGAGCTTTCGAGGTATTCATTGATTTTGAAGCTTCTTTTTTTCAATTTTGTGATCTGGGTTTTGTCGAGTAATCAAAAGGACGATCTTGTTTGTTAAATAGTGCAGAAGGTGATCTGGAAGTTTGTTGAGAACTAAAAAAAAAGGGATGATCTGGGTTGTTGATTAATCGGAACCAGAAAGATGATCTGGGTTTTGATGAAGAATAAAAAAAACTTTCTCGATTTTGATAAAAAAATGAAGAAGATAATATAGGTTTTGTTGAAGAATCAATTAAGCAATCTGGAATTCTAGATTGAAAAAGCTGTTATGTATTTTGTTGAAGAATCCGAAAGATAATCTGGGTTTTGTTTGGTCTCAGTTCTTGGTTCTTTCTTTATCTTCTTTGTTTTGGTTGATTCATTTCTTTTTTTTTCTTTGTAATCAGTGATGCTGGATTCTTTAAGTTCTTTTTCTGGGTTTTGAGTTGTTTAAGTGGTTTGATTCGATCTAATTGTGATCTTCTCAGTAACCATAGCTATTCTTTGCAGATAACCAAAATGGTTGGATCAAATGAGAATTACCCAGGTCTAATCAGGCCCCCAACTGCTCAAGGTTGTAAGAATTTGAGCTATTCTTTGTTGCTCGATTTTTGAAGATAAAACCTAGCTTAAGGACATAAATTATGGACATAAACCCTAGTTTAATAAATTGTATCTTGTCGTGTAAATAGGGGGATTCAGGGCAGGAGGTGGCAAGTTTGCAACAGGAACTGGGCAAAACCGTAGGGCGTTGAGTACCATCAACCGGAACATAATCGGAGCTCCACCATACCCATGTGCAGTTAACAAGAGAGGTGGCTTGCCAGAGTAATTTCAACAACCTTATTTCTTTGATGATTCCTTGATGTTTTTCTTTTATCTTCTTTTAGGACCCTTTTTCATACTTTTTCTATTGATTCAGAAAAAATGCAATCTCTGATAAGAACCACCCACCCTTTCCGGTGCATCGACCAATTACTAGGTCCGTACCTGGCCTTTTTAACTGCTGTTGGTTCAGAAGATGTTTGGGCTTTGCACACATAATAATACTCTATTCTACTCATTTGATCTTTTATATTTGCTTCCTGCTTTTTTTCTTTCTTTTAGGAAATTTGCTGCACAAATTGCTACCAAACAACAGAAACCAGTCCTGGAGGTATACCCTTCTTAATGAATAATGTGTTTGTTTCTTGTCAAAAAGTTTTGGACTAGTTCTTTTGAGATGATGGTGAATCACATGAACAGGAAACCAAGCTAGTAGCCAAATCATTCCCAAATGCAAGTGAATCAGAAGACTCTGCCACAATTGATGTGGATGAGTACAATGTTACTGGTGATTTTTCTGTCCCAATGTTTGTGCAACATACAGAAGCCATGTTGGAGGAAATAGATCGAATGGTATTTGAGTTTGTTCTTTTTCATCTATATTCGGTCTTTTACTGGTTGGGGAATTACTGATGTCTTAACTATATGTAGGACGAGGAGGTTGAAATGGAAGATCTGAATGAGGAGCCAATTATGGACATTGACAGTGCAGATAAGAAAAATCCACTTGCAGTTGTGGAGTATATTGATGATATCTATGCGTACTACAAGAAGGCGGAGGTATGGCTATCTTTGCTTTACTTTATTTGGCATTTGTTAATTTGTTCACTTCAATTGCCGAAGTTGAAGGACTTGCTATTTTAATGCGCTTAGATCATCTCTGGAGTAGCTAGTTACTTAATTCGCCCATCAAATTTGCAAATTTTAGAAGCCCAAATACTTGAAATTGTCTCCTATGTCAATGAGTATTTCAGCCATGGGTAGTTGCCAGTTGTCTCACTTGATTTTTAAGTGCTCATGGCGAACTCGCGTCAAGTTGGATTTTTGTGTGGCCTGGGGGGAAGGGGGGGTGGGGGTTGGGCAGCTTAAGAAAAATTCCTTTGCAGTCTACATTCCAACTACAAGAAAGCAGATGTAATGTAATCTCTACTCTAGGGTTGTTAAAACCTCGACTTAACCTTATTTTGACGAATTACTTGATCAGCTCATCAAACCTGTTTGTCACTAATTTCAGGATCTCGGTACATGAGTGATAAGCTCTTTCTTTCTTAATCTAAGCTACTCGAGAGTGTCTCTTGAGTCTCGACTATGCCCGAGAATTTTTGTCCTTGGCTGGAAAATATTATCTTGGTCATTGTCTCACTCAATTTCCTATGTGCTCATGCGTCCTTCCTAGGATCCCCGTCTTTCTTCCTCTCTGGTGTGTGCGCGCGCACCTGTGTGTGCTGCTTTCCCATTTGGAAGGACTGACCAGAAATTGCTTTCTCTGTTGTCTTAGAATGCACCTTGTGCACTGACTTTTTCCTTCTCTTTTCTTTATAAATCTTTGCAGAGCTCAAGCTGTGTCCCCCCTAACTATATGGCGCACCAATATGACATTAATGAAAGGATGAGAGGGATACTCATTGACTGGCTGATAGAGGTATATGGACTCTCCTAATAGTGGTTTCCTGAATGTTACAAAGTGACGTATTATGCAGCATCATTGACCATATATTGTTCCCATCATTGTACAGGTTCATTACAAGTTTGAACTGATGGAAGAGACATTATATCTGACTGTGAACCTGATTGATCGATTTTTAGCACTCCAATCAGTTGCAAGAAAGAAACTCCAGCTTGTCGGGGTCACAGCGATGCTTCTCGCTTGCAAATATGAAGAAGTTTCTGTTCCTGTTGTGGAGGATCTCATATTGATTTCTGACAAGGCTTACACAAGAAAAGAGGTGCTTGATATGGTAAGCTCTACAAGTTGAAGTTTCTACTATGTCCCTCTGCATTTTAATTTTGAAACTTAAAGGAGCATGCCTGATTCAATTTCCTCTCCTGCAGGAGAAATTAATGGTCAATACTTTACAGTTCAATCTCTCGGTTCCCACTCCCTACGTGTTTATGAAGAGATTTCTTAAAGCTGCTCAATCTGATAAACAGGTTTATAACAGTTTTTCTCTTCTGTCTTCTTTCCACGTGTATGTGATGTGATTTTTTCCTTCGAATGCATTGAGAAGTTTTTATTTTCTAACCCTTAACTTTGGATGTCAGCTGGAGCTTCTATCCTTCTTCATAATCGAGCTCTGCCTGGTTGAATACGAAACTTTGAAGTTCCCACCGTCTTTGCTAGCAGCAGCTGCAATCTTCACCGCTCAATGTACTCTTTCCGGGTTGAAGCAGTGGAGCAAGACCAGTCAGAGGCATGCCAACTATCCTGAAAATCAGCTACTGTAAGTGGTCTAGTGTTTCAATCAATCTCTATGCATAATGTTGTTAATTCTCAAGTGTTTGTCCTTTGTTGTCACAGGGAATGCTCGAAGCTGATGGTTACTTTCCATCAGAAGGCGGTGAGTGGAAAACTCACTGGTGTCCACCGAAAGTACAGCACATCTAAATTTGGCTACGCTGCAAGATCAGAACCTGCTCATTTTCTGTTAGAGTGTTGATCATTAAATGGAGCAGTAATTAACTTTGAGGATATAACTGGGGTTGGGGTCGAGTGTAATTGAGCAACATAAGTTGCCCCAGGGTGGTACCTGAACATAGAGTCTTTCCTGAATTTGTTGTTCTCTGTCGTCTAGACGCATAAGTGTTTCGTTGAATGTTCTTCTGAACGTATCCGTTCTTTGTTCGTTGTTTGTTGACAGTTAATTCTAAGTGTTGCTTGAACTTAGAGTTGCCATAAATGACAAAAGCTCAGATTTGCCATAAATGATGAAACTAACATTCACATACCAGATTGTTTTCGCGTACTGCAGAAAGATCAAGATGTTGGTCACATTGGGCGTGTTTTTAATCTAACGAGGTGTAAGTAGATTTGGGCTTCAAATGGAATCAGGTAAATGTCGTTCCTTATGAGCTTGAACAACCAGCATAAAGGAAGCATTACCACTCCATGTTACATAGTAGATGGATAGAACATGGAACCTGCGCCAGTTTACATTTCCAGGACACCTTCAACCCAAAAAGTCTTCTCTCTTGGATTGTTGAAACAAAGCCTTTGGTGTTCTTTGTAAGAGCTTTTCCACATGAATCTGCTGTCCTCTTTCCAAGTCCTTTTTGAATGCTTGAGGTGTTGCAACAATAAAGTTCCAAAGCGCCTTCATTGACCATTCTTTGCGACTGGAAAGGGGGCGCATTCTTGTTACTACCCTCTATGTTCAGGGCATCTTACTAAAATGGTGCTCCAAATATCAACGTTAAGCTGAAAAACTAGGAACCCAGTGCTGCTTGTTCTTCTCTAGCTTTCTTGAGCATGACTGTAGTTTCAATTGCCTATAGTTCCTACAGTAAAGCGGGGAACCTGATCAGTGCAACTATGAAGTCAATTCAGCAAAGTTTGGATCAAGTAAGACAAATTAGGGAAAGTAATATCTGAACAAGAAGTGATATTTAAACTCCACTTTTGTTACTAACGTTCTTAAAAGTGTTGCCAGATAACCATTTTAGCGACAAAAGTGAAGCTCGTATAAGTAAGGTGAAGTTGAAAGTTATTTTTACTTCTTACGGTACTATGAGCGGGTCACTTTATTCAAACAATGAATCAAGCTTCTATCTTTTTTATAATTCATTAACAATTGTGATGAACAAATGATGAGCGTCTACGAGCAATCGTTCACGACATTAATAAGCATCGATACCGTTTTGTCGAAAGAGATTCATTTGCATTGCCTCGTAATTGATCTTTGATCATTGTATCTTACTCTGAAGTATACGACTTGGATATGGAAATTAGAAATGGACTGTTCATCCTGAAAAATCATTCGAATCCTAACAATTATAGACCGTCCATTCTTGAAAGTCATGGACGGTCTAGAATGACTGGCAAAGGTCGACTGACTTGGTCAGAGGAAAAGGATAACAGACAAAGATCTAAGGTTGGGTGTTGGGAGTCTACATCAACAGAACAGATGCCGGCACAGGATTGTGACACGTATCAATCAAGCCCCCCCAAAAAAAAATATCTGACGAAATTCTAACCATAAATCAACTTTAAACGGATCTCCGAAAGCATCCAAAACTCCAAATCAAGGCTGACTAGACTCTCTGTCATCTCTGATCTCAATCTCTCTCCTTTTACCAAATCTAGCCCCCTATAAGGATCCCCCTCCATTCACCTCTCAAGTTAGTTAGTTACTTTACCTCTTTCCCTCCCTCAAGATACACACACTTACATAAACATTTACAGTAAAGCAAAATCTGCGGATTTCAGGCTCTTTCTTGATTGCAAGAGATGGTTGATTGAATCAACAGATGAGGTAAGATGATACCCACTAAGAATTTCTTCTTATTTGACCAAACAAACCCACCAAATCACTCAACCCTATTCCCCACCTTGGAATCTGATAGTTTTCTAGCTCAATTTGAAGCTTATCCGCAGATCTTTGTTATCTTGATTTAGGATTGTGGACAAAAATGTGGTGTAGGATGGGGGATAAGCAAGTTGTTGGACAGATATGCCTAGTTGTTGTTTGGTGGGGTTTGGACTTGTTTTTCACGTTAGGAGTTTCTAGCAACTTCTGGGTGTTATTCAGATAGTGACATGTGCAGCTAACAAAGATCTTTACAACCCCGTTGTTATCTTACCATGAATAAGGAAATCCCCGCCCAAAGTTGGCATGTGATATTTTCAGCAATGTTACAAAATCCCCTTCATTTTCTTTTCCTTCGCTCTTTCTTGATTATTGGTTTATTGAATCTTTATATAAACAAGCTGTTAATAGCAACACCTTAATGTGTTGACATGTTTGTTAAACATGGTTGGTTTTTCAGTGTAGCTGTCAGGTTTTACAAGATCTAGTTTTTTAATGAGAGGGATGATTGAGAAGAAGCAGAAGAAGTTTTTGACTGTGGCACCCTTTGAATGTGCATGGCCCGATGATTTGAGGTTTAGAGAAGCCGGCCGGGGCTGCGTTGCTTTCGAAGCTTTCGCTCACAACGATGTGACGGTCGTGTTTCGTGAGCATGTTGGTAGTCAGCACTACCATTACAAAAGGGACAATAGTCCACACTATACCGTCATCATTGGTAGTCATAGGAACCGGAGATTGAAAATCGAGGTTGATGGGAATACAGTGGTTGATGAAGCAGGGGTGGGATTAAGTTGTTCTTCGGCGTTTCAGAGTTATTGGATCAGTTTATACGATGGGCTGATTAGCATCGGCAAGGGAAGGTATCCTTTTCAAAATCTCGTATTTCAGTGGCATGATGCCAACCCCAATCGCAGTGTTCAGTATGTTGGGCTCAGTAGCTGGGATAAACATGTTGGGTATAGAAACGTCAATGTAATGCCTTTAACACAAAACCATATATCCTTGTGGAAACATGTGGACTGTGGTGAATATGAGAGAGAGGACGGCGAAGAGGAGTTGGAATACGAAAACGGAGGTTATGAAAACCGAGGTCTAGAAAATTTTCTTGAGAGTTGGGAGCTATCTGATATGTTCTTTATAGTTGGTAAGGAGGAAATGGCTGTCCCAGCTCATAAAGTGATCTTGGCCGCATCAGGCAATTTTGGCTTAAGTTTGTCAGGTGAAGATGTTATCCAGCTTGAAGAAGTAGACTACCCAGTTCTGCACGCATTTCTTCAATATATCTATACAGGCCATACACAGGTAATTTTTGTTGCCTAAAAACTCCCAAAATCCCATGTACTTTTGCTTTTGTGGTTATTTTGGCCTACTCTTTTCCTTTTTAGGTTACTTAAGCCGTGTTTATTGCTATCACAAGCTTCTGTAGTGTTAAGTATGTATGGTCATTCTTGCTGTCTTTACTCTTTCGATTGTTTCATAGCGTAGGCTTTGGTGTTTTAAAAGGAACTTCGGAAATGATACTATTCGTTTTTCAAGGATGGCCTACTATTATTGTAAAACAACCTACAGCTTGTGTAGAAGCCTCCGATCTCCACTATTTCTATAGCTTGTGTTCTACTTTCCTCTTTCTGATTCTAAGAAGTACTTGGCATTCTCAACTGCAAAGTAGAAGTCATGCATAACTGCAGCCATGGCCTTTATGGCACTAGATGCCAAAACACCTTGAGAGATTACTTTATTTCTGTATATTCTTGACCCCCTAAGAAGTTTTAGCTTGCGATCTATCTTTTCTTTCAGAAGATATATATTTTCAATTTATACCATGGATTGTGTCAATGCTGTAATTTTTCTTTAACGTTCCCCTTTAATGATTGACTCTGGCCACTAGATTCGGCCTACACAGTATCTGTTACTACTCAGGCTTGGGTTTTTCATCACCTAATTGAGACAATTTAGATGCTACATGGATGTATATTCGTGTGTATGATAATACGTACCTCTGTGGTTGATGTAGATCCCAGAGTCACAATTCTGCTTCCTCAGGGCTCTGAGCTTACAATTTCAAGTGATGCCATTGGTGAAGCAGTGCGAAGAAATCATCGAGCGCTTTAAACTTAATAAAAAGTTGTTTGGCTCGGGTAAGAATGTAGAAATATCATATCCAAGCTCTCGGCCCCATTGTGGCACAGCCTTTCCTTCTGCGCTACCTCTAAATACGCAGAAGCTTAGGCAGTTTCACTTAACTGGCGAGTACAGCGACGTGGACATTTACATTGAAGGTCATGATCTTGTTGTGCGGTCACATAAAGTTATACTTGGTCTATGGAGTGTCCCATTTACAAAGGTGAGCACTTCTACCTTATGAAATATTGTGGAATGTGCAATCTAAATCCTATCAGCGATTCGCCTAGTTTCCTGCCGGGTTTTTAGTATCCTTCCCTCCATCTTTTGTGCATAATGAACTATTATGTTCTAGTCAATTTGTTTGTTCATGCATCTTATCAAATAATTATGCTCGGATGATTGTGATTCTATGAATATTTTACGAGTGGCTTTTGAAAAAACTGGTTAATTGGCAGATGTTCACCAATGGAATGAGCGAGAGCATTTCGTCGGTGGTGTGCTTGAAAGATATCTCTCTTGAAGCATTTAAGGTTATGCTTGAATACATGTACAGCAGTGAACTCTGTAAGGATGATAATATCGATATATGTATCCCGCTACTTCAGCTGCTTCTTTTGGCGGATAAGTTTGGGGTCACTGTCCTTCATCAGGAATGCTGCAAAACACTTTTAGAATGCCTCTCTGAGGTATTTTGGTACTCCTTATCTTTTTGAAGAATTTCATTTCATCAACTTTTAGAGAAACTTTCCTTTATTTCTTTTTCATGTGGTTTACCATTGTTTCTAAAGTGCTATCTGTGGCTAGAAATAAAGCAGAGAATTGTTGCGGATTTGGACTTGTGGAATCAAAGAAGAGATCCATTTCATGATGATGAAATATGAATTTAATACTTCTTATCTACATATTATATGCAGGGATGGAGTTCTCCATTGGAAGAAGGTCATACAACAACTGTTTTTCTATTATGCACAAGTTTAAATGGACGAGGAAGAAGACATTTTTGGCAAAGTAATTTGGGTTGTTTGCGTCTATAGCTAACTGTTAACCTTTGTTGCAGGATTCAGCCTGCCCAATTCTGCAAGTGATTTCATCAATATCCTCATGTAAGCTTATTGAAGAAACATGCGAGAGGAAATTTTCAATGCACTTTGATTACTGTACAACTGCAAGCATTGATTTCGTCTTGTTAGATGAGGCGACTTTTAGCAACATTCTCCAGGTGGGTTCTTATTTTTGAGGAGTTAACAATAACAAGATGGTGGTTGATATAAGAATTAAGCTTGCTGCTCAACAGATTTTCTCCTAAAAGACTACTTTTGACAGTTCAATTAGTAGCAATAGCAGAGTGTACTTGCAGGATATGACACAGAAATTGGTATGAAATAATCTGGAAGTATCTTAAACATATGTTTTAGGGAAAAACTGATGAGCAGTATTTTTTTTTTCTTTCTCCCTTTTTAGTTCTGTATTACCCTACTTCTTGGTGGATTTAGGTTGGTTATCTCTCCAGTTCTAGGCAAACAGAGTAAACTAATTGAATGTTCAAATGTAGATACTAAAGGACCTCATGGCTATAGGATCGGCCGCTCCATCACTCTTCAATATACATTCTGGTGCATATATTGTGCCTGTCTTAAAATGAAGCATGGGTTTTGCAGCATCCGGATTTGACAGTAACATCAGAAGAAAGAGTTCTTACTGCAATCTTACTATGGTGTTTGCAAGCAAAGGAATTGTATGCGTGGGAAGTGATAGATGAGATGATTTTACATTCGACACCTGAATGTCTTTTTGGGGAGAGGCTTCGGTCTGTGAATGCCTTTTTGCCCCTTGTGCGTTTCCCGCTACTTCCATATCCGCTGCTTAAGAAGGTAAGTTCAGGACACAGAAATATGATGTAGCGTTACAGGTTTCTTGATCAGCTCTTGAAAGTGGGGCTGCTGGAATTGGCTTGTCATTGTTTAACGTGATATTTCAGTTGGAGAGCAACCTTACCAGGAAGATTCCTACTTTTGATTGTCTGGTGAGCATAACCCGTGTCTGTATTACCTACATTACTCGGAAGAAATTGCACTTTATTTATCATTTTGGGTTGGATTTCTTTCAATATAATATCTTTTTGTAATATAATAACAGGTGAAAGAAGCCACAAACTTCTTAGAACACGGTGTGGCTAATCCAGAAAGAGATCTAAAGTGAGTATCTCGTATAGAAGTTCGAAGGACTAATGTAGTCAATTGTTCACTGTTGTGATGTTTAGCTCCAATCTTTTCAATATGAGAGTCAAATATAGAAATGCTTGGCACTTGTTTGATGTGTATGCTTTTCAAAATTGGTAAATTCTGGAGCTCCTTTATCTTGAAAGTAAGTAGAGACATTGGCTCATAGCAACCCCTTGTCCAGGCCCTAGCCCACCCCTTGTTTTTTGGTGGTGCTCGACTTGGGAGGTAAAATCACCCTTTTTAAATTCTGCAGCCACATTTTCGAATTTTGTTGAAGGAATACATACTCTATGGTGCGAACGTTTTTTTCTGTTTAGTGTTTTACTTCAATTTGGGGGCATCTTGGCTAGAGTTGTTTATATAACCTGTTGACTAAACCAGTAATGGCTGATGTAGTTTACGGTTTTGTACTGGAAGGTTTCAACACAGGCGATCAAGTTTTAAAGAGCTTCAGTACATCTGTGATGGGGATGACAATGGAGTATTGTACTTCGCAGGCACATCCTACGGGGAACACCAGTGGGTAAATCCTGTTCTAGCTAAGGTAAGTTCTGCAAGTACTATCCTTTCTGTTGATTCCCAGCAGTAGCCTAGACAATCTGCTCAATCCTTAAAAACCATGTCACAGAGGATCAATATTTCTGCTAGCAGTCCTGTTTCAAGATACACCGATCCAAAGGTTTTGGTCTCAAGGACTTACCAGGTATTAGTCGTGACGAATCGAAATTGCTAAACTACTTTCTTCCAGCAGTTTAGAAATCAGTCTTTAATATATCTAGCTTAATGATCAACTTGTGCTTAATGATTTAACAGGGGACCTCTTTTGCTGGGCCTCGGGTTGAGGATGGAAATAATAGTTCATGGTGGATGATTGATATTGGCCAAGATCACCAGGCATAAATCTCCTAAACTCTTAGATGCTCTAAACATTCGCTCATATCTATGCGTAGCAAGAACATATGTAGCAGTTACTGTCAACCTGGGCACTTCTCTTAACTTGAGAAATAAGATGCAGTCCATTCTCATTGAGCTTTAATAAGTTTTTTAGCCATCTCCTAGTACATCGAACTGCAAGCTTTTTGGGCTTGAATACCCATAAGATGCTCCATGAATATACATGTAGGGTGCTCCTTGAACCCTTCGTAACAAATGTTCTGCACAAAGAAGTCATATTATAAACAACTTGAAATATTTATACTTAATAATCTTTCTTATTTTGATATATCTTCAAGGGATAATGATTAGTGATATATTAAGCACAGAGTAATTTATTACTGTCGCTAGTTTTGTGAAAAGTCAAATGATTCTTTGGCTAGTCTTAAAGGGAAAACTCGGCTTGGAAATTCTCAAGTCCTTTAAAAACTCTCGGTAAGGCATTCGGTGCCATTTATACACTTCCAACTTACACTGAATGCCATTTAGTCAGTCCTATTTAGTTCGGTTTGTATAGTTTTAAATAGCTTGGTTGCTAGTGGCCTGTCGAATGACGAGCCTTCTGATTCAAGACATTGGCTGGTGATGCAGCTCATGTGCAACTACTACACCTTGAGACAGGATGGATCGAGGGCCTTCATAAGATGTTGGAATTTGGAGGTAACTTGAATGTTTTTCCTGTCTCTCTTTTGTGTATGAAAATAGAGGTTTTGATGAAGTAACATGACTTCATATCAGGGTTCTTCTGATGGGAGGAATTGGACAAGCTTGAGAGTGCACGAGAACGACCCAACAATTTGCAAGCCTGGTCAGTTTGCGTCGTGGCCCATTGTTGGTCCTAATGCTCTCCTTCCTTTCAGATTCTTCAGGGTCATTCTGACGGCTCCCACGACTGCTGATAGTAACCCCTGGACCTTTTGCATTTGCTTCTTCGAACTCTACGGTTACTTTCACTAACTCGTATGTGTTAGAAATGGTCGGCACTGTACAGTTCTTAGATTGTGAGAATAAATCCTTGGGATGAACTTAGCCTTGCTTCAGTTGACATATATCTTTTCCACTAACGATACACCATCAAAAAACATCTTCTCAAGATATGTCAAACATCTTATCTCTCTAATGAAATCCATCTCGTATAAGTTTGATTTGCAGTATAGATCTGAAATGAATTTAGCAGTACTTATTGTTTTGAACAACCGTAACAACTTCCTTTTCGTATTAGAGCATGGGAGGGCATGGAATTAAAGCTCGAAATCAAATTACATTCAAGTCAAATCAACTTTTAGGAGTAGATTTTGGAAAGGCTATTCAAGACAACCAACCCCGCCACCCCCCACCAAAAAGTAAAATCAAATAAATCTTTAAAAGGTGGGAGCTCCACTAAGACGAAGTTTTTTTTTGAAAAGAAACTTCATTCATACTACTAGCAATGTTACATCAGTCCGTAACGCTTCCTTTACTAGGCCATGGGGCTTCCTAAGATGATGTCTTTGTACAGGTTCAATTTTTCAAAAATAGAAACTGCTAGCAAGAGTTCTCTTTCTTCATCAATCTTCACCACAGTTAGGCAGTCTGTTTGTATTTCTAATTGAGAGTATCCTTGCGAAAGGGCCCGTAGGAGTGCTCTAATAGCTACTGCTTCTGCTTGCTTTGCACTATCCGCATATCTCTGTAGTTTTCTTCCTAATTGTTGAGTTGCTTCCTTGAACACTGCGCCAATTCTGGCCATGCTGCATCTGTTTGAACATTTAGGGTCTTCATGGTTGACCTTGGTTGTGAGCTAGACCCTTGTTGAGCTGCATAAGAGACATCACCATCCAAAATGTGCGAGTTAGCAAGCTTAGGTTAGGTGCGTAGCTTCTTTCATATGGTATCAATTTTGTGCCATTCCTGCAAGGAAGTTTCATGAATATCCACACTTATTAGGGCTAGGTTTTTCCCTTTTCAAACACTGCTGCATTTCTTGTCTTCCACAATGCCCAACATATTGCTGCTGTATGTGTGTAAATGTGCTTTCTTTGATCCCAGCTTATGTCCTCCAGCTTTGCCCAGTTGCGTAACCAGTCTCCTAGAGATTTTGAGTTTGCTTCTCTTGGCCGAATGGGTAGGTCACTTGCAAACCAGAAGATTTGAAAATATAGCTCACCTGGGGAAGAGATGGGAATTATCTTCTTCTTCCAGCCGACAGAATCTGCATTTTAACATACAGAAAAAGTGGAAGAAAGCAACCTTGTCTCTAATAAGCGCCGCCCCCCCAACCCAACACGCGCACGCGCGCGCACACACAGATAAGGCGGATATGCAAGTGACTTGAACAATAGTTTAATCATCCAATCTTTATGAAAGACAGGCTCCCTAGGTGACCAACAATATGCAATCTCTATGTAGTTGAGGACTCTAGATTTCCCACCTTAAAAAGGAAGCAGCACCAGCGAGTATTGGTCACACGTCAGCCTGTATATCTCTAAATCAACAGCCTCTGTAAAGGAAGGCATGTAAGGGGGCCAAGTTAAAGAGGTGAAACTTGTATGGTAGGCCAGCATTGTTAGTAGCAGCTCCGGGACCAGCAGCCGAGCCTGCACAAGATGGAATCCAATTTTAGAACTTGCTGATTTAGAAAAGAGGAAGGAAAAATATGGAACCGTAGGAACCACTGACCAAGAACTCCCAATCGATGAGATCCCCTCTTCCTTGATGCTACCATGAATTTCATAACAAATGCCACTAGAAATTTCACAGGGCCTTCTAAATCTAGCTATGTTTAGCAACATCTTTTTGGCTGCAGTCACACCAATGATTACTTAATTGCTTGCTAACATACAGTAATTCATATCTAACATCAAGATTATTTGCGGAAAAAGCATAATCTGTAAGCATTGTCACTTGATGAATATTAAGTAAAACACCCAATTAACAAGGCCCATGCAGTACAACTGTATATAGCCTACCCGAGAGAAGGATCCTAATGCAATAAACCATCTACACTACTACATATTTGACAAGGCGATTGCCTTGTGAGCTGATCAAGGGACAAGCCAAATATTTGAAAGGCTTGCTAGAGAATCATCGAAAGCTACGAGCACAATTGGCCAGGCAATATTACACTAGCCATCCAACTTAACCAAACAAGAGGGCAACTTAGCTAGAATTTAGCAGACAACAAGAGAATAGAGGATCTAAGAACAAACAACTGCAACCAAACCAACTGAGAAGCAAATAACAATATTATGACTATCCCAGACTTTGCATTGGCGGCAGATTAGTGCACCTTATGCGCCCGCATAAGGTGCACTAATGTTTTTATCTACATAAAGAAAGCATAAATCCTAGCAGTAATGTTTTTCCCCACCTTATGCGCCCGCAAAAAACTACATCAGCAACGATGTCAACGCTGGGGACATCAACAGCAATATTAACTTTTCAGCGATCAAATAAGAGGTGGGTAAGCACACGAGAGCGTGAAAATGTAGGATTAATGGAAATAGCAAGAGGAACGCATTGGCTAGAACTAGAAACAGACATACAAAATCACCCAAGAACTACTCAAACCCATAAATAAACCGGGAACAAGTATCAAAATTTTGATAATAAGATTGTCAAGGGTTTAAGGAAAGCAAAAACCTTGGCGGTGCCGGCCTCGTGCAAAAAGGCTCACCGGAATCCCGAGTCCCGACGCTCCTGTGTAGATGTGATTGGTCCGAGAGAAATTATTATAATGCAGCGGCCCAAATACACCAACTAGTAACGAGAGGCCCGTTATAAATGGGTCGGGCTGGGCTTAACTCTCCAATCGGAAGGTTCAGGCAGGCCCCAGCTAAGGGTTGGACCGTGTATTTTAAGTAATTATTTGTTCATCAATTTGAGCCTTTTTTTCTTTCTTTCTATTATGAAATGTTTTTATGTTTTGTTAGGGCTTTCTGCACATAGGCTTATAATTAATAGCTAATAAGAGTGTATTTGGAACTATAGAATTGATGAGATTTCATTTCAAATACTCAAATTTTGTTATTTGGAACATTAAAAAAAGGAATTGGAATTGAATTTCATGGGATTTGACTGGATTTATTTGTACAGTGTGAAATTCGATAAAAAAATAGTCGAATTTCATGAAATTTTAATTTACTTGAATTAAAAGTAATTATTTACTTATTTTACCATTTTCTAGATCTCTTGAACAAATACAATGAATCCGCCACCATCGTCTTCGTTGCCGCTACTGTTACACTACTTTTATTACCACTACCAACACTACTACTGCCACCATCACCGCCGCCGCTGCCGCCATCGTCACCACTATTGTTGTTATTTACTAAATATCTAGGTGGACAAACTATCGTGCATTGTTATGAAGGGAAAAAAAAACTCTAAGAAGTGAAAAAAGGAAAAGAAGAATAAGCTATTTAGCTTTTTTTTTTTATAGGTTTGTGAGAGTAAAAATGTCAAAATGCAAGAATATGGTTGTTGAAAATAGGGGAGAAATTATTATTATTTTTTAATTTGAATTATTTTAAGGACTAGGTCCGGGTTTGGGTCGGCTTATGGGCGGAATCAATGATTGCTTTAAAGGTGATTTTAGTATGTATACCACCTTAACAAATTAATTTGATAAAAGTTACGTTGTGCTCTTACATTAGTGCTCGGCAATTTTTTTTTAAATGAGAACTTACTATGGTAATAATAGTATGACAACCACCTAATATGATTGTACTATACGAGACCTTGGACCTCATGCACCATTCCATCGAATGTCATAATATTTTTTAAACAACATTGTCCAAACAATTAGAAATAACCAATGTTGCAACAACTCTATCTTAAGATGATTGCGAAATCTTGTCCTACTTACACCAACCGTCCAAGAGCTAAATTATCTTTTGCACTAATCTTGTCCAACAAGCCTAGGTGTTCTACCAGATATTTATGTCTTCAGAGACTATTAAGTAGAATTTCAGCCTTCGCCAAAATTTACCACTAAAATAAGCAAGATTGCGCTTATTTATCCAAAAATCTCGCTTCTAACAAAGCAAACTCTATTAGTTTACCGTATACACTGCAATAGTTCAAAATACACACTGCTTTTATACAAGGATTAAGCAATCATAAATCCTATTTAAAGAAGAAGATCATACTAGTTAAACAATCATATATACTACTCGCTCGGTCCAAGATTATTTAATTCGGTTTGAGTTGTACGTTTATTTAGGATACGAGTATATATTATGAGTTTTCTAGAGAGAAGGCTCCGGAGGGAGGGAGAGGAGAGGAGAGAGAAGAAAGAAAATGGATTAAAAGTGAAACGATGATTTGATAGAAGATTAAATGTGAACAGAGAAATCGAATAAAAAAATATAAAAAAAATAAAAGTGAAGAGAATTTTTATATTTTATTTTTGATAAAGTGAAGTGACTTTAAAAAGTAAATACTTAATTTTTTTTTTTTAAAAAGGAGGGAGTATTAAATATAACCAATCACTAAAATGTTACGCTCTCACACATCACATCACATCAGATCATGGGCTTCTGCACAATTGCACATCGTTTCAATGGTGGCTTTCAAGGATTAGGAACTCGGGTCACGTGGCAATGGAGTATATGCTTTGCTTCATGCATTTGTTTGTTGCAATCATCAAGCAAACCATCTTATAAGGAAGAAAACTCCCTCTGCGGCAACGTGGGGCCAAGATATTGGCTTTTCACAAGAAAATCGTCTTAATTATGATTGACGTGAGTGCAAGGTGTCGTAACTCGTATGCTCTCAACGGTTCTAATTCAATTCAGTCGCATATAAAAGGCCATGAAAGACTGAGCTTTAATTTGGCTGAAACTAGAAAACTGTGAATCGGGGGAAAAATGTACGCTTCTTGGGGTCTTCTTCCCAAACCAGCAACTGGGTCTTTGACACCTTTCTCAAGTAGAGAGTCTTCACTGGTAATTCAAGTAGTTTGGCTCAGGTTTGAGCTTTTCATATTTGCTTAGGTTCTTGTTTCATTGTTGAGCTTAGTGATGGTTGTATGCTCGTTATATTTACAGTGGTTTTCAGTATCTCTTGTAATTGGAATGTTTGTTTGGCTATTTCTTCTGTTTCAAAACGTGTGTCTGGAACTCGAGCTAACTCCCATATACGTTTTTCTTTGTAAATTAGTTGATGAAATTGATGGGTTTTTTTTTTCTTCCAAAATTGTCACTAACTTACTTCAAAAATGAATTGGGTAATCTTTGTTTAATCTTTATCCATAAGATTGCCGAACAATTGGTAATGTATACACCCCAGTCTATCAGTGACACGGTTTACAGACTCGGATGACAGGCGATTTGCTAGGATTATTTCATTGTCAGGGTATTGGTACTTTGGTATATAAATGTCAGCTTCCTCTTGTGGATGCAGACAAGTTGTCAGTCATATGCATGTTGCGGTTTGGTGAAGTTGATACTAATTGGCGACAATATAGAGCAAAATATTATAGAAAAGGCAATCCCTAGTTGGGTATACACCCCAGTCTATCAGACCTTTCGCTGACCATCATTGGAATGGCAAAATAAAGGCTGAAGGGGAGCCTCAGAGTTAATCAGAATTCTATAGCAAAATTCAACAATCAACCTGTTAAAAACCATTTGTGGTGGATTTATTTTTTACATTATTCAAAGACCAAATATGGCTATTTGATATGTTCTTCCTTTCTCTCTTTTTATAAGGTTATATGGTAATCACTTTTCGTCATACTTGATTTAATCTATTATCTAATTGTTACCTGTTGCTTTGAGTCTTTTCCAGACCTCCATAAATAAGTGGACTGTTGCATCCAAGCAACCAGCTGGAATTGTCTTTGGACATGGAAAGTTCAATGGAACTCCCCATTGTATTCTTTCATCAACAATCCCAACCAGTGAGAAGGTATATTTTGGAATGAAGTTAATTTTGACGTGGATGGTTAAAACAACCGAAACGGGGTATATGGGCAATAGTTAATTCTTATCTATCTCTAACCATCTAAGTTCAAAATTCTCTTCGAGACCGCTATACAGAGTGCATTGGCCGTTCCTTTATATGGGCCAAAACGTATTTCAATAGAAGTGCCAAAGAAGGGCGCTCAACATACACGAATAGCATCTACAATCATCTATGCCATTAAGGCTGGCCTTAGAGTGAGAACATTGATTGATAGGAAAGCAACAACAAATACATGATAAAGAGTTGGAGTTACCCTTCATTAGACAGTTCTTAGTTCCAAGTCTCCATGGTGGATTATCTAAAGAGTTGGTAGAGGCAGGACTTATGAATTATTGTTTGTACTTACGTATTGACACGAAGTCTTGTTTAAGGCATTGTTTGTACTTATTTAAAGTCTTGATTTGGCTGTTCTTAAACCATAAATGATGCATAAAGGTCATAAGTTATTCTGAATGCCATGTCCAGGCATCTGGCGCCTGTGCCACAAATATGATAGTACATGGAGGTTACCTGCCCCTGCCCCTGCCCCTTCCCCTTCCCCTGAATTTTTGGGTGCTTATTTAATACAGTGGTTATCTGGTGCATTCCTCACTAGGTGGAGCGCGGTTCTGCTATCTCCGCTGTTTTAACAGATGACAAGTCGGCAATGATGACCGGTCTGGAAGAATCCGAAAATATTGGTATCTTGGGTGTCGATCCAGGCTTGGAACCATATAAAGACCACTTTAGGTATAGGGTGAGGAGATACTTAGATCAGAAAAAGAGTATCGAAGCAAATGAAGGAAGCCTTGAAGAATTTGCACAAGGTAATGATTGAAAACAGCACCCTGTGCTTATCTCCTATTTTTTATGTTTATACATGAATTGGAATAGGATGTTATTTTTATACACACAATAAATGAAACCTACCGCCTGCTTGAGGCTAGCTTTTGAGTGCCTACGTAAGACCCTTTTCCTGTGTTATCCGAGGCAAATTATTAAATAAGTTCACCCGTCTGAACTATTGAGACAATCGTTGCAACTAGATTTTCCCAGTCCATCAGTTGAGTTTTCTATCCACCCTTATCTTCAGATGGCCTTTGCTCTAACCATTCATGATTCTTATATCTAGGTTATTTGAAATTTGGATTTACTAAAGAAGAAGGTGGAATTATGTACCGTGAATGGGCCCCTGCTGCTCAGTAAGTCTTCAGCTCACTGCAATGCTTTTGTTTTTCATGGTAGTCAATAAAAGGTAATGAACCTTTTTGTCTTATTTCAACTTTCCACTTTATACTCAAATACTTAATTATGCAGAGAAGCACAAGTTATTGGGGACTTCAATGGATGGGACGGTTCGAACCACAAGATGGAAAAGAATCAATTCGGTGTATGGAGTATTAAGATTCCTGATTCTGGTGGAAATGCAGCTATTCCTCACAATTCAAGAGTCAAGTTCCGATTCAGGCATGGAGATGGAGTTTGGGTTGATAGAGTCCCAGCTTGGATCAAGTATGCCACTGTGGATCCTACAAGATTTGCTGCACCTTATGATGGCGTGTACTGGGACCCACCCCCATCAGAAGGGTACAAACTCCCCATTATTTACTCTTTCCCTTTTCAATCTCGTTGAATGCCTCATCAAACACAACAAAAAAATTTGAAATGAAGACCAATGAACTCACTTATGAAGCACAATTGTCTATACTCTTGGTCATATTAATGCGCACAGTACACTACGTGGAATACTGCTAGTTTTATTTTTTATTCAGTTGCCAAGATAAAGAGTTTCTGTTTCCACTTGATGCAATTTCATCAAATGAAGGATAGCATGTTTTTGAGATGTTGTTTGCTTTCGAATTAAACCCTTACTGATCGATCATGCCAGGTATCAGTTTAAATTTCCTCGTCCTCCAAAATCTGAGTCGCCACGGATATACGAGGCTCATGTTGGGATGAGTAGTTCAGAACCCAGGGTAAATTCATACAGAGAGTTTGCTGATGATGTTTTGCCTCGTATTAGAGCAAACAACTATAACACTGTCCAGTTGATGGCTGTGATGGAGCATTCCTACTATGCATCATTTGGATATCATGTCACAAATTTTTTTGCCGTCAGCAGTAGATCTGGAACCCCTGAGGACCTCAAGTATTTGATCGATAAAGCGCATAGCTTAGGTTTGCGGGTCTTGATGGATGTTGTTCACAGCCATGCAAGTAATAATGTCACTGATGGCCTCAATGGATTTGATGTTGGCCAAAGCTCACAAGGTTCTTACTTCCATACGGGAGATCGGGGCTACCACAAGTTGTGGGATAGCAGATTGTTCAACTATGCAAATTGGGAAGTGCTCCGTTTCCTTTTGTCCAACTTAAGGTGGTGGCTAGAAGAGTTCAAGTTTGATGGTTTCCGATTTGATGGAGTAACTTCAATGTTGTATCATCACCACGGAATCAACATGGCATTTACGGGGAATTATAATGAGTATTTCAGTGAGGCAACAGATGTTGAGGCTGTGGTTTATATGATGCTGGCCAATTATATTGTTCATTCTATCTTGCCAGATGCAACTGTTATTGCGGAAGATGTTTCTGGAATGCCTGGACTTGGCTGGCCTGTCTCTGGGGGTGGAATTGGTTTTGACTACCGTTTAGCAATGGGCATTCCTGACAAGTGGATAGATTACTTGAAGAACAAAAAAGACGAAGAGTGGTCTATGGAGGAAATATCTTGGAGCTTGACGAATAGGAGATACACTGAGAAGTGTATATCTTACGCTGAGAGTCATGACCAGGTATATGATTTTTATAGTGTTGAAATTTCATATTTTCTGCTATATCAGTTAGTTTTATGTTTCCCAATTCACTTGCCAACAATATGAAGGATACAATCATTTCATGGCTATATAAAATGAGCTTTGGCATAATGGTGAGGTTGCTCTAACGTGACTTGGATGTCATGCATTGAAGATGCAAAAGTGTGGGCAAGGCTACGGGCAACTATCCCTGCAAAGACCCAAGAGTGGGCGCTGGCATCCCCACCCTTTTCCAGCATAACATGTCTTCCCTTCAGCACCGGCGTCATCTTTTTTGCTTTCTTTCCATCTCATATATTGTGATGTATGTAGTTCACCGTTTTTTCCCTTTTATATCTCTTCCTTCTTTTTGTTCTCTGTATTTTCTGCAGGCTATTGTGGGAGACAAGACTATTGCATTTTTACTGATGGACACAGAAATGTACTCCGGCATGTCTTCATTTGTAGATGCATCTCCAACTGTTAAGCGAGGGATTGCACTTCACAAGGTTTCTTTGTTATCATGGTTTTAGTGGCTGCATTTGGCAAATCTGAGTTAAAATGATTCAGTTGGTCAATGATTTCCACCACAACCTTTAAGTTCTGTTCGCTTCAAACCTGACTCTCGAGTCCGTTTAAGTTCATTTCCTTGTCCGTTATTATTAGAGTTGACAAAAATTCATAATGTTGTAGCCTGCTGTTTGTTTCCTTTGTAGGGAGTGGGGTTGGGTTGGGGTGTGTTTTAACTGTTTTTTCCTAGTAGTTCTCAAGTTTAGATTTTCCTTTGCAGATGATTCACTTTATAACAATGGCATTAGGAGGAGAGGGCTACCTTAATTTCATGGGAAACGAGGTAAGCTATCAGGAAAAGAACATTGCAAGCAAAAGAAATTTAGAGGGCGGTACTATAACAGTTACTTGTGGATTATGACTTTGGCCTGGACGCACAAGTAATTTGGATGTCTGAAGAGAGAATATCTGCTCAAAGCATGCTGAGCACTTTGATCAGACAACATTGGAAAGATAATGAGCATTGCATAAATTGAGCAAACTAGATGAAATCGTCCAACATTTTGATGGCGAGTTCATCTTTTGTTTGCAAGTCTATGACATGATGCACAGACACCTTGTACCTATGAAAAGAAATTTACCTCCTTATTAGTACTTATCTAATTTGTTCTGACCTTCTCTTCACAGTTTGGCCATCCTGAGTGGATCGATTTCCCGAGAGAAGGCAATGATTGGAGTTATGAAAAATGCAGACGCCAGTGGAACCTGGTGGATACAGATCATTTGAGATACCAGGTTCAGAATCTCATTTGTGCAACCTCATCCCTTATATTAGTCTGGGTTTCCTTCGTTGTAGTTTCTGGATAAAGTTCCAACCCACTTATACACTAACACACCTAATGATGTTAAGCTGGCCTACCTATTTTGGTGGTCACTACACAAGATTCCTTCAAGAACTAGTCAAATAATAATGTAGTCAATCTGTTTCATAAATAATGAAGGGCACCTTAGTAACACAGTTCATCTTGACTACTGCACTGGCAAGGTGCATGCATAACTTATCAGATACACACTATGAATTCCGGTAGATGTATGATATATCTTTTCTGTTGCAGACTTGATCTCCATTTTACTTCCCAGTAAGTGGATTCTAACATAATGTTTACCTCCTTATGCTAAAAAATGTAGTCCTTGAATGCATTCGACAGAGCAATGAATTTGCTCGACGAAAAGTTTTCGTTTCTCGCATCCACGAAACAAATAGTGAGCAGCACAAATGAAGATGACAAGGTACAACAACACACCTTTTCTCTAGAAATTCTGTTTCTATAGATACAAGTGCATTTTGTGGAAGTACGCCACTCTTAGAAAAGGCCTCATTCATTCAAGATATGCAAGTACATTATGCACATGAAAAGATCAGGAGCCCACTGAATGGCTGCCGATCATACCCCTGCTAAGCCTTCTTCTATTTTCTTTTTATCTAGCAACGAACATGGCATTGCAATTGCAAGTTGACTAATAATATTATGTTGAAATGAGTTTCTCTTTAATACCA
Source organism: Escallonia rubra (assembly GCA_033065855.1). Lineage (NCBI taxonomy): Eukaryota > Viridiplantae > Streptophyta > Magnoliopsida > Escalloniales > Escalloniaceae > Escallonia > Escallonia rubra. The sequence goes on from JAVXUO010000138.1 coordinate 100,692, forward strand.
GTTGAGTTGGTCATGTTTAAAGCATGGATTTTTCCTTATTCGGCAGGTTATTGTCTTTGAACGTGGAGATCTAGTTTTTGTTTTCAATTTTCATCCAGAAAATACGTATGACGGGTAAATTTGCTATCATTAAGTAACTTAATTCTAAATGTTCTTTTTGTCATATGTTCTAGTGATAATTTTCACTTTTCAAGTGATACTATATATTTACTTTTGGGCCTTTTATGAAGCCTTTTGGTGTATAATCTGACCATACAGGTACAAAGTTGGGTGTGACTTGCCTGGGAAATACAGAGTGGCTCTGGACAGTGATGCTTTTGAATTTGGTGGGGAAGGAAGAGTAAGGAAGTCTTTATGAAGAATGCTATTTGCTTTCTGCATGTTCACAGAGAGACTGCTTGACTGGCTGGAACTAGAGACTTTGCTTTGAGAGTTTGTTTTAATAACTGTCCTGAACTATACAGGGAGGGTTGAAGGGGTAGTTTCATCCTATTTGTAGTTATCTTTAGTCAGTAATTTTAGGAAATTGCCAAGTGCACTGGTTCACGTGCCGCAAGTATTAAGTGGTTGCACCAAATGCAATATGCGAGTGTACCGTACTTTCACCTAATGAATCCGAAACATAATACGGTGCACACACGCACATACACAAAATTGTCTTAATGTGGGTTCTCTAGGGATTGGTATGAGTAAGAGTGTGAGACATCTCCCTTTATCTGAGAGTCAGATTTGCAAGTTAGTCCTCGAGTTACCTTGATACTATTCAGTCTATAATGTGCATCATAGATGGTATCTCTAAACTTGCTTGTTTACTAGTTATTGTTTCGTCGCAGTGAGATGATTGTATGTTTTACAACAGGTGGGCCATGATGCAGATCATTTCACGTCCCCAGAAGGAATTCCAGGAGTCCCTGAAACAAATTTCAACAACCGTCCTAACTCCTTCAAAGTACTCTCACCAGCTCGTACATGTGTGGTATGATTTTTCATTGAGCCGTCTCAAGGTTTACATTTTCAGTTAGATGGCATGGTGCTTGGGTTGAGCTACATTCATCTTGCTTATGCATTCACTGCTTTGAGCAACTGATATAGCACATCCATCATGTGGAAAAACGTTAATCTTTTTTGTTGATATCCTTCATTATAGTCTTTAGCAAGTAATTCCTATATTCATGATTGATACATGCATCTCGTTGTTGTCATACAAATCATCAAATGAAAATTTTCACGAATCTTTACAATTTGTTTGGCCAGAAGAATCGTAGTCATAAATCATGATTACTTTTTCCCTTTTTTTTTTTTCCAATTTGGAAATAAGGAAACAAATCTATTCAACGAGCAAAAAAGGAGAGAGAGGGATTCGAACCCTCGATAGTTATTTGTTCAAAACTATACCGGTTTTCAAGACCGGGGCTATCAACCACTCAGCCATCTCTCCGAAAGACAATTTTTATTTTATTCCTCCGACCAGAACATGGCCATATGAGTGGGTACCACCATTATCTGTAGAAAGATCTCGGGTGTGAATCTACTGGTTGATCTATCTATCCGTATATAAAGATAGAGGTATGATCCAGCATGCCCCTTTGTGAAATAAAAAAAAACAAAATTTCATTCTTCCCTGACTTCATGTATGAATAAAGTAATAAAAGGGTAGTAATAAGTCATATAAATCAATGAATTCATTCTTCCCTGACTTCATGTACAACCAAAAGTTTGATTTTAATGATATAACATGCTCGTCCATGCACTAAGGCTTGTTTACACCTTTGGAATGCTAGAGGCTTTCCCTAGTATCGAATTAAGTGCAACAAACAATTTCGAATTTTAAAGAGTCAAAACCTAACTTCTATAAAATCATTTCTGAACACCACTGCTGTTCTATCATGTCCGCGTCTCTGGATATTGCTGGTTTGAATCTTGTGTGTGCCACTAGTAGAATCCTATTTCGTATTAATTATTTGAGTCGTCATGTATATGTTGACTTCCTGCATCATAAGGTCCAATGCTTTACCTGAATGATGGAATGAATTACAATGTTTTCTATTTTCCATATTCATTGTTCACCTTTCAAGGTTTATCATAAAGTTGAAGAGAGTTTAGAGGAAATCTACAACAGCACGCATGCAAGTACTAGTGACACGGTAGACAGTGACGAGAAAGGTGAACAATCAGTTCTGCTTAAAGATTTGGGTGTTATCCCAAGTGAGATGGAAGGTTTAACTGATGAAATTACTGGGGAAGACGCTTCAGATGCCTGATTCTGCAAGTAATCCCATGAAGAAAGTTTTTGTTGTTCGTGCACAAAACTAGTAGAAGCAATTCAGATCATCTAACGGGACTTTCTCCTACGTAGAACTCTGCTGCTGAGAGTTGCTTGGCCTTTGTACCAGCTGTACATATAGAGTGCTCTACACAGATTGTATTTCTGAGATGAAATCTGAGAATTTAAGTCAAATGGTGCTTAGAAGAAGAGCTTCTGTAAATTACTTCTCAGACATTAGATGGTGCTAAGAAGAAGCGCTTGTGTAAATTACTTCTCAGACATGTTCTTGTAAATGTCGATTACAGTCTCTCATGGTGCTTCTTAAACGATCTCAACTAGCTTCGGACAAATCTTTAGCTGATAATGACACTATAAACCGTTAGTAAAATGTCATGCTATACCATGCCATAACTCTTGTCCCTAATTCATCGACGAATTAGACAGTATGCTACAACGCTTGCTTTGTCGTTCTCCCTAATTCGTCGACGGACTAACAGAGAGTTCTATCGGGAATTTTCAATGACTCGACTGATGAAATGACGGATTAATGACCTAGAACAAACTCATTTATATAAGTTGGCAAGAAGCAAAACAGGAATAAGGGCGAGACTTTGCAACCATTACAATTAGTCGTAGTCAAATTTTTATTCTCGACTGTGTCACACGCTAAAGATAACTCTTCTTTTTCTCTCTCTTGAACTTTTTTTTTTTTTTTTTACCAAATCTTCTTTAGGTAAAAGGTGCTCTTAGAACCAATTAGACGACTACTACGCAACAAGTTTTAGACTTTCATTGTGATAAATTTCAGCGGGAATGGTTCGATCTTGTACAGGCTGCTGTGCCTTTTACTTAAATTGATCTGGTACCTCGCTAGTTGTTTAATGTGGTGTTTTGCTTTGGTGTTGTTTGTATGTTAATGATTATGTCAGCAATAGACTCTTACCGAATAGTATTATCATCCAATTTTCTATTTTTTGTTTTGTTCTATGTATGCTGGACACTGCTCGTGGTATGTATTTTTATTTTGTCCACAGGAAAATAAAAAATAAAAAAATCTCCATTGGAGATCATGTTGTAAGAAGTCGTGGAGACAATGAGTCACAGTACAAGGGAGGTTTATGCAATTTACCCCTTAAAGTCCCCTAACCCGTTTGACCTGGTGTGGGTAATTTCGGGTCGAGTCCCTGACCCGTTTGTCTATTTTCCAGTGAAAGCGAAATTCTATTGGCGTGCTCCTGGCGATCCAAACAAACTACTACATTTGAAAGCTTTTTCTTAGGGTTTTTGTGTTGAGAAATGGAAGGGGAGGAGAAGAAGAACAAGTACAGCATCATAATACCGACTTACAACGAGCGTCTCAACATCGCCCTCGTTGTCTACCTCGTCTTCAAGCATCTCCCGTAAGCATCATGCCTTCGAAGTATCAGGTTCCATGTCTTTTTAATGCTTGTTTTGTCGATTACGAGGCAACGGAGTTGCGTTTGCATGACGTTGTTGATGATCCGATTGTTGAATCTTTCGTGATTGCCTTATTTCTTGGTGAAAATGTCCGAAATTCTCTTTTGGAAGTTGATCGTTTCTATTCTGTATGTACATGTATGGCGCTGAATTCAGCCTTTTGGACTAAATTATTACTGCATTTTCTCCCTTTTACTTTTGCGAATTCCTGTGAGTTTAATACTGTGTAAACATTGAATTGAACTCAAATATCGTTTGGCAAGTCAAGCTTGGGTAAAAATAATGGTTGAAGCCAACATTTACATGTCCTACATCTATCCTAGGAAGTCGCAAAAATTCCATCAGATGATAAGGAAAATTCACTGGATTGGAGGGAGTAAATATGGAATTTATGGCCCATGTTCAGTGGCTGATTTGCACATGTTCATATGATCAGCTAAGCCGAACTCATTGTGGATTGAATTTTTTGAATTCCAAAAGTGCAACTGAACATGTGATAATTCTTATTAGGTGGGATGTGAATGGAGCAATGAAAGACTAGTTTATAGATTGAACAGTACTCCTTTTGCTGCAGTTTTACCATGATGTTCAGCACGGAGATGCTCCTTTGATGTCTGAGCCGTATGCTGGCCATATTGTATGGGGTACAGCAAGTTGTATCTAGTTTTACGTGTAACGTATATCGATAACCGTACAGGAAGCTTGATTTAGTTAAATTGACTCCAGTGAAGTTTTGGTATGAAGGTCATATGGTGGTGCTGAACGACTAGTTTAAGTATTCGTTGGTTCCAGGCAATGGCTACTGCTTATAGCGCTAGTTCCTAATTTTTGTGGAATCTCCTATGCTCAGGTGTGCTTCTAGCAGTTATAAAAGTTAGGTTCAGCCGGCCTGTCAATATGCTGTCTTGAACTAGTACTTTGACTGCAAATCCATGTACAAGTCTATTGCTTAAGCTCTGAGCCCTTCAAATTACAAGCATGCCATGGTTTGGCAACTAACTTTTATCCCTTTTACATGTACATAATCCATAAAGTACTCTCTCTTTCTCACCTTTTTGACCCAGCATGGTTGTAACTGGTGATGCAATATTTCCATGAACAATTTGTGGCGATTTCCTGTATCAAAACTCAGTGCTAAATAGTACTCTGCCTGTATGTCTTGTTGGAATTTGGTATTAGTTAAACTTTTACTCCGTGTGGAAGTTAGATTAGAACTTCTGTCTTCTGTATATACTTTTGTCAGTGTCATAACACAATTGCTGCCTGGTCAGGGATGTTGACTTTGAAATAATAATTGTGGATGATGGAAGCCCTGATGGAACTCAAGATATAGTCAAACAGTTGCAGCAGGTGTATGGTGAAGACCGCATTGTAAGTATCTTGATTGACGATTCCTAATGCGTATCAACCTTTACTTTTTCTTTCTTTTGAGATTGTTGTAACCACTCCCACTTTACCTCTTATCGGAACAGCTATTGAGAGCTAGACCTAAGAAGCTCGGATTAGGTATGCTTTACTCAATTTTGCCTAATATTGAAGTAATTGTAAATGCAAATGTATTGGCCTTGATATCGCTTATCTTCCAGGGACTGCTTACATCCATGGTTTAAAGCATGCATCAGGAAACTTTGTTGTAATTATGGATGCTGATTTGTCACACCATGTAAGTAGGTTATATCAACTTTGATAGTGTGCTTAAGAGGAAAACTTTACCTGTAGCCCAACTATAGCATTGTATACAGTTGCTAGGAGGTGGAAGTGGAACCATGATCATTGGCTACGCTGTTTGAGTCATACAATGATAACATCTCTTAAGTTTTATAAAGTGGTGATTTGTACGTAAAACTATCCAAAGCTGCCCTGAGTTGCTATAATGTGTATTTTAATCCAGAAACTAACAGATGGAATCTTCACTTTAAAAAGATTACTAGGTTTTGTTGAAGTATACTTCGGGGCCACATGTATCTTCTGCTCCTCCCTTGCATCCAGAGATCTGCTTGTGCAGTCCATTATAACAATTACTGTTTGTTTGCCTTTTCATGCAAGCTTCTACTGATTTGGTTTCCTGGTTCTGTTTACACAGCCAAAATACCTTCCAAGCTTCATCAAGTAAGAAAAGTTCATTTTCAGTTTTCTTTATAGATTGTATAAGCTCCCTTCACTTGCTCACAATTTATGAGGACAAAATTGAGTTCAGAAAGCAGATGGAGACAGGGGCAAGTATTGTTACTGGAACTCGTTATGTTAAAGGTGGCGGTGTGCATGGGTGGAATCTTATGCGCAAATTGACAAGCAGGGGAGCGAATGTTCTTGCACATACACTACTCTGGCCAGGTGTATCAGACTTAACAGGATCTTTCCGGTATATTATTACAGGACATTGAATTTTTAGTTCTGCATACTTTCAGCCATTTGAAACTAATATATTGTGTTTACATTCAAGGCTCTATCGAAAATCTGTGCTTGAAGACGTCATAAGTTCCTGTGTTAGTAAGGGATATGTTTTTCAGATGGAGATGATTGTTCGGGCTTCAAGAAAAGGGTACCTAATAAAAGAGGTACGCTTATATTCTTATTTTGTGAGCTTACATGTAACCAGAAATGTACTTTACTTGGGGACTCATTAGTGTTAACCATTTTATGCTTATCTGTTTAGCTGTGCACGTAAACATGCAACTTTGTGCTGAACTTTTGCGCATAAAAAAGACCTTTTGGTCCTTCATCTATACATGTGGGCTGCAGATTTGTTGTAGAACAAGTTGAAAATGCAGCATGCTTGGTCAGAGGTTACCTTTTATGCCTTGGGCCTGAATCAGTTGACAGGGCACTTTGCTAACTCTTTGTCGTGCTTTTTTCATAGACAAACTAGTGGAAGAAGCTACTTTACCTTGATGCTTAAATTTGGTATTTCTTCGCTTAAGGCCCCTAGATCTCTAACTTGGATCTCATGCCTTTCTGTAGGTTCCGATTACTTTTGTTGACCGAGTGTACGGAAGTTCAAAGCTTGGAGGATCAGAAATAGTGGAGTATTTGAAGGGACTTGTGTATCTTCTAGTTACTACTTAATAAAGACTACCAAAAGTAATCCTTTAGTTTGTTTGAGGAACCATCATTTATCTTCTAGCCGTGAGCCTCTAATTATACAAATACCTCGTGCCCTTGATTGACAAACAATAGCTTACTAGGTTCCCTGAAAACTGAAAATGTTGTTTTTTGCAACTGTAGTTACCTGTTGATTCCTTACTCATAACCGAGGATAGAAGGCTGTGTCAGCTGAGATACTTTTTATATATCATTCGTTTCCACATTTGTAACTTCATATTTAAGATTTTGTACTGCGTACATGTTAAAGTTAGGAGAGTGATGGCAAAAGAAAATACGAGCATGAGATGGCCCAGTAGTGACCAAGTGAAAACTCACTTTTCCCTTTCAGGAATAGATTTTCCTTCACTTTCCCTGTGGGTGAATATATTTTGGGGCTTTAACATCAGAGCAGCGTACGCCACTTCGTGCAAATGTTCATTGCTGTATCTGGATTGTGTTTGTCATGGTTATGCAATTAGCATGATTAGACAACATGGTGGCTGACGATAACCTTAGACACCATGGTTATGCAACCTTTAGTGTTTGAAGACTACAGCACTAGTGGATGAATTTACATGAAGACTGATCTCAGAGATTCAGAACTAAGGTTCTGGCTTTACGTTGTTCAGTGTTTCCTGGACTGGATGACGGCGCACACCTCACTCTCGTGCAGTGGTGTGATAATGTCCGTCCGTGTTTCCTGGACCGGATGACAGCGCTCAGCGCACACCTTGCTTTTGTGCAGTGGTGCGATAATTTCCCCAAAACTTCTCAGTGCGCTGGCAAATATGGACTTGGATCATCGGTATCTCAGAAACATATGCCATGGGACAGTGAAATGAAAATGCACTTGGAAAAGTTCCAATTCGGAGGGCAAAGAAACGGAGATAGACAATTAAGGGATCATCACTCGTCTTCCAAATAAGAAACCACATCATAGAGGAACCAAAACCAGGAGCAACATAGTTCTCTGGGCAGAGAACTTCAATGCCCAAATACTATCATACTACCACTACAAAGGCAATTTAAGAAGCAAAACATATTTACTTCGGAAAACAAGACTCAATCCCAGTTCTTCCGAACCCTTCTCGGTCCAACTTTCCGGTCACCGGCACCCACAGATTTCTCAAAGTTTACCCCCAGGCCCAGCGGTGGCTTCTTGTTCTCCTTGCTGCAACTGCTCCTCAGCGAGTACCTTGTATTCTCTCTCCGCTCGGTCACAGGCGTAGCCGGCAGAGTCTTCCTCACGCTCTCAAACTTCTTGGACTCCCTCTTCTTCGCAGACTCAACCCTAACACCAAGCCCATACACAGTTTTCTTCTCATCCCCTGTCTCCCCCTTCCTTCTCTTCAGCCTCTCATTCCTTCTCGCAGAGTACTCATCATAGAACCTTCCCCTTTCGAACAAAGGACTCCTATTGGGAGCAGATGCATTGCCCAACCCAAAACTAACCGGATCGCCGTTTCCAATTTCACCGCGCAACTTGTTGGCCAACGCGAATAATTCGCTGGAAATCGTGCAGTATTCTGGACGAAGCTCTGTTTGTTGAGCGTCCACATTGCGTTTAGGCAACTGGGTTTTCGCTGAAGTAGCTGTCACAAAAGAAGATCAAACTCATCACAAAAATCATGAACAAATCTATTGATTTTACGGATTGGTTACCTTGCGTACCTGGGGTGGATAGGATGGTGCTTGCCGTGGTCTGGAGGGCGCGGCGAGGTCGTAGGCGTATCGGAGATCTAGCAGCGGCTAGTGGGGGCTTGCGATCCGATCTCATCATCATCTTGGACATTTGACAAAAGGGAAAGAAAGAGGGTGCTTTGCTTTGTGTGTGTGGGGAAGACACTGTTTCTTGCAATAATTTATCCTCGGATTCCCTGTTTTGGAGATTTTATTGTGTTGAATGGGAGTTTGAATTCTTTTGAGAGGTGAACGGGAGCGTCTCCAACGGTCGTATCTTAACCGAGGGTGTGAATTTATTTGAAAATTAATAGACTTTAGTGAGGTCATAATAACAAATAAATACCACAAAAAACAAAAAAGATTTGCAGGTCACTGAAATTTTTTGTGACTAACGTAGACAAAAAGTGTCGCTGGAAGATTTGTTGTTTTCGTTAAATGTTAAGTGCAATTACTTTGAAAATTACACAACTCTAATCTGTTAAGATCAGTAAAATCAATATAGGGCGTGAGTGAACTAAAGCTGGTTAGTTGCGAAATATTTTATCAAGCACATACACGACTACTACATTCTCGTGCAAATAGAGAAATTTTCTTAATTTTTTTTTACTATTGTTGACAACTATTTGTAGGTTTTAAAGTTGTTTACACGCAAATTGAAAGCCTAATAGGAAAAACAAATGTCACGAGGCAACTTAAAAACTCTGTAACCTTTACTTCTCAATGTCATTATCTTATTATTAAAAAAAAAAATTTGTTTACACGCAAATTATAACATAGTACTAAGATCCAGTGTTCTAAAGAACTTGAACTCAAAGTGAGTCAAAACATTGCATTGACAAGCATAATTAGTGCACTGATAATAGACTAAATGGATATTATTCAAGTTCTCTTTGAAAAAAAATAAAGATAAGACTGTCCTAACATTCCGGTCTCAAAAAACTTTCAATCATACATAATAAAAGAGTACTGAACACACATGCGATCACAATTTTTGTGTCATTAAAGCTCCCTCGTTTAAACACGAAAAGTTTATAAATTCATGAGTTAATTACGCGGTTGACCATCGAACTATTAGGCAAATTTCACTTTGACCACTGAACTTCGATTTGTGTCAAAGTGACTATTGAATCCTTTAATTGATCTCAATTAAGTCACTCCGTTAGCCTCCGTCCATCCCAAGTCCGTTAAGTGGCTAAATTTAAGGGTAATTTCGTCACTCTCTTTTTTCTTCTCTTTTTCAACCCCCTTCTTTCTTCTTTCTCCCATCACCACCACGGCCAAGCCACAACCTTAGCTCACCCAATGCTCAACACCCATCACCACCGCCACACATTCATCCCTACAGCCCAACCACCGCAAAATTACAGCCCCACCACCATTGTCGCTATAATACCCCATCACACCCACCCCTACAATACCCCAGCCCTGTCGCCGCTTCTGTAATACCCCACCCCGATGCCGCTACAGTACCCACATCACCACCAATGTTAAAGTACTTAGCACCACCACTACAGTAGCTGCCGAGGTCCCTTCGACCATCATAGTTCGATGGATCTCCTTCTTCTTCCTTCGGCATCTCCGCAATTGAAATCATATTTTTTTGTTATTTTGGCAGATTAATATCCTTACGAGGAGGATGATGGAGGAGCATCTTTTGGGATGTTTTGATCATGACATGGTGGCGGGATCTGATTATAGCGACGGCGGCTGCGGCGGATGGGATCCGAAGTTGATGAAGGGGTGCTTGAGTGATGATCGGCGTAAGACATCAATGCGATAGTCTTGGTCGTGGTGATGACGGTGGGTGGCGAGTTGGTGGGGCAAAGACTTGGGCGTGGTTGTGTTGGTGGTGGGTAGCGATGTGGGTGGGGCAGTGAGGCTTGGTTTTGGTAGTGGTGGTGGGCGGTGAGGCTGGTCGTGGTCGTGGAGGTGGGTAGGTTGGCGATTAGGGGTGAAGAAGATCCATTTAGGGTTAGGTTAATCAAAGAAAAAGCAATTCTATTTGGGGTTAATTGACGAAAAATAAATTATTGTTAGGTTCAATTGAAGAAAAAATAAAATATATTTGGGGTCAATTAAAGAAGAAGAAAAAATTGTTGGGGTCAATTGAAGAAAAGTTAGACCAAAAATCAGAAAGAAAAAAAAAAGAAGTAAAAGTGAATCTTGTTCTTTTAGCATTTGACAATTTTGCCCCTTAATTAAGCATCATGTGCATTGCACATGGCAGTTAACGGACTAAAATTAACGGAGTGACATAATTGAGATCAATTGAATGATTCAATGGTCACTTTGACACAAATCGAAATTCAGCGATCAAAGTAAAATTTGTCTAATAGTTCGATGGTCAACCGCGTAATTAACTCTAAATTCATCTACTAATGAGATTCAAGAACTTTTGGTACTTAACAAAAATTATATAAAATTATGTGGTCATCTTACTTTTGTTTCCTCATCGAACCAAACAAAATTAAAATTTGACAACTTTTACAAGTAAATTTCAATGACGGAAGAAATGATAAAAACCTTGAAGGTGGTCGGCAAGGAGAGTAGTGACTCTTTTACTCTTACGACAGCGAAGCCGATTCTTGGTCTTACGCTCGAACGAAAATTCAATAAAATATTTCGTTGACAGTCATGAATGTGTGCCTTATCTCACATGTATCAATCGATCGACAACCAAGAAAAAGTCCCTGATCGCTGCCGTATGCAATACTACTATTCTATATTCTTTATTGCCGGTAATCAAAATCAATCATCCCCAAATTCCTTATCTCGAAATTCTCTGTAGTATTTGGATATCCATGGATGGAACCACTCGCTGCTCTGCAAACTACGTGCCACTGTCCCCAATAAGCTTCTTGAAACGATCGGCAATCGTTTACAGAGACAGAATCTCTGTTGTTTATGAAGATATTAAGTTCACATGGAGGGAGACCCTTCAAAGGTGCAACAGACTCGCTTCTGCTCTGACCAATCTGGGTATTTCTCGTGGAGATGTTGTATGTTGCTAATTTCCCCTGTTTCTTAATGTTCGAAAGTTGTCCACTTACCTTTCATCCTTGTCTCGTAATCATTGCATTTCGTTTCTTTATCTTTATCTAGAGTTGACATTTACTAGTCTTACTTGCATGCTTGTGTATGTGTTCACTTGTTTGGTAGATTCTGTGTCTTCAGTTCCATGGTTCTATTTAGGGAATCCTGTTGCAATCCCTTGACTGCATATGGCTCCCCGCACATGACCCTTTTTTGCTATATGCGTACATGTACCATGTGCATCATTGATCGTACGCGGGAGTTCCAGTAGCATTTGTGGGAGTGCCAAGAGGGCCTTCCTTCTAATTGTCGTATTTTTTACTTTTGCCACACAAATACGCTCCACATAAGTGTCCATATATTGCCAGTAAGGTTGCTTGTTAGCATTTTATCCAATTGTTTTATGCTTCCATTGCAATAGAGAACTCTTATGTGTTGGTTATGATTATGTTTGCTGCTATTTTTTGCACAACTTGTCAATCATCACACACTTGACACTAAGGTTTTGTGGAAGTTATCCCCTTTGCCACCAAATTATAGATTCACATAGTCCACTACTCAAAAGATAATTCTTTTCTAGTTTTGTCATGCTATTCTGGAGTGATTTGTGCGGCAGAGTGCACAAGACTACTGTCATTGTGCGGTCTGTGGAAAATTAGGGGCACTTACACAGTCTTCTGGAAAGTTTGTCTTTTGTTGCTATGCAGAGTGACAGTAGGTCTGCTCTGGAGTTCATCCATGCGTGGTTGTCGTTCAAATTGAAGATCTTTGCATTCAAAAGTTTATGCTTTGAAATATCTCACGCACTCCCAAATCTAATACGATATGTCAACCCAGTGATTTGGCCTTGTCGGCCTAGTCCATTCCATTCGGCAAAGAGTTCTGGAAAGAGTTCATTTTTCTTACTTTCGGGGCTAAATATCTCAAATTTCCAAATACTTTATGTTTGCTTTTCCATCGGTTATTTGCTGCAATTGGTTGTTGAAGATAATTTGTGGGACTTACAAGCAACTGTTCGACTGTTTCCGTTGTATGTAGGGAGATGATTAGTTTGGTAGGTCTTGATTCACCTTCGACTTTCAGCGCTACTGGCATTTGATCTTCTGTGTAACTTTAGTGAAGTTGTAGCTCAAGTCCTTCTCATGGAAATGATAAATGGATTCTTTGCATCGATATCTAGGTTCTTGAATTAGTGCTATAGTAATTGGCGGGATTGCCTAGCTGTTTGCTAATTCAAATTTTCTAGTTATTACGATCCCCGTATTTGTCAATGTAACATCTTCAAAATTCTCCTTGTTATATTACCTGGAAATAATGTGATGTCATTAAGGGAATTGACGATTTCATAGATGAAGCCACCTTCTCGAAGTATGATTCTTGGTCCTCAGTATGATTCCTGGTTAGGAAAGTATTTGAGATTCTTTGTCCTCAGTTAGTATTAGTTTTCTTGCCTACTCCTTAAACAGCCAAATATAACTTGTCAAATTGGTGAAAGGGACATATTGATGGCAATGCTTTCTTTCCTTTTCTTGTTGTAGATCATTTTTACTCCATTAAAGTCCATGATTCTGTTAGTTTCAAAGATGATAAAGACTAGTTGAAGCTTAGTTGCACAAAGCGGGGGCGGGGGCGGGGGAGCGTAAGTTGAGGTTGGGAGCGGCTTGAATAAATAAATACGTAAAGATTATTATCACTTTTTTAGTATAGTTTACATAGCCAACAATAGCAGATAAAGAGGCTTTAAGGACTTGAAGGAAGAGAGAAACAAGGAATGAGTTGAAAAATGTTTGATTTTCAGGTATTCTCTCACTTGTTCCATGCATCTCTATCCAGCTAACGGGATCGAGTTCCCATATTGGCTTGGGACGAGATCCCATGGAGCTCCTAACTTGGGATCGCAAAAGCGAGTTTCCGAGAGAGAAACGTCACCATATTAGGAGTTTCCTGCAACTAAGAGTTGAAGTAGACCATAAAATTTTCCTCTTTGTTCTCTTCATGTGCAGCATCATGTTAAATCAAAACGGCTAGGAAAAATATTCTTAGGTCATCGTGTTCTTCTGTTCATAGTTCGCAAAGCACACTCATAACTTTTTTGAGCAGGTTGCTGCTTTGGCTCCAAATATTCCAGCAATGTATGAGCTACACTTTGGAGTTCCAATGGCTGGGGCAGTTCTTTGTACACTTAATGTACGTCATGATTCAGCAATGGTGTCACTGTTACTAAAACACTCCAAGGCCAAAATTATATTCGTAGATTACCAATTTCTCGATATTGCCAAGGGAGCATTGGAAATTTTATCAGAGACATACACTAAGCTGCCTACTCTAGTCATAATTTCCGAGTCTGGTAAACCATCTGCAATGACTAGCAATATGATTTCCGCGTCAGATTTGGAGTATGAGTCTCTTTTGGCAACAGGAGACCCGGATTCTGAGATCAGACTGCCAAATGACGAGTGGGATCCTATTTCACTAAATTATACGTCAGGAACAACATCAAACCCAAAAGGTGTTGTTTACAGTCATAGAGGTGCCTATCTCAATTCTCTGGCTGCTGCTCTTCTTAACGATATGGCCTCAATGCCTGTCTATTTGTGGACTGTTCCGATGTTTCACTGCAATGGCTGGTGCCTTACCTGGGCTGTGGCGGCACAAGGGGGTACAAATATTTGCCTAAGGACTGTCTCCGCAAAGGGAATATTTGAGTGTATAGCTCGGAACCATGTGACCCACATGGGCGGTGCACCCACCGTTTTAAACATGATAATTAATTCAGCAGCTGGTGACCGAAGACCACTTCCAGCAAAGGTTGCAGTAATGACAGGTGGAGCCCCGCCACCTCCTCAGGTACTCTTTAATATGAAGGAGCTGGGATTTGATGTAACCCATTCATATGGTTTGACAGAAACTTATGGTCCTGGGACTGTTTGCACTTGGAAACCCGAGTGGAATTCCCTACCTCCTGATACGCAGGCAAAGATCAAATCCCGTCAAGGGATCCACCATCTTGGCCTGGAAGAACTTGACATAAAGGACCCTGCTACCATGAAGAGTGTACCAGCAGATGCAAAAACAATGGGTGAGGTCATGTTCAGAGGCAACACTGTCATGAGTGGTTACTTGAGAGATTTGAAAGCGACACAGGACGCGTTTAAAGGTGGATGGTTTCGAAGTGGAGACTTGGGAGTGAAACACCCTGATGGTTACATCGAACTGAAAGATCGGTCGAAGGACATTATCATTTCTGGGGGAGAGAATATTAGCACAATCGAGGTGGAGTCTGCGCTTTTCAGTCATCCAGCAATTCTCGAGGCAGCTGTTGTGGCAAGACCGGATGATCATTGGGGGGAGACACCTTGCGCGTTTGTGAAGTTGAAGGACGGGTGTAATGCCAGTCCAGATGAGATTATCAGTTTCTGCAGGAGTCGGTTGCCTCGTTATATGGCTCCTCGAAGCGTTGTTTTTGAGGATTTGCCTAAAACTTCGACCGGAAAGACGCAGAAGTTCATTCTCAGGCAGAAAGCCAAGGCTATGGGAAGCCTTTCAAAGAGGAGCACCAGCAAATTGTAGTGCCTTTCGTTGGAAGGTAACATTGTTTATCCGGCAGCTAGTTGTTCACCTGTTCCACATATATGGCTGTCAAAATTTGAATACTATTTCCACTGTTACAGCATTTCTTCTTTACAAGTTCTTTTGCAACTTGCAAAGGTAACCTGTAATCTTGTAACATGGACTATGTTAAGGTTCATGATTCTAAATTTTGCGTTCTGCTCTGTGGGGGAATCAAGTGGAACACTTGAGACTGAGGATATATGTGTCGATCTCTCGCTCCTATTGAATATTTCTTCAGTGCATGTACATATGCAACTCAAATTAAAAGTGAATCGGCACCAAATTGCACTAGATTTCATACTGAATACTGTTACTTCTTTTCAAGACATGGCAAAAAAGTGAGCAGTTTTCGTGCCTGCATAACTTTTCTTCTGTCCAGCATGCACCACTTCCCTACAGAATTACCAATGTGCCACTAATGTGCAATTCATGTTGGAAAAAATTTGGCTGCTACCTCGGTTGGAAGAACCTTCTTCGTATTCCCTATATAGCGATAAATCAATCGTCTTTAAATGTTTCTAGCGGCTTTCATTTAGTAACGCTAAAAAATACTGTTAATAATTGTCGCTAAAAGTATTAGAAGAAAAGTCACTAAAAATATTTAGCGACTATTAATTGTCATTATACACGGACAACAACTCGGGTAAGAGCTAAAGTTTTTGTTCATTAATGTTTGTGTGTTTGCTTGCACCGGAGGATCCTCACTGTCACGTCTAGACGTTTTCCATGACCAGAACTGTTGGCCCAGTTGTCCACCTTTGAGAGAAAAGGCTTTGTGTTTTTTTGTCTTAACCCACCTAAGATCAGTATTGAATCTTCAACATTTGCGGTCGGTACATGTGTTTGCATGGGAAATGATAAACCCCTCGGTGTCAATAGCCTCTTTGAGGGGACGTCTCTTTACTGGAGTACCTCATAAGACAACTCTTCGTTTATTCAAAAAAAAAAATAAGACAACTCTTCGATCCGGACCAGAAATGGAGAAGCAAATAGCCATCGTCGGCGCCGGAATCAGCGGCCTGCTCGCATGCAAACACGTACTCGAAAAGGGCTTCACTCCGATCGTCTTCGAGGCCAGAAGCGGCATCGGTGGTGTTTGGTCCCAGACCATAGAGTCCACCAAGCTCCAGACGCCCAAAGATTACTACCAGTTTTCGGATTTTGCATGGCCAAGTTCGGTGAAGGAGACATTTCCCGATCATAAGCAAGTGATGGAGTACCTGCAAGGCTATGCTCGCCACTTCAAGCTCCTGCCTTTTATCAAGTTTAATACTAAGGTTGTTGCCATCGATTATGTGCTCGCCTCCTCCGGGGATGAAGGCCATTTGTTGTCATCTTGGGAACTGTGGGGTGGCACTGGGGAAGCCTTCTCGTCTTGGGGAAAATGGAACGTTGTTGTAGAGGATGATCATCATTCCTTTGAGGCACCAAAGGTATTTTGCTGTCTCTGTCCTTTGCTTCCATTTTTGGGGAATTCTACTGCTCAAGCCTCAAACTACAGGGCATAGCTCAATGCACTTTGCAACAACAAAAGTTTGTCGCTTTGACTGTTAGCAATAGGGATCAAACACTTCTAGGGACATCTCTAAAGCTGGTGCAGCACCTCTAGTGTACCTAATCCCAAGATACAGCCGTATTGACTACGTTGTTGCCCCTGATTTGGTTTTCTGTAGTTTAAGTAGGATCTTTACTGCGAAAATGCAAACAAACATTCAAGAGATTGTCACTAGATGTACTGCAAAAGATGTCGCGTAAGATCTTTAGAGCTGGAATTAATGTGGAATTAGTGCAAAAAAGAGCTTATATGGAATCTAGAATTTGGTTATATGACTATTAGGTCACACATGGTAATACATGAACCTCTTACCTAGCACAGAAAGGTTAGTACAATTTTCGGAAGGTTTTGAAGGCTAAGTAGTATTTTGATTTTTCAGTGCATTAGAAGAAGGTTTTTCCGGTTCTCCATATATTACTCATAAAAATCAAATTAATCTTAATACTGTATTTTTCGAAGTTATATATAACTCAATCTCAGACAAAAACTAGGGAAAAGAATTAATTTGAACAGTTCTGAGGCTGAGGTACAAATCTGATGTTCTTAATCATCTATAGATTTGGACAATATAGCAGGTATACCAAGTAGATTTTGTGATCCTCAGCAATGGCAAGTTCAGCGATCTGCCAACCATACCACGTTTTCCAGTAAACGAAGGACCAGAAGCATTTCACGGCGAGGTCATACACTCCATGGATTATGCTGCAATGGACAAACTTCGTGCTATTGATTTCGTGACAGATAAGTTGGTCACAGTTGTTGGATCTCAGAAATCAGCACTGGATGTCGCAGCGCAAGTAGCTAAAATAAATGGTAGGCGTATCTACCAACTACTTGACGCTCATTACTGAGTAATTTGCTTTTAAGGTTTGCAAGGATAAACTGAGCCAGCATATTATTCTGCCCCTTTTTTCCTTGGTTGTGGCCTTGTGGGGAGGAGGGGGAAGGTAAAAGTCAGTGGCAGGAATTATAAAGAAGACACTAATATCAAACAAAAACTCGGGGAGAGGGGGTGGGGGGAGTTCACTCTTTTGTCAATTTAGAGGAGATCCAAATATCAAAGTCTTCCTTGATTCATTTAATTTATCAATCTGCCCTTTCATAAAAGAGTAATCCAAATATTGTATGTGTCAATATAGTTGAGAAGAGGTCTAGAGGAAGCGTTAATGGCACTCTAATCTCATCATTTAGAACGACGTTGAGAGGTAGCATTGAGAGGCAGCAACCCTTCCCCTTTCGGTAATAGAGTTGGCCTCATCTGTATTGTCATGGCATAGGAATACAAGTATATACTGCAGTATAAGTATTCAATACTACGTGATATATGTCATATGTTTGTAGAATTGGAGCAGTAACTTTGTACTTTCAGGAGTAAGGCATCCATGTACTCTGCTATTCAAGACAGTGCACTGGACAGTTCCTGAGCACTTGAACAGACTTACCTTCCAAAATCTAAACCGTTTCTCGGAATTCATGATTCACAAGCCCCATGAAGGATTCTTCCCCTGGCTGTTGGCAATTCTTCTTTCACCTTTGGTAAGTTACTCTTCTTCAAAGAGAATGAAAAAGCATTACTTATTCCTTGTTCGCTGTTAATAATGGAACTCATGACACCTAATATTTGATTTCAGCTCTGGATATTTATAAAGCTGGTTGAGAGCTATCTCAAATGGATATACCCCCTGAAGAGATATAATATGGTTCCGAACCATAGCTTCTTTCAACAAATTTCTACATGTATGTTACCGGTCCTGCCACCTAACTTCTACGACGAAGTTAAAGAAGGAAGTATAATTCTAAAGAAATCACGGGAGAGCTTCTGCTTTTGCGAAAATGGTCTTATTGTAGACGGGGAAGCAACACCTCTTGTGACAGACCTTGTTATCTTTGCAACTGGACATAGAAGTGATGAAATTTTTGCCAACATTTTCACATCAACTTACTTCCAGAAATACATTACTGGATCGTCAGCTCCCTTCTACAGGTATATAGACTACTCTACTTCAGCCTTAGCTAGGTGAGATTAACTTTATAATCCATAGGCATATGTAAAGTCAGAGGTATGTTGCAGTGGTACATGCATGTAAACTTTTGTTTCAATTCCACTTTCCGAACTACAGGGAGTGCATTCATCCGCGGATACCGCAGCTATCAATTTTAGGGTATTCAGAGAGTCCTGCAAACTTGTACACCACAGAAATGAGGAGCAAATGGCTAGCACATTTTCTTGCTGGAAGATTCAAGTTACCAACAATAAGTGAAATGGAAGAAGATGTGATGAACTGGGAAAATGCCATGAGGCGTTACGCTTGCAAGAGGTACAAAAGAACTTGTGTTAGTGTCTTGCTTCAGATTTACTGCAATGATCAGCTATGCACGGACATGGGATGCAACCCAAGGAGGAAGAAATGGTTTCTTTCTGAGCTGTTTGCTCCTTATGGTCCTACAGATTTCGCGGACCTAACTTGACACAAGTATCTGGTTAGGCACGATAATTGTCGAGTGATTTTACAGGTCATGCTCTCAACTGGATAATGTGTCTTGTGAAGAATCCTAGTAATTGAATAGCGGTCGATTTCTTGTTTTTTATGGAGCTCGAAGTCTCAGTGCAAACAATTAGGCATGAGTAGTGAAATTCTTGGCCTCTAACTTACATTACGAAGTAGACAACAACACTACATGAGCCACTGATAGAAGGCAGAGAATGGCACTTTCTGTAAGTAGAGAATGTAGAGAGTGGGGTATCAGTCCAAACGCCTTGCTCAGCCAAGAGAAGTATGGTCAGATTATTAGCTTGTTCTTCTCTTTGAAGACAAAAAAAACATCATTGCAGAAGAGACCAATTCCTCATGATGTGATTGCTCTTTATGTGCTCCAAGCTATGGACGATCAAGGCGGCACTAGTACCTTCACAATCCTAAAACAGAAAAAGATGCTCAATTCTGTAAGAAACTGCCTGCTACTTGTGGAGTTCTTGCTTTTAAGGTGGGTTGGGACGAAGAATTTTAAATATTATAAAATTTAAAATCTGTTAGTTTTAAAATCTCTTAGAGATTGAAATTTTAAAGTTATTGTAAAGTTTAATGTTTGGCAACTTTTGTGGATCGGCATTGTATAACGATAATTGGTTCTTAAATAAATAAATTGTAAATTAGTTGCTACAACAAAAGATAAAAAAAATATATCACTGAGATTAGGAAAAAAGAAGAGAGAGGTTGATGAATCATTGAAAAAATAGCAAGAAGTATGGCAAAAGAAAAAGAAGGTTTGAATTGTAAAAGGTTGTTCTCCTGTGCATTTGACAAAAAAACTAGTTCAGAGTGGTTATTTCAACCGGACATTTTGGCTCACCAAATTCTTTCGAGAATTTTATAAATTCTCTTTTATATTATCAAATATGGGATTTCATTCAAGGTGCTTTCAAATCCTCGGCCAAATTGAAATTTTCGGTAGAAATATCTCATCCAAACGCATCTTAAATGTAGTTTGCCAATAACAATAGCGTTATTGAGCTGAAACATGCAAAAAAATTAACCTCTACCCCTTTTTAATCAACTCGAGATGAAGTGCAACTGCCTCATCGAGAGGTTAAATACGTTGATATCATATGTTGTTTCATTTTCTTAAATAATTTTTTTTAGAAATTACAGATGAAGTAACTATATACTGTACTAAGTCATCTTTACATGTTGAGATCCTATTCCAAGTTCCTCTAAAAGATTAAGCGGACCAAATTTATGAGATGGGTAGAGTAGACTTGGAGTACAGGTACTAATAGGATACACATACATACCTCATCAATCAAGTAACTAAAACTCTTATAGCGTGTTTGTGAGTTCTAAAGTGAGAGAAGAGAAAAGAAGAGAAAGGAAGAGAAAGAAAGAGAAGAGAAGACAATTTTTCTTCCTCTTGTTTGTGAATTTAAGAGAGAGAAAAAAATATCATTCATTTTCCGTGTTTGTGAGTTCAGCAGAAAAGAAAAAAAAACTCCCGATTACGTATATACCCTTTATACTATGCTATGATAATTCTAATTAAACAATGAATGTATGATCTTAAAAAGAATATGATTTTGACGGATAAATAAATTAGTTATCAATGACATAATACATTATTTAAACCTGCATATTAATGTAGTAAGTCTTATATCACTTCTTTATGTCACAATAGAAAAAACAAAATTAGCCATAAGTTGAATACAAATATTCAAATCTAATCGATTCATGTCACATCAAAAACAAAAATAATCATGAGTCAACTCTAACGTCTAAAACTATTATGTGTTTGTAAGTAAAATAATACGTTCTTGCAAGAAACTCTTTAACCTAAACTTCATTATATATTTAGTCTTTATTATGTCAAAGGTAACATGGATATTATTAAAATATTATTTATGAGAGTTTCCTTTCTCTCCATTTCTTCTCACTTTTGGGAAGAAAGATTTAGAGTCAAAAGAAACCCAAACTCTCCTTCATAATCTCTTCTTTAAAAAACTTAACTTTCCTTTCTTCTCTCCTAAAAAATATTATACTCGCAAACAGGCTATTAAGGAAAAGTTCAACCACGGATGACGTATTCACCGACCAAGCCCTATGCATAATGAGCTTCATTGGGAGTGGTAGGTAAAATTAGCTTAAGGTCAATGCCATGGTGGTCTCATGCTCGTGGAGCAGCGGCAGCTGCGTTATGGACATTGGCCACTGCAACAGTGGAGTAATGGTGGTCCCAAATCGGCTAATATCTTACCATTATAGTCTCTATTCATGATCATGGCAGAAGGGTTTGTCAACCCTTTCATGACCATTTGTTTATTATGAAATGATGCACAAGATCCTAAAACCAAGCTAAATTCACGATCCTAGAACTAAGCTCCCGCAAGTCAACTGTCATTTCTCTATTGTCTAGAAGGATTCCATCTCTCAGCAAAGCTGAATAAGACAAGATTGAAGCATCTAACTTTGGAAGTGTCGATCTTTTCAACTTCAGTATGTGCCTATATAAGACTAATTAACTAGCAGTGTGATTCACATTAAACTCAGTTGTGTTCTTTTCTCTTCCATCAACTTCAACTAGTCAGGCAAAAGAGATAAGATGTTGAAGGTTCAAGTCGTTTCAAACGAGAACGTGAAACCATCTTCTCCAACCCCACATAACCTAAGAACCTATAAACTCTCCCTCTTGGATCAGCTAATTCCAGCTCCTTATGCTCCCCTTGTCTTGTTTTATCCCAATCTTGATGGTGCTAGCCATCTCGAAATCCTAGAACGATTAGTGGTGTTAAAGCAATCGCTTTCAGAGACCCTAACTCGATTTTACCCTCTTGCGGGGATCATCAAAGATGACCTCTCTCTCGAATGTAACGATGAAGGGGCTCATTACGCCGTAGCCGAGGTCAATTGCCATCTGGCTGATTTCCTAAACCATCCTGATCTCCTCTTGGTTCAACGGTTCCTTCCTTGTGCAACAAGTTTCAGTGGATCTGGTACAGGAAACCGCGTGACTAACATTCAGGTAATAACCCTTGTTTCGATGCATAAAGATCTGTAGTATAAATCTTGAAAGCCTTTCTAGTAATTACTTTTTTCAAACATTCATGCGCGAACGGACTCTCGGGTCTAATTCTTTGACCCTTCACTGCAGGTAAATGTTTTTGAGTGTGGTGGGATTGCCATTGGGTTGTGCATTTCGCACAAGATTCTTGATGGATCTGCACTGAACACATTCCTCAAAGGGTGGGCTACCACGGCTCGTGGATCAGAACAGGTTGTCTATCCTGATTTTACCGCGCCTTCTCTCTTTCCCGCAAATGACTTGTGCCTTAGAGATTCATCAATGAAAATGTGGGGTTCTTTGTTCAAGAAAGGCAACTGGATCACGAGGAGATTCGTGTTTGATGCCTCAGCAATATCCGACCTCAAGGCCAAGGTTAACGAATCTGGTTTACAACATCCTACGCGCGTTGAAGTGGTCTCAGCTTTCCTCTGGCAGTGTGCTATGGCTGCGTCGCAGGAGAAATGTGGGTTCGCGAGGCCTTCTCTTCTTACTCACACTGTAAACCTGCGTAGAAGAACAGCACCAAATCTGTCGGAATATTCCATCGGAAACTTGATATGTTTGGCTAGTGCAAAATGCATGGCCAAGTATGACCAGTCACTGGGAGTACTACACGGCTTGGTGGATCGGGTACGAAAAAGTATTTCGGAAATCACCGATGACTTTGTGAAGACGCTGCGATCCGATGAAGGGACTGCCGTGATCTGCAAATCTGTGGAACGTGTGCGCGATTTTGGCTCGAAAGAGGAAGTGGACTACTTTGGGTTTACTAGTTGGTGCAAGTTGGGTTTCTACGAGGCTGATTTTGGATGGGGGAAGCCTATCTGGGTGAGCAGTATTGGTATCTCGGGTGGTTCAGTGTTCACGAATCTCATCGTACTGATGGATACAAGATGTGGCGAGGGAATTGAAGCATGGGTGACCTTGGATGAACCAAAAATGAATATATTCGAACGTAACGTTGAGCTCCTAGCGCTTGCTTCGTTAGATCCTAGTCCTCTAGAAATTGGTAATTGAGTGATTGCACCAATTAACCCATATCTGCGTAAGGGAGGTGAGGGGGTCCTTTGTTTTACCTATCACTTGTACACGAGTTATGGAGCTAAAAGTGTCGAGGGTAGTAGAAAATGTAGACCATCTTGTGCTTGATTTGATGTAAAGCTTGAAAGTAGGGTAAAAGGCATTTACATGTATTCCTAACCTACTTTGGTTGCACCCAAGGGCCCAATGTGGGTCCCGTTTTACGCGACATGTTGGCGCAGTCAACAGTTAATTTTCAACGCTTTGAACCGGTTAAAACGTGCACACGCAAGTCACGTGTATTTTTTCACTTTTTCTACGGTACTTCGTCACTAAGAAATTGATCTTTACGTAACTTACGACAACGCCTCATCGCGCCTCGGCCGTCACACACCGCTCGTCAATGCACCTTGCCAAGTTGCCCAAGGGGGTTGGCCTTGGCCTGCCCTTGAGGGTTGGCCTCGGCCACCCTTGGAGGGTCGGCCGTGGCTTGGAGGGTCGGCCTTGGTTTTCCCTTGGGAGTCAGCCTCGGCCTTCCCTTGGGGGTCGGCCTCGACCTTCCCCTAAGGGTTGATTTTGGCCTTCCCTCAAAGATTGGCTTGCCTTCCCCCATTGCTTGTTCTCCACCTTGACCTTGCGTCATCCGTGCGCTGTATCCGGGACGTACGTTGCCCGCAGTTGCGCGCCGCCTCTGCGTCGCCGGCGGTAATGCACCTGGACACATGTCGTCGCCCGCGGTCACGCGCCGTCTCTATGACGCCCGCGTGCCGACTCCGCGATGCCAGTCGCACGCTGTCTCCGTGACACCAGCCATCGCCTGTACACCGACTCTTTGGTGCCCGTCGTTCGTGGTCGCACGTCTTCTCCACAACACCCGTCGTCAACGACCGTGCGCCTTCTTTGTTACGCGTGCCCACGCGCCGCTCATGCATCACGTGCCCCTAGTACGACATCGACTTCCGCAATAGACGTCGTCGTGCCCACGCGCCGCTCATGCGTCATATGCCCCAAGCTAGATGCCCACTTCTGGGACAGACACCGCTGTGCCCACGCGTCGCTCATGAGTCACGTACCCCCGGCACGACGCCTACTTCTGCGACAGACGTCGACGCGCCATGCGCCGCTCATGCATCACGTGCCTCTGGCAGGACGCTTACTTCTGCGACACCAATCGCCCGCGCCCATGAACTGCTCATGCGACACTTGCCCTCGGCTTGACGCCCACTGCTGCGACAGCCATCGCCAGGACCCATGTGTCGCTCATGCGTCACGTGCCACCGGCACGATGCCCACTGCCACGACAACCATCACCCGTGTCCATGCGCCACTTCCATGACATATGCCCCTGGCATCAGGTATTATCTCGCAATAGAGGTCGCTGCACCCATGCGCCGCTCATGTGTCACGTGCCCCCGGCACGACGCCCACTTCGGCAACTGTCGTCTCATGCACCCATACGCCACTCCCATGACATGTGCCCCTGGCATTTGGTATTATTTCGCGACTGGTCGCTGCGCCCATGTGCCAGTCTCATGTCTCGTGCCATTGGCACCGCGCCCATGCGCCACTCTTATGTTACGTGCCCCTGGGCACCACATTCATTCACCACACCATGCGCCCCCGCCATGGACGTGGAACATGTTTCGACCCACTTTTCGAAATGTGCAGTATTCCAAGGGGCTCTACTCGTAGTGCTCCGGCATGAGGACCGTTCGCAGCGGGATAAGCTCGCTACCACAGAAACTATCTCCGCTTGGGGCGGCTTGCATGACACTAGGCACGCCTGAGCTATGACCACGTCGCACTCACGTTACTGGTGATCGTCGACTCCCGCGCCTATTCTTCACACCCTGTGCACCCGCCATGGACGTGGAATATGCTTCGACCCATTCTCCGAAGTGTGCAACATTCTGAGGGGCTCCGTTTGCAGTGCTCCTGCATGAGGACCCTTCGCAGCGGGATAGGCTCGTTACCATAGAATCTATCTCCGCCTGGGGTGACTGCATGACACTAGGCATGCCTGAGCTGTGACCACGTCGCACTCACGTTAGCGATGATCACCGGCGCTCCCAGGACGATGACCCCCGGGTCACTTTAAGACGGGAGCAGGTCTTTAGAGGGCATCGTGCCTAGTCCGCCTGGCAATTGGGCACATGGAGCCTCCCTCACCACTATCACGTTCTCTCCGCGTCTCTCGATGCACCCTTGTGGGATTCAGTAAAGGCCTTGACCGATGGCTAGGGCAAATACTTACTCTGATCATGTCGACGTTGTGTGGTCAATATTTTCAGACAAGCAAAGCAACGTTGTATGAGGCAGATAGAGCGAATATGGGAACCGACAGTCCAAAGGAGCACCAGTATTTGTGGACCCCCTGGTGACGTGTCACTCCCAGTGGACGACACGTGGCAATTGATGACACATGCATATTTTTGTCTATAAATAGAGGACGCTGGACTTCATTTTTGACAGAACTTTCTCATTCTGATACAGAGCACTTTCTCACTCTAGCTAGAATCTAGAGCTCTTGAATTCTAGAGAGAGAAACACAGTTGTATATAATCTTGAACACAACACTGGACCGTGACGTTGGACCCTGACTTGGATCTTAGCTTGGACTGTTGACTGTCGGCCATGTTCGTCTCAGCCTTGTCTCTACAGCATTGTCACTCTTCACGGCCTATCTGGGAAGCCTTGCTCTCTGCCCTTACTCCACCCTCACTGTGTCTCACTTTGTACATCTGACAGCTGACACGAGCTATATTTTTTGTGGCACGTCCACGTAATTACGAACCCACTTTCTGTGGCATCAACTTGTTTGGCAGCAAAATACTTTTGTCATCATTGGTAATAATCGCCATTGGAAAAATATGCATGATTGGGATTCTTTAGGTGACAATAAGCGGTCGTTATAGTTGTAGACATTATCACTTTTTTATAACTTTTGGTGGCATTTGAGATAACAAAATAAGAGCATTTTAAGTAAAGTTTTGGGGCCAATGACGCCAAACTCCATTTGATGTCAAGTTTTGTTCTTTTAAATTAGGACCGTAGACCATCACAAGTACTCGAGCTCGACTTAGCTAGTGTTTGCTTGCTTAGAAGCTTTTTCAAGATCGTCAGGCAAGATAGATGAGCTGAACTTGAACGCAAAAGTTTAAGCTCAGCTTGATAAACGTTATTCTATAAAACTCGAATTCGACTCATTCAAAAGCGGTTTGAGAGTTTTGACAATCTAAACTTGATTACAATTTCAAACTCAATATAAAAATGAAAATACAAGTAATATATACGGGAAGTGCAAATTACGCTAAAAACAAGTGCAGTCATTTTTGTTAACCCCGTGGTGTTTTTTCCAAACAGAGATATTTTGGGTAAGCAAGTGAAATTCTTTGAACCAAAATTGGTCATAAACGGATAAACTGATTGGCCACCCTGTGTGTGTAAGCAAACCATGGACATGGTTCTTCTTCCCCCACCTCTCCCCACCCGCTTCCATCCAATCAACTTCAACTCCTCATTCCTCACCACCTACCACCCCTCTCGGTATTAATGGTCTGTTTGAACTCTTTGTCTCTTTACTCATAAAAGTACTCTTCTGGACCAAAAATGGAGAAACAGATAGCCATCATCAATGCCGGAATCAGCGGCCTGCTCGCATGCAAATACGTACTCGAAAAGGGCTTCACTCCGGTCGTTTTCGAGGCCCGAAGCGGCATTGGTGGCGTTTGGTCCCAAACCATAGATCTAGAGTCCACCAAGCTCCAGACGCCCAAAGGTTACTACCAGTTTTCAGATTTTGCATGGCCAAGTTCGGTGAGAGAAACATTACCCGATCATAACCACGTGATGGAGTACCTCCAAGGCTATGTTCTCGCCACTTCAACCTCCTGCCTTTTATCAAGTTTAATACTAAGGTTGTTGCCATCGATTACGTTACCAGCTCGTCCGGGGGTGAAGGCCATTTTTCGTCATCTTGGGAACCGTAGGGTGGCACTGGAGAAGCCTTCTCATCTAGGGGAAAATGGAACGTTGTTGTAGAGGAAGTTCACCTTTCCTTTAGAGACACCAAAGGTATTTTGCTGTCTCTGTCCTTTGCTTCCATTTTGAGGAATTCTACTGCTCAGACTACAAGATCAACAGAAAAGCATAGCTCAATTGACTTTGCCACAAAAGTTTGTCGCTTTAGTTTTTGGCAATAGGGATGAGCACTTATAGCGACATCTCTAAAGCTGGAGCAGCACCTCTAGTGTACCTATCCCAAGATACAGCCGTGTTAACTACGTTGTAGCCCTGATTCGGTTTTTTAGTTTAAATAGGATCTTTATTAAGAAAAATGAGAACAAACATTTAAGAGATTGTCACTAGATGTACTGGAAAAGATGTCCCGTAAGACCTTTAGAGGTGGAATTAATGTGGAATTGGTGCAAAAAAGAGCTCATATAGAATCTAGAATTTGGTTATATATGACGTCACATAGTAATGCATGACCGTCTTATCTAAGCACAAAAAGGGTAGTGCATATACTGATTTTACAGTGCATTAGAAGAAGGATTTTCAGCTTCTCCATATTTTCGTCATAAAAATGAAATTAACTTAGTACTGCATTTTTCAAAGTTAATCGTCAATGTCAATAGAAAACTAGGAAAAAGAATTAATTTGAATAGTACTGAGGCTGAGGTATAATTTTGATGTTCTTAATTATCTATAGATTTGGACAATATAGCAGGTAAACCAAGTAGATTTTGTGATCCTGTGCAATGGCAAGTTCAGCGATCTGCCACGCATACCACATTTTCTGGTAAACAAAGGACCAGAGGCATTTCATGGCGAGGTCATACCCTCCATGGATTTTTTTGGGTAATAGGTCATTTTATTACCAATGAAAAGCATCATAGTCCATATACAATCCTATTTTCAACTATCAAAATACTAAAGAAAGCAAGCTATCTACAATTATCCATTTTGCAACACCATTAGAGGTAGTTCCCAGTTTTGGCAGAGTTGCAAGTTTGTGGTAGATTTTGCTATCTTCTTCCAGCTTAGGACTCTGTGTAGGATCCATTTCTGAATGTTTGCTAGAATCTCAGCCCTCCCCTTATGACTCCCAGTGAAAATCCTTTGATTCCTTTCTTCCCATAGGGAGTAAACTGTGACAGCCAAGGTTAATTTACTTAACTTGGCTCTAAAACTCTTCCCCCTAAAATTGTTGCATGCATAATGCAGGAGTTGAGACCATGTATTGAACTGCCTTGTAACTTGCAGTTTATTTAGAACCTGCTTCCAAATCTCCTTGGTCATATTACATTCCATAAACAGATGCTCCATTGTTTCCTGTTGTTGCTCACACAAGCTGCATTGGTCCTCAGCTATTATGTTCCATGCCTTTAGCTTGTCTTTAGTCTTCAGTCTTCTTTTGCACACCAGCCACAGTATAAAAGCACACTTTGGGATGTATCCCGAAAACCATACTATCCTCCACCAACTCACAGCTGGATTATGATTTCGGATAGCATGCCAGGCCGAATTGGTGTTGAATTTTCCACTAGGGTGAGGTAGCCATTGTATTGTATCCTCATTCTCTGTATTAATAGATAAGTCTGGGAGTTGGCTATTTAGCAGTCTCAAATCTGGTGATCTTCTAGGTATATTCCACATGCCATGCACCAGCATTTCACTCACCTTTAGTTCCAAAGAACTTGCAGCATCATACAGTATCCTCATTCCATATTGATTGACAATAGGGCCATTAGGTAGCCAATTATCAAGCCAAAAACAAGTCTTGTTACCATTCCCAATTTGATATGCTATGAGTGGCTGTATCTTACCTCTGAGCTGAATAAGCTTTCTCCAAGTCCAGGATAGATTAGCTGGTGGTTTGAAAAACCAGAGATTTTGATCTTTGATTATATATGCTATGAGTGGCTGTATCTTACCCTCCATGGATTATGCTGCAATGGACAAACTTCGTGCCGTTGATTTCGTGACAGATAAGTTGGTCACTGTTGTTGGATCTCAGAGATCAGCACTGGATGTCGCAGCGCAAGTTGCTAAAACAAATGGTAGGCGTATCTACCAACTACTCGGGACACCTACCGAGTAGTTTGATTTTAATGTTTGCAAGGAAAAACTGAGCCAGCAAATTATTCAGCACAATTTTTCTTTCTTTTTGGTGGGGGGAGAGGGAAGGTAAGAGTCAGTGGCAGAAATGATAAAGAAGATACTAATATCCAAGAAAACACGGGGAGGTGGGGGAGTTCACTGTTTTGTCGCTATAGAGGAGATCCTAATATGAAAGTCTTCCTCGATTCATTTAATTTATCAATCTGCCCTTCCATAAAAGAGTTATCCAAAATTTATCTGTGTCAATACAGTTGAGGAGAGGTCTAGAGGTAGCTTTGATGGCATTCTTATCTCATTGGTTAAGAAGAGGTAGCATTGAGAGGCAGCAACCCTTCCCCTTTCTGTAATAGAGTCGGCTTCTCTATTTTCATGGCATAGAAATACGAGCATATAATGCAGGATAAGTGTTCAATACTACGTGAAATGGAAGAAGATGTGATGAACTGGGAAAATGCCATGAGGCGCTACGCTTGCAAGCGGTACAAAAGAACTTGTGTTAGCGTCTTGCTTCAGATTTACTGCAATGATCAGCTATGCACGGACATGGGGTGCAACCCAAGGAGGAAGAAATGGTTTCTTTCGGAGCTGTTTGCTCCTAATGGTCCTATGGATTACGCCGTCCTGACTTGACACATAATGATTTTACAGGTCATCAACTGATAGTGTGTCTTATGAAGAATCCTATTAAGTGAATCGCGGTTGATTTCTTTGTTTCGTATGGAGTTCGAAGTCTCAGTACAAACAAGTAGGCATAAAGCAGTCAAAACTCTTGGCCTCTGACTTACATTACAATGTAGAAAGCAACACTACACGAGCCACTGATATGAGGCAGAGAATGGCACTTTCTGTAAGTGGAGAATATAGAGTGGGGTATCAGTCCAAGAGCCTTGCTTAGCCGAGAGGAATATGGTCACATTATTAGCTTGTTCTTATCTTTGAAGACAAGAAAAACACCACCATTGCAGAAGAATGGACCTTTAACTAATTTGTCATGATGTGATTGCTTTTATGTGCTCCATGCAATGGACAATCAAGGCGGCAGTAGTACCTTCACAATCCTAGAACAGAAAAAGATTCTCAGTCCTATAACAATTTGCCTTCTTTTGGAGTTCTTGCTTTAAACTTCCTTAATGTTTATGAAATTGCACTAAAGTTAATTTGTCTATAACAATAGCATTGTTGAGCTAAAGCGTGCAAACAATTAGACTACTGCCCCTTTTTAATCAACATGAGCTGAAGTACAACGCTCGTTTGATTTCGTAAATGAAACTTTATTAGAAATTACGGATCAAGTAACTATACTACAATAAGTTAACTTTACATGTTTAAATTGTATTCTAAGTTCCTCCAAAAGATTGAAGTCGACCAAATTTAATTTGTAACGCGGATAGAGTAAAATTTGGTTCGAGGGTACTAATAGCATTCACATGCTAACCGCATCAAGTACCTAAAACTTTTAACCGGGGTTCCTTACAGAAAAGTTCGACCACGGATAACGTATTCACTGACCAAACCCTATGCATGATGATGAGCTCCATTGAGAGTGACGGGTAAAATAAGCTTAGGGCCAATGTCATATTGGGCTCATGCTTGTGGTGCAGTGGCAGCTGCGTCATGGACATTGGTCACTGTAGCAGTGGTGCCAAATCGGCTAATATCTTACCAGTACAGCCTCTGTTCATGATACAGATCGAAGGAACCTTTCATGAGCATTTGTTTACTATGAAATGATGCGCAAGAGATATAAATCAAAGCACCATTCCAATTGAAAGGGAAAGCTTCAGCCATTTGAAATGTGAAATTATTACATCTCTACAAGCCATTTGAAAAGCTTTTGACCAGATTGGACATTGACCTTAGTATAGTATTTTCCCGCCAAGGAACAAACGCCAACCTCCAGTGTCTATGGAATATGACTTCCTCCCATGCGCTAATTTCAAGGGGGACTTGCACTTTTGTTGTCTGGAAGGATTCCATCTCTCAGCAAAGCTGAACAAGACAAGATTGAAGTATCTAATTAGATGCTTCAATCGTGGAAGTGTTGATCTTATCAACTTCAGGATGCTTCAATCTTGGAAGTGTTGATCTTATCAACTTCAGTATGTGCCTATATAAATAAGACTAATTAACTAGCAGTGTGTACCCTTGTGATTCACATTAAACTCAACTAATCGGGCAAAAGAGAAGATGTTGAAGGTTCAAGTCATTTCAAACGAGAACGTGAAACCATCTTCTCCAACCCCACATAACCTAAGAACCTATAAACTCTCCCTCTTGGATCAGCTAATTCCAGCTCCTTATGCTCCCCTTGTCTTGTTTTATCCCAATCTTGATGGTGCTCGCCATCTCCAAATTCTAGAACGATTAGTGGTGTTAAAGCAATCACTTTCAGAGACCTTAACTCGCTTTTACCCTCTTGCGGGGATCATCAAAGATGACCTTTCTCTCGAATGTAACGACGAAGGGGCTCATTATGCCGTAGCCGAGGTCAATTGCCATCTGGCTGATTTCCTAAGCCATCCTGATCTGCACTTGATTCTTCGGTTCCTTCCTTGTGCACCAAGTTTCAATAAATCTGGTACAGGAACCCGCGTGACTAATTAACATTCAGGTACCCTTGTGTCAATGCATTAAGATCTGTAGTATGAATCTTGATAGCCTTTCTAGTAATACTTTTTTCAAAACATTCATGCACGTATGGACTCTCGAACCTAATTCTTTGAGCCTTCACTGCAGGTAAATGTTTTTGAGTGTGGTGGGATTGCCATTGGGTTGCGCATTTCGCACAAGATTCTTGATGGAGCTTCACTGAACACATTCCTCAAAGGGTGGGTTACCACAGCTCGTGGATCAGAAGACGTTGTATATCCTGATTTTACCGCGCCTTCTCTCTTTCCCGCAAATGATTTGTGCTTTAGAGATTCATCAAGGGGAATGTGGGGTTCTTTTTCCAAGAAAGGCAACTGGATCACAAGGAGATTCGTGTTTAATGCCTCAGCAATATCCGACCTCAAGGCCAAGGTTACTGAATCTGGTCTAAAACATCCTACGCGCGTTGAAGTGGTCTCAGCTTTCCTCTGGCAGTGTGCTATGGCTGCGTCGCAGGAGAAATGTGGGTTCGCGAGGCCTTCTCTTCTTACTCACACTGTCAACCTGCGTAGAAGAACAGCACCAAATTTGTCGGAGTATTCCATCGGAAACTTGATATGGATGGCTAGTGCAAAATGCATGGCCAAGTATGATCAATCACTGGGCGTACTACATGGCTTGGTGGATCGGGTACGAAAAAGTATATCGAACATCAACGAAGATTTTGTGAAGACGCTGCGATCCGATGAAGGGACTGCTGTGATGTGCAAATCCGTGGAACGTATGGTCGATTTTGGATCGAAAGAGGAAGTGGACTACTTTGTGTTTACTAGTTGGTGCAAGTTTGGATTCTGAGGCTGATTTTGGATGGGGAAAGCCCATCTGGGTGAGCAGTGTTGGTAACTCGGGTGGTTCAGTGTTCGTAAATGTCATCATACTGATGGATACAAGATGTGGGGAGGGAGTTGAAGCATTGGTGACCTTGGATGAACCAGAAATTAATATACTCGAACGCAACGTTGAGCTCCTAGCGCTTGCTTCATTAGATCCTTGCCCTCTGGAAATTGGTAACTGAGTCATTGCACCAATCCACCCATATCTGCGTAAGGGAGGTGAAGGGGTCTTTTGATATACCGATCACATGTACACAAGTTATGGAGCTAAAAGTATCCATGGTCGTAGAAAATGTAGACCCTCTTGTGCTTGATGTAAAGCTTGAAAGTAGGGTGACTGGCGGCGATCGTCACTAAAAAAATACGCATGATTCGGGTCTTTGGGTGACAACAACATTAGCATCTAGCCATAGTTATAGTTATGGCTACTATCACTTTTTTAATAACTGTTGGTGGCGTTTGTGATTACAGTGTGATGAATGGTTGAAAAGATAAAAAAGTGATAAGGCAAGTAAAGAAGGTTTGAATTGTAAAAAGTAGTTCTCCTGTGGATTTGACAAAGCATTTTGCCTCACCAAATCTTTTCAAGAATTTTACAAATTCTCTTTCATATTACCAAATATTGGATTTCATTGTGAAGTATTTTCAAATTCTCAGCCAAATTAAAATTATCAGTTAAAATACATCATCCAAACATATCCTAAAAGTAATGTGCTATTAACAATAGCGTTGTTGAGCTCAAACATGCAAAAAATTATCCTCTGCCCCTTTCTAATTAATACAAGGCGAAGTACTATTGCCCCATCGAGAGGTAATTAGATACGTTGATACAGATCAAGTAACTATAGTGTACTAGGTCAACATTTACATGTTGAGATCCTATTCTAAGTTCCTCCAGAAGATTGAAGTCGACCAAATTTGTAAGACAGATAAAACTTTTAAAGAAAAGTTCAACCACGGATAACGTACTCACTGACCAAGCTCTATGCATGATGAGCTTCATTGAGAGTGATCAATGGGTAAAAGAAACTTAGGGTCAATGTCATGGTGGTCCCATGCTTGTGGTGCATCGGCAGCTGCGTCGTGGACATTGGCCACTGCAACAGTGTCCTAATGGTGGTGCCAAATCGGCTAATATCTTACCATTATAGTCTCTGTTCATGATAAAGATCGAAGGGTTTGTCAAACCTTTCATGACCATTTGTTTACTATAAAAATGATGCGCAAGAGATATAAATCAAAGCACGGTTCCAATTGAAAAGGAAAGCTTCAGCCGGCGACAACTTTTCCTTCTGATTCACATTGTAATCCAAGTCCAAATGTGAGATTTTTACATCTCTACAAGCCATTTGTAATGCTTTTAAGCAGATTGGATATGGACCTTAGTGTACTTGCCTGCTTTGGAACAAACGTCAACCTCCAGTGTCTATGGAAAATGACTTCCTCCCATGCGCTAATTTCAAGTGGGACTTGCACCTTTGTTGTCGAGAAGGATTCCATCTTTCAGCAAAGCTAAAGTAAGACAAGATTGAAGCATCTAACTTTGGAAGTGTTGATCTTATCAACTTCAGTCTATGCCTATATATATAAGACTAATTAACTAGCAGTGTGTACCCTTGTGATTCACATTAAACTCATTGTGTTCTTTTCTCTTCCATCAACTTCAACTAGTCAGGCAAAAGAGAAGATGTTGAAGGTTCAAGTCGTTTCAAACGAGAGCGTGAAACCATCTTCTCCAACCCCACATG
Source organism: Escallonia rubra (assembly GCA_033065855.1). Taxonomy (NCBI): domain Eukaryota; kingdom Viridiplantae; phylum Streptophyta; class Magnoliopsida; order Escalloniales; family Escalloniaceae; genus Escallonia; species Escallonia rubra. The sequence continues at coordinate 135,309 of JAVXUO010000138.1, forward strand.
ACCTGAGAACCTATAAACTCTCCCTCTTGGATCAGCTAATTCCGGCTCCTTATGCTCCCCTTGTCTTGTTTTACCCCAATCTTGATGGTGCTGGCCATCTCGAAATTCTAAAACGATTGACGGTGTTAAAGCAATCACTTTCAGAGACCTTAACTCGCTTTTACCCTCTTGCGGGGATCATCAAAGATGACCTCTCTCTCGAATGTAACGACGAAGGGGCTCATTACGCCGTAGCTGAGGTCAATTGCCATCTGGCTGATTTCCTAAACCATCCTGATCTGCAATTGATACATCTGTTCCTTCCTTGTGCACCAAGTTTCAATGAATCTGGTACAGGAACCCGCGTGACTAACATTCAGGTATCCCTTGTTTTGATGCTTAAAGATCTGTAGTTGTAGTATGAATCTTGAAAGCCTTCCTAGTAAAACCTTTTTCAAACATTCATGCACGTATGGACTCTCGGGCCTAATTCTTTGAGCCTTCACTGCAGGTAAATGTGTTTGAGTGTGGTGGGATTGCCATTGGGTTGTGCATTTCGCACAAGATTCTTGATGGAGCTGCACTGAACGCATTCCTCAAAGGGTGGGCTACCACGGCTCGTGGATCAGAAAAGGTTGTATATCCTGATTTTACCGCGCCTTCTCTCTTTCCCGCAAATGACTTGTGCTTTAGAGATTCATCAATGGGAATGTGGAGTTCTTTGTTCAAGAAAGGCAACTGGATTACGAGGAGATTCGTGTTTGATGCCTCTGCAATATCCGACCTCAAGGCCAAGGCTAATGAATCTGGTTCAAAACATCCTACGCGCGTTGAAGTGGTCTCAGCTTTCCTCTGGCAGTGTGCTATGGCTGCGTCGAAGGAAAATTGTGGGTTCACAAGGCCATCTCTTCTTACTCACATTGTAAACCTGCGTAGAAGAACAGCACCAAATTTGTCGGAATATTCCATCGGAAACTTGATTTGGGTGGCTAGTGCAAAATGCATGGCCAAGTATGATCTGTCACCGGGAGTGCTACACGGCTTGGTGGATCGGGTACGAAAAAGTATATCGAAAATCAACGATGACTTTGTGAAGACGCTGCGATCCGATGAAGGGACTGCTGTGATGTGCAAATCTATCGAAGGAACGCACGATTTTAGCTCGAAAGAGGAGGTGGATTACTTTGGGTTCACTAGTTGGTGCAAGATTGGTTTCTATGAGGCTGATTTTGGATGGGGGAAGCCTATATGGGTGAGTAGTGTTGGTATCTCGGGTGGTTCAGTGTTCATGAATCTCATCGTACTGATGGATACAAGATGTGGCGAGGGAATTGAAGCATGGGTGACCTTGGATGAACAAGAAATGAATATACTTGAACGTAATGTTGAGCTTCTAGCACTTGCTTCATTAGATCCTAGTCCTCTAGAAATTGGCAGTTGAGTGATTGCAAGTAAAGAAGGTTTGAATTGTAAAAGGTTGTTCTCCTATGGATTTGACAAAACATTTTGCCTCGCCAAATCTTTTCTAGAATTTTACAAATTCTCTTTCATATTACCAAATATTGGATTTCATTGTGAAGTATTTTCAAATTCTCAGCCAAACTAAAATTATCAGCTAAAATACAGCATCCAAACATATCCTAAAAGTAATGTGTTGATAACAATAGCGTTGTTGAGCTAAAACATGCAAAAAATTATCCTCTGCCCCTTTCTAATTAATACGAGGCAAAGTACTATTTCCCCGTCCAGAGGTAATTAGATACGTTGATATCATCATATGTTATTTCATTTCGTCAATAAAACTTTATTAAAAATTACAAATCAAGTAACTCTAGTGTACTAAGTCAACATTTACATGTTGAGATCATATTCTAAATTCCTCCAAAAGATTGAAGTCGACCGAATTTGTAAGACAGATAAAACTTCTAAAGAAAAGTTCAACCACGGATAACATACTCACCGACCAAGCTCTATGCATGATGAGCTTCATTGAGAGTGATCGATGGGTAAAAGAAGCTTAGGGTCAGTGTCATGGTGGTCTCATGCTTGTGGGGCATTGGCAGCTGCGACAGTGACCTAATGGTGGTGCCAAATCGGCTAATAACTTACTATTATAGTCTCTGTTCATGATAAAGATCGAAGGGTTTGTCAAACCTTTCATGACCATTTACTGTAAAAATGATGCACAAGAGATACAAATCAAAGCACGGTTCCAATTGAAAGGGAAAGCTTAAGCCGGCGACAACTTTTCCTTTTATTTTACATTGTAATCCAAGTCCAAATGTGAGATTATTACATCTCTAGAAGCCATTTGAAAAGCTTTTAAGCAGATTGGATATGGACCTTAGTGTACTTGCCTACCTTGGAACAAACGTCAACCTCCAGTGTCTATGGACAATGACTTCCTCCCATGCGCTAATTTCAAGTGGGACTTGTGTTAGAAATAAAGGCAGTATGTAGAAACTGGACTGAAGATGCCTGAGTCGAATGCGTTGCACTCTTTCCTTAAGACAGTATTTGCTCCCTTATAATCTGCTTAGGGTAGCAGCAAATCTGCCTCCCAAGATAAAACAGGCGAAACTATGTTGATCACAGCAGAATGCAATCAACAGACAGAAATTTGAGAGAGAGCAAGAGAGAATTCGAAGTGAAGTTGTATGTTCTGACCATCAGCCTATTTATAGACACCAAAGGGTGCTTTGAACAGGTGCAAACAGTTGTGGCAGTTAAGTGGTGCAGTTGTCATTTCGAATTAATTGTCGCAAAAGTTAAGGCTGGGCTCGGGGCGAGGGCTCCTAGCGACGATGCGCGCACGTGCGAAGTGCGCCTAAAAGCGCCAATAGCGCCTTTAGGCCGCCGCCGCCGTCGCGCGTGTGCAGTGCACCGCACATGTGCAAGTGCATGGCCATGCATACCATGTGTTTCTAGAACAATATGGTATGTCACATGTCCATTTAAATACCCTTAACTTTTTCATTTCCCAAGCCATGTGGGAACCCACTTCATGATTAGTTTCAACCTTATTAAATGTCAATGTTTGAGAGTTAATATCTCTCAAACCAATCATTCAATTTGATTGATTCTTTTTGCATCTTATTCCTTGTAGTACAAACTTTAATAAGGTAAGAATCAATTATTGGAAAATTTCCAACAACTTGCACCTTTGTTGTCCAAAAGGATTCCATCTTTCAGCAAAGCTAAAGTAAGACAAGATTGAAGCATCTAACTTTGGAAGTGTTGATCTTATCAACTTCAGTCTGTGCCTATATATATAAGACTAATTAACTAGCAGTGTGTACCCTTGTGATTCACATTCAACTCATTGTGTTCTTTTCTCTTCCATCAACTTCAACTAGTCAGGCAAAAGAGAAGATGTTGAAGGTTCAAGTCGTTTCGAACGAGAGTGTGAAACCGTCTTCTCCAACCCCACATGACCTGAGAACCTATAAACTCTCCCTCTTGGATCAGCTAATTCCAGCTCCTTATGCTCCCCTTGTCTTGTTTTACCCCAATCTTGATGGTGCTGGCCATCTCGAAATTCTGAAACGATTGACGGTGTTAAAGCAATCACTTTCAGAGACCTTAACTCGCTTTTACCCTCTTGCGGGGATCATCAAAGATGACCTCTCTCTCGAATGTAACGACGAAGGGGCTCATTACGCCATAGCCGAGGTCAATTGCCATCTGGCTGATTTCCTAAACCATCCTGATCTGCAATTGATACATCTGTTCCTTCCTTGTGCACCAAGTTTCAATGAATCTGGTACAGGAACCCGCGTGACTAACATTCAGGTATCCCTTGTTTTGATGCTTAAAGATCTGTAGTATGAATCATGAAAGTCTTCCTAGTAAAACCTTTTTCAAACATTCATGCGCGTATGGACTCTCGGGCCTAATTCTTTGAGCCTTCACTGCAGGTAAATGTTTTTGAGTGTGGTGGGATTGCCATTGGGTTGTGCATTTCGCACAAGATTCTTGATGGAGCTGCACTGAACGCATTCCTCAAAGGGTGGGCTACCACGGCTCGTGGATCAGAAAAGGTTGTATATCCTGATTTTACCGCGCCTTCTCTCTTTCCCGCATATGACTTGTGCTTTAGAGATTCATCAATGGGAATGTGGGGTTCTTTGTTCAAGAAAGGCAACTGGATTACGAGGAGATTCGTGTTTGATGCCTCTGCAATATCCGACCTTAAGACCAAGGTTAATGAATCTGGTTTACAACATCCTACGCGCGTTGAAGTGGTCTCAGCTTTCCTCTGGCAGTGTGCTATGGCTGCGTCGAAGGAAAATAGTGGGTTCACAAGGCCATCTCTTCTTACTCACACTGTAAACCTGCGTAGAAGAACAGCACCAAATCTGTCGGAATATTCCATCGGAAACTTGATTTGGGTGGCTAGTGCAAAATGCATGGCCAAGTATGATCAGTCACTGGGAGTACTACACAGCTTGGTGGATCGGGTACGAAAAAGTATATCGAAAATCAACGATGACTTTGTGAAGACGCTGCGATCCGATGAAGGGACTGCTGTGATGTGTAAATCTGTGGAACGTGTGCGCGATTTTTGCTCGAAAGAGGAGGTGGATTACTTTGGGTTCACTAGCTGTTGCAAGTTTGGCTTCTACGAGGCTGATTTTGGATGGGGGAAGCCTATCTGGGTGAGCAGTGTTGGTATCTCGGGTGGTTCAGTGTTCATGAATCTCATCGTACTGATGGATACAAGATGTGGCGAGGGAATCGAAGCATGGGTGACCTTGGATGAACCAGAAATGAATATACTCGAACGTAACGTTGAGCTTCTAGCGCTTGCTTCATTAGATCCTGCTCCTTTAGAAATTGGTGATCGTGTGATTTTGCAGCAACCCATATCTCCATAAGTGATGTGAGGGGGTCTTTTGATATACCGATCACTTGTGCACGAGTTATGGAGCTAAAAGTGTCCCTGGTAGTAGAAAATGAAGACCCTCTTGCGCTTGATATAAAGCTTGAAATTAGGGCAAGAGGCATATGAATGTTTGATACTTTTGTTGTCATTGGCGACAATCGTCACTAAAAAATTCACAAGATTCGGATACTTTAGGTGACAATAACATTAACGCCTTAGCCGTAGTTATGGTTATAACTATTATCACTTTCCTTATAACTATCGGTGGCGTTTAAGATAGCCAAGTAGAACACTTTAAGTAAAAATTTGGTGCAAATGACGCCAAACTCCATTTGGTGTTAAGTTTTGTCCTTCTAAATTACGATCGTAAACGATCACACCTTCTCGAGCTAGCATTTGCTTGCTGAGAAGCTCTTCAAGCTCGTACGTAAGGTAGATAAGGTAAGGTCAAATGCATTTAAAGGTTTGTTAACTAGTTAAGCTGAGCTCGATAACTAGTATTCTGTAATATAAAACTCGAACTTGATTCGCTGAAAATTACGACTCGAGAGTTTAAGCTCAGCACAATAAAAATTATTATAAATAAAACTTAACTGATTTCAAAGCGAGTCAAGAATTTAAAAAACCTCAACTCATCCCAATTTCAAACTCACTTTACTTTTGTTACTCCTTGGGTTTTGCCAAAAAAGATATTTTGAATTATGGGTGAAATTATTTGAACAGAAATTGGGCATAAACGGATAAACTCACTAGCCACTGTGTGTGTGAGAGAAAGCAAACCATGAACATGGTTCTTCTTCCTCCACCTCTCCCCACCCGCTTCCATCCAATCAACTTCAACTCCTCATTCCTCCGCCACCACCACCTCTCCCAACCACCACTCCGCCACCTCGCCGCCGCCGCCGCCCTCCCCCCCGCCACCACCACCACCTTATCCCACACCACCACCACCGACGAACACGTAAACGAGGACGAGGACGCCTCCCTCCACACCCCTCGCTACGACTTCACCCCCCTCCTCCACTTCCTCACCACCTACCACCCCCCCGACTCGCCCTCCCCACCCGACTCGCTCCACCCCACGGAGTTCCAACTGGCCGAGTCCTACCGCGCCGTCCCTGCCCCGCTCTGGCACTCCCTCCTCAAGTCCCTCTCCACCTCCTCCATCCCCGCCGCCTACTCCCTCGTCACCTGGCTCCAAACCCACAACCTCTGCTTCTCTTACGAACTTCTCTACTCCATCCTCATCCACGCCCTCGGCCGCTCCGAGAAGCTTTACGAAGCCTTCTTGCTCTCCCAGCGCCAGTCCTTAACCCCGCTAACCTACAACGCCCTAATCGGCGCGTGCGCCCGGAATGACGACCTCGAAAAAGCCCTAAACCTGATGGCCAAAATGCGCCGGGACGGATTTCAATCCGATTTCGTGAATTACAGCTTGATTATACAGTCATTAACGCGTAGCAACACAATTGACTGCTCCATGCTACAAAAGTTATACGAGGAAATTGAGGAGGATAAGATTGAGCTAGATGGTCAGCTGTTGAATGACATTATTGTGGGGTTTGCGAAGGCGGGGGATGTTAATAAGGCAATGTATTTCCTAGGGCTGATTCAGGGGAACGGGCTAAGCCCCAAAACGGCGACCCTTGTGGCAGTGATAGCAGAGCTAGGGAATTCTGGACGGACAGAGGAGGCGGAGGTCATTTTCGAGGAGTTGAAGGAAGGGAAATTGAAGCCGCGTACACGTGCTTACAACGCGCTCTTGAGAGGGTACGTTAAGAGCGGCGCATTGAGGGACGCAGAGTGGATCGTGTCGGAGATGGAGAGGAGCGGGGTTTTGCCCGACGAGCATACATATAGTTTGTTGATTGATGCGTACGGGAATGCGGGGAGGTGGGAGAGTGCTAGGATTGTGTTGAAGGAGATGGAAGCGAACAATGTGCGGCCGAATTCGTTTGTTTTTAGTAGGATATTGGCAAATTATCGCGATAGAGGGGAGTGGCAGAGGTCGTTTCAGGTTCTTAAGGAGATGAAGAATAGTGGGGTTTATCCTGATAGGCAGTTTTACAATGTGATGATCGATACGTTTGGGAAGTACAATTGTCTTGATCATGCGATGGCCACGTTGGAGCGGATGAGAGAAGAGGGGATTGAGCCTGATACTGTCACTTGGAATACACTCATAGATTGCCATTGCAAGTCGGGGCATCATAATAAAGCAGAGGAGTTGTTTGAAGCGATGCACGAGAGTGGGTGCTTGCCTTGCACCACTACATATAACATAATGATTAATTCTTTTGGGGAGCAGGAGAGATGGGATGGAGTGAAAGATTTGTTGGGGAAGATGCAAAGCCAGGGACTTCTGCCCAATGTTGTTACGTACACCACGCTCGTTGATATTTATGGACAATCTGGGAGATTCAGTGATGCCATCGAGTGCTTGGAGGTCATGAAGTCTGCAGGGTTGAAACCATCATCGACCATGTATAATGCCTTGATTAATGCCTATGCACAAAGGGTACATTGTTAGCTCAATCTCATACTCTATTCGTTATTATCTATATGCTTTTGGAGGAGTAACTGTAGAACTGTGGTCAGATGTCAAGTAGCCTTTTTTCATTATTTTACAGCACCAATATAGATTAACTCCATTGTTATGTACGCAAAAAGAGGTAGCTTTTAGGTACTCCTGATGATCAAGTATGAGATTTTTTCTTCTGGCTGAAACCCTGCTGTAATTCCTATTGGTGGTATGTCAGAGATTAAAATAACTGATGGTACATCTGATCTTATATCTAGATATACTAGCTAGTCACTCTGTTAGGCGTAACATAGTTAGAGATTGAGGAGATGAAGTATGTCCCTTCATGGAAATCAGCATGTTCTTTTTAACTTAAGTTCCTAGAGGAATGCAGGAAGCCCATAGCTTATATGTTTCTGCGCTCCAACAAGACCTGAAATGGACAAAGAGGTAAGTAGATTGAAGAGCCAGCATCTGCTGCAGACTACATCACTGCCTTTCCGGTCCTCGATACAAAATGAGTTAATAAAATTTAATTTTCACCCGATTGCAATGACGATACTGTCCATACGAAGATTTAGTCTCCCTGTTATGTTTTTAGTTTAGCAAAATTCCAGGTGAAAACTTGAACACCTAAACATGGACCTTGCTCATGGTTTTTGCACTCATTTGGCTTGTGAAAAGATGTCTACTTAATCTCTAGTTCTGTACTTAATATGTCACTTCTGTTCTGTCAAGATATCCTTTAGCGCCTAGGAACGAGGAATGGTTTGCTTCCTATACATGGTAGGCTTATCCTTCTCTTGAGCAATGCTTTGGGGTTGGATCTTGGTCTTATATGCCTTACGTCATAGTCCATCTCTCGTTTAGTTATCTTATCTTGAGCATACTTTCTGGTTGACTCCAGGTGTTATCAAAGAGACCCCCTATAAACTAGTGATAATTCACAAGGCTGAATAACAATTATTCTGATTAAAAAAAACATGAATGAGACAACCAGGAACCGCTTTATGCTTTTGACTTTGAGCTTACCAGACTCAACTTTCTGTCAAGAATTGTGATTTCAGTTTTGCTATGACTTGTCTTCCTGTGATATATTTTGTTTTTGAACTTTAGGCTATAACCTTGTTCTTGTTTTCTTCTTAACAGGGACTGTCTGAGCAAGCAGTAAATGCGTTTAGGGTCATGAGGGGAGATGGCCTAAAGCCTAGTAATTTAGCTCTCAATTCATTGATCAATGCTTTTGGTGAGGATAGGAGGGATGCCGAAGCATTTGCAGTCTTGCAGTACATGAAAGAAAACGTTAGTTACAGTCAACTTATTTATACCCTTGCCTTTCGCTGCGGAAAATTCCTCTGCCGTGGAAATGCTTTTAACATTTTCAGCTTTCAATGCATATCTAGATAATCATCTCGTGTCTTTTGGCTCTGTTAACTGCAGGACCTAAAGCCTGATGTAGTCACCTACACCACACTTATGAAAGCTCTAATTCGCGTGGAGAAATTCAACGAGGTATAGTTTGGCTTTTATTGTTGTCAGCGAAAGAACCTCAGCCATGGCAACATCATGCCCTTTCCTAAGACGCAATTTACCTAAGAGCATATCTAGCTTGGACATGTGACTCATGAGATCTGAGTTTTACGACTGCTACCATCTACTTTATGAAGCATGTCAAAACCTTGCTTATATGTCTTCCAGTAAAATAAAGTTAACATTGCTATCAGAAACATTGTTCTCAGGATGATGTTTTCTGCATGATTCTCAATGTCTGGTTAACGCTCTTACTTACTGAATAGTATAGTATGCATGAACACTCGGATAAGAGTAGTCAAAGAATTGGTCAGCATGATAATAAGCACTTGTAAAGGGAGTCTAAAAAGCGTGCAAATATCTTTAATAAGTCACAATCTCGGAACCATCTGAATTTTTGTCATGTACTTATGTTGTACGATTTTCATGTACTTGCTTATCATGCTAGAGATGAGAGCCTGCTAGCACTTCGTATAGCAAACAACTAAAAAACTGGTTTTTGATTGCTGGAGCTGTTGTCAAATTGGCAGAAGTTTGAAAGGATCCAATGGAGCTTAGTTTAGCATATAGCTCTTAGGTTTATAGAGTTCGTATTCTGACAGTGCTGTAACCCCCTAGGGTTAGCTCGTTATACAAATTCGATGGTAGAGCTCTTTATGGTGATTGACAACTGAATCAGCATGTTTGGCAGAGCCAAACAAGTTATGTGCAAGTTGCAAAGCACCCATATTCAGGTCATACATTGAGGCTTCTTGTAGCAGAACTAATAGACTGGTGGTCAAGCTCCCACCTATGTTCCTACACAAGACGGCTGCAAAAGTAGGCTCGATCAAGTAATAAACAACAATGAAGGAGAAGCAAAAAGTAAACTGAGGTCATTTAGAAAAGATAATGACAAACAAACAGGACAGCAGTACATTATGGTTTTGTTTATATATGCTGATATAGTTTAGAACTGATCTATGTATAACGTTACTGACATACTGATATATTGAGTTTCAGGTTCCGGCTGTTTATGAAGAAATGATTTTGTCTGGGTGCACTCCAGACAGGAAAGCTAGAGCAATGTTACGGTCTGCTCTGCGATACATGAAGCAGACACTGAGAGTGTAGTTGACAACATGAGCTATTCTGCCGCAAGCAACTCATCGTCTAACCTTATTGATTTGAGGAGGAGTCCTATCCCTCAATTTGTCAATCATTCATTTGAGGAAGGTCAGCTGAAGTTCTTTAATGTGACCTCCTTTTCACTTAGGTAAGTACCTCTAGAGTAGATTTTCATTGAACTACTTTTCTGAGATGGTTGGTTCATGCTTAGGGATTTCTTCTTGACTTATCATATAGATCCGACAAAAGTGCAATGATGTTACGAGTTTGGAAGTGAAGATGGAGACCATAAGCAAAAAGATACAGATGCGTCCACGGACTGAAGAATTTCCTGTATTTGTTTTACGGCGCCAACAGAAACCAAGGTGCCACTGTGGTTGTATTAAACTGCACATATCGTCATTTTCGTGTAGTGATGCAAAGGAACACAACTATAAATCCTGATGACGTAGTTGATATTTTGCTGTATAAAGGATATACCTTGTAATCGGTACATTATGAATAAAATCAAGGGCATTTGTTTTCAAGTCGTTATAATGTATAGAGAAAGATCATTGACCAACTGATTCATGTTAACCCACAGTTTATATATGATATGTCTTTGTCATTGGTACATTATATAGAGAGAGATGGGAATGTTACCTTCTGTGAACGATAATGTGGTATTTGCTTTCAGTCATCCTCTATGTAGAAACCCTTTTATTAGAGCAAACTAGCTTTTGCCTCAGGGTACCAGTCGGCGAGTCAAATGATCAGAACTAGCGTGGGTTTGGGCTTGGAAACCACAGGAAGCCTATGGTTGGACTATTCTTGCACAAGTAAAATTATGCCATTGATTGTCATTTGTCAACTTGTTGATCTGTAAACTTTACTAAGCAAGTGTACTGGTAAGAACCCAGCTTGGGGCTCAAAAGTTTAGTGGCTCGACTTTAGCTACTTCAAGAAGTTATGAATTATGATCCCCCACTGTTGTTAAAATAACAGCAAGGGTGATATTTACCTCTAACTCATCTTTAGCGACAAAAGAGGTTCTATATTGGTCGTCACAAAACTTGAGCAACCCTATCTGGACAGCACCAATCCCTTAACAGCATCCGATGGTGTGGTAGATCAGACCTTTTATAACTTCAAATACTTAAAAGTGAGGACAAAAAGATAAGAGACAAGTTGTGTCTCCTTACATCAGTGCAAAACTAATGTAATGTGGGAAGAATCAATCAATCTATTCTGTTGTTTACAAGACCCTCTTACAAAAATGCTGTGTGACCTGTATATAATCAACTGTACAACGTAAATCTTACTGTCTGTATCCCTCCCCACCTTACCTTTCTTTTTCCTATTAAATCTAGTAGAATAAATAAGACCCTAGAGGGGAATATTAGAGGGACAAAGTAGAAACAATTGGCCTGCTACTCTTTGAGATTCTAGAACAAAACATGAACATTAAAAGGACCGACGATAGTAAGAAGAGCCTAAAATAAGTTCTGATCTCCTGCATTCCAAGCTCAAGCATCTCCATCTTCTTCCCGTATCTACTACTCCTCTCCATAAGGTATCCATTCAAATAGTCATCTGTAGATACCAACTTGTCCAACTTGGATAAGGAGGCCTTCGGATGAAGCTCATCTAACTGGTGTGCACCCATGTTGAACATCGAGATGAATGCAGCAGACCAAGAGTTGAGAACTCTCTGAAAGCCAAAAGAAACAAGAAAACTTTAGTCAACAAATAAGGAGTTTATCATCGGCCCTTCCAGCTGGGACAGGTTTTTCAGGTGAAATCACTTCCCCCCATCCCCCCAAAAAAGGGAAAAAGGAAAAAAATCCAAAAGAGATGCTAAGCTGGATAAAATGATCTAAAGAATGAAGCATTATCGTCAACATGATGTAACATACATTGAAATTGGTTACATCAATGGGGTTGAACATTTTGAAGCAGTCTTTCGAGGAAGCTGTTCCATCTCCATAAATCTGCGAGTAGACACACGTCACAACAGTTTTTTGTAAAATGTTTACAAAAAAGAGAATGATTCACAAACCTCAAATGTGAAAGCCATGGGCACCCCGACAATGTCAAACATGTAATCTGTCGCTGTCCCATGTGCCAGATACCTGCAATATAAGAACACTGCCGATGTTATCAATAAGCTCTCTGCAAGTGTTATATGCCAGCTGTGACCACAAAATTTGCAACTCTCTACATCCTAATTTGTCAGCTAAGGATCCTAATATATGCTTCTCCACGACGTTACCTACCCTGGATGCCATAGGTGACTGCCAATAGGGTGTCCTGTCAAGGATGACTAATAAGTCCTAATCAATGTGTATTCCCTCCGCTGCCCATTTCAAGATGTCAAATTGTATTGCTTTATTAACTGAAGTAAGCAAGGAAGTGGATCCAAAAAATTAACCACCGCTCTCTAGTGCTGAATGAATTTTGCAACCATTAGCTTAGTTGCAATAACCTCCAAATTAGTTCCCTCATTTTCCTTTGTTTCGTGCTCTATGCTATTTCTTTCATATTCCTCAACCCCCCCCCCAACAACAACAACAAAAAAAAGAAATTTTGAAAATTGCTCACATGGTATTGTAAAGCTTTTTTCCTACTCGAACTCTCAAAGTCATGTTATTATCAGTGTCTGGCACACTGTCCATGTCTGTAACATGCGCCAGAAAGCTCATCCACCACAACAGTTATATGCAAAAAACAATCATATCATAAGATAATAAAGACATCAGAAGATACAAACCCAACAGAGCCTCCACCCGATCCAACCATGCAACGGTCTTCACAATGAAGATGGTTCAGCTCTTCAAGCATCGACCTCATTCTATGGGATAATATTCCATCTGGGGTTGTGTTTTTGTGATCGTATGGCATAAATAGAGCCTAGATGAACAAGCCACAGTTGAGAACAATGTAAACAAGCAAGTAATGCAACAGATAACCTTATGATATCCGAAATGAATGTAAAAAGGACCCTTAGAGATCTAAAGAATAAGAGCCACATCTTTTGATCAATTTCCGCCCGATTATCAGTTCCCAAATTTCCTCATAGACACAAAATAGTTGGTTTTTTATTTATCAGCAAGTTCATTTGATGACAAGAAGGGAAAATCAAGTTCTCCTCAACGGAACAGAACATACCAAGCTCCTACCTAAGCATCCAAAACCCCAAAAGATAAGTAGGTAAATAGAGAGAAAGAAGAACTGAAAAATGCAAAGAATGAAAAGATGGAACCCTCTGACCTAGGTCTGACAAGTGCAAATGTGCTCCAGTGAGAGGCATTGCAAATGACAACATCTTAGGTTATCCTTAAAACACTGTTAAATGCTTGAACTTGTTACATGACTTGCATGCAAAAAACAAACAAGGAAAGAAAGGAAATCTGAAGTATGAAATATTGAAAAGGAGGGAAATGGAAGAGGAAGAGCTATGACTTACTTCCATTCCAGAATGCACATTAACCCATATATGTGGTCGGAATGAGAGTGAGAGTTTTCGCATTAATTGAGCCTCAGGTTCACTAAAAGGAGCAGTTCCAGGATTTTCTTCATATGGATCATAGTCCTGAATAAGCCAAGCGAAAAGGGGGGAAGTTTTAAAAGAAAGTCAAAAACTCTGAAGTCTGAACCTACAGCTCATAATGTGATTAAAAGAAAGCAAGCAAAGGGATCATAGCATTGGTGGTAGGTATAAAAATTGGTTCATAACCAACACCCCCCCCCCCCTCCCAGTTAAATAAAAGAACTAACCTGCTCTTTTTTACCCCAGTCTACACTCCAGTTCCTATTGAGATCAACTCCTCTTCCTGAAAGAAAACACAGACATAAGCATTTGCACACCTTTCCAAGCACTTATGTGCCTAATTCAAAGTCGCAAAGATGAACTTCAAGACCATTTCTTCTCTCACAAAGGTCTCCTGCTTCAACAAGTTTCCGGCCATTCATGTTTTCAACTGGTACCACCTGGCAGATAATATAAATTAGCCAATTCCAAATCTATATTACCTAAACAGGTAATGCCTCTTCCAAAACGATAGTTGCATAGAAGAACATCCCCACCCAACCCAACCCCACCCCACCCACCCCCCACAGTAGGTTTCTGAACTACGCACTAGTTATAATTATGGTGCATTGATCGAAGTTAAATTAGCATAAAGGCATGTAAATGACCCCCTCATGACTCATGTAATGCACCATTATACGAGCACTTGGTAAATCGTTTGTCTCTTGTAGCAATAAACAATTGTAATCTATCTCAGCAATGAACATATTTCTTACATGCTAGCTGAAATAAAGTAAAAGCTTCGTTTCTAAAAGAAGATGAAACAGGCGAACTACTCCAATCCGTTTAAAGTTGGACGATGTTCAATAAGTGTATTACATGGATGTACGACAGATCAGGTGAAGGATATCATTGCTGGCAAATTCAAACAAATAGACACATATCCTATCCCGTATTCCATATAAAACAAATAAATAATCCAGCAATTGCCTTTTTTCAGTACAATAGTACATAATGTCCAGAAATTGGCTAAAGGAGTTACCTTTATAACAAGCTCTTCAAACGTACTGTTTAACAAAGCCTGATCCATTTTGGGTAAAAACTGCTCTTCACTTAAAATGGAGAGGATTCGGAATGCAAGCTCAGTCGTAATAAGCTCCCTCCCATGCTGTCCAAAACTCTGGAATACAAGTAATCATCTGTCAAAAACACCAGGAATTAACAATCTGAGATTTTCTAGCCACCTAAATAGCATGGAGAGATGTCGCCAACGGAGTTCCTGCTATCTTTATCCAAGCTATAAGAATAACTCAAAAGTATAATTATTTCCCTCCCTTGCCTTCTTTCTTCAGTATATTTGGTTTCCCACCGAGAAAGTTGAAATAAAATGTTCTCTAAAAGTGTAGGGTCCATCTGGTTGCCCCTCAATTCCGAATCGTGTCATCTTCTTATATTTACGTAGATTGTACTTCCACTTCGTATTCCAAATTGCAACTGAGCAATTGGGAATAATGGCAATCATCTCATAGATAAGATTAAATTATTGGAATCTCTCAATCAAGGAAAGCATCAAATGACCCAAGAAACACTACAGAAAAGTGGGTGGCTCCAGTTTGTTTTCTCCAATGCTTTGTTCAGCTATTCAAGACAGTGAATTTAAGATCCATTACTGCTTATGAAGCGACAAAAGGTGAACAAGACAAATAAAGTTTGAGGGACAACCAAACAGGCCCAACTGCTTCCAACTGTTTCAAATGCAATGCGACAACGCAGGAGATAAACTTACAAGAAGGATGCGAAACTTTGACCTGTCATCAATCTCTTTCCTTTTCCTGCCATACGTAACTACAGTAATTTCTGCTGTATACCCCTTATTTCTACTTTTCACCATCTCCATCTGCACAACATGTGGCCTAATCAGAGATGAAATCAAACATTTCACCTGTGGAAAAGAAGATATATAAATGAAACGCCACCCCCAACACCCACCGAGAGCTTGTCCGGATGACGGTCGACCAATGCTTCAATTTCTTCCATCAAAGCGCCACTGTATATAATCAAGGAAAAGTATATGATCATATAAAAAAAGAAAGAAGGGAACAGTTGAGTTAAGGTGGAAAATGCCTCAAGCAAATTAAATTAAATTTATATGTTTTTTCAACAATTGTTTGCCATATACTACTACTGTGTCACAATATTTGTCGCCTTTGATGTTTTTGTAATTTTCTATGATAGAATTCCAGCATCTAAACGTCAAATTGAACCCTATTCTATGGACACACAATAAAGTCAAAAGGGGAAAAAAATGCAACAAAGCTGGAGTGTCAAAGACACTACAAACAGGGAAACGGGTTTGAAATATCAGTCTAGTGGAAGTTGATTTCCATTTCAGAGATCCCATATTATGGGAAATACCCACTGAAAATTTTAAACAAAAAAAGCTTATTCTCCTTCCATTATGTATCTCAACAAAATTAAATGACTAAGCTCATCGATGAAATTAAATCATTCCAGTCAACATGGGCATAAATCTTACACCAAATTAAATGACTTGAACAAATTCACCCACCCTAATATACACATACATGGATATTAACACACGGGTAAATTTTATTAACGCACATAGAAGATATATACGTCAACCCAGGAGTAGATTCGGTAAAGAAAGTTACCTGGTATGGTAAAGATCGTGATTGATGGGGGCAAAAGAAGGTGGGGTGAGATTAGTGTCCCCATTTATGACTGAAAAACGAGCAAAGAGTATTAATGAGCAGCATAGCCGCAGAAAGGAAAAGAAACAACGTCGTCGGGCCATCTGAAACTACGAATGCATATCAGAGATGGCAAACTGCTCTTTCATGGCGATTCATTTCAGTTTTCTAATCGAAGACTTTGGAGGATGATGTAACAAGGAGGAGGAAGTATTCGGTGGGCATCGGGTTCCAGGTCACATGCTGTTGTGGTCAGTTGGAGCCAATAGTACGGTGACAGCCAGGCAGAAGCCATTGATGACTTTTCTCGTTCTCCATTTGTCACTAAAAGAAAGTGTATAATTGAAGATGCATTTGAGCTTTGCAAGTGTGTTGTTTGTTGAGTGATACTTGAAATACTTTTAATGGCAAGTGAAGCTCAATGACTAAAAGTCGAATTCAAGTATTAGCTTTTTAAGATAATTTACGAGCTTCTAAGAGTTTTATTTAAAATGTAGAAAGTCAAAAAAAGAATGGTTTGATACTCTTATTTTTATTTCTCTAATCAGGAGATTTGTGATCAGGAATCTTGCTGCATAAACATACAAATGGTTCAAGGGTGATGATTGGTGGATATATTATCGTCTCGGAAACAAATAGTCAAGCAATTTTTAACTTGTTCACCTTGAGGGTTTTTTTTTTTTTTAATAAACGAGAGAATTGGATAGATAATAAAAGCGGTTACAGAGGTTGCCATTACATCGGCGCTAAAGTAGTCATGACACAAGATGTCACGAGGCATACAAAACAGATACAAAGGGAAAGCAACAAAAGATACAAGTGACACCAAACAAGAAGTTTTGCAAAAGTGAGGGAACACAAATATGATGTAGAGAGAGAGATCTCATTGCAGCATTGTCTCATGCACCCAGTCTTGATATACGGGGATACGGGCATGACACGCAAAAGCTGCTAAAGATCTGGCCTCTTTAAGATACAAATCTGTAGTCCTGTCAATGCTGCAGTAGTGAAGATCATTTATAATATAACAGGTGTCATATAGAATTGGTGTCACTTGAGCTGGGATATCTTCAGTGTCCGTCATCTGGCGGATTTGGAGGGTTTGCCAGGATGAGCTGCTTAAGCTTTTTCCTTCCTTGTTCATCTGCTTCATCATTTACAGTAGTGGCACGCTTTTTCTCCATGTTTGAGCGGCTTTTCGGCATGTCTAGGGTAGCCACTGTGAGTGAGAGATCAACTAATGGGTCTTCCATATGATCAGAATCGTCACTTGAGATTTCAAATTCAAGAGCAGTGAATATTTTCCCCTGGAAAAAACTGGATTGTTGTTGAGAGTTTCCTTTGAGAACTGCCTGCCAATAAGGATCACTAGCCATGAAATGCGGTGGGAGGGATTTGGGTGAGTAAGTAGAGTCAGGTGAGGTAGAGAGGTTTAGAATCAAGTCTTGATGGCTTCGTATAATGTTCTGAGACAAGGCTTGGGGTGACGGATCAAAAGGTGTGTGAGTGGGATGTTTGAGAGCTGGGTTCTGAGTGGTGTTGTGTAGCAGGTTGTCCGGGGGGGAAGTATGGGAGAGGGATGTTGCAAGTGGCGTGATTTGGTTGGAGTTGGGTTTGAGAGGGAATGGTGCTGTTTTTTCTGGCCAGGTGAGACTCCATGAGAGGCATGGTGGGGCTGGTATTTTCAGCCGAGAATAGCTGGGAAAAGGAAGAGGAATGTGAGGTTGGTTGGAATTGAGTTTGAGAGGGAATGGTGCTGTTTTTTCCAGCCAGGTGAGGCTCCATGAGAGGCGTGGTGGGGTTGGTAATTTCGGCAGAAAGATGCTGGGTGGAGGACGAGGAAGGTGAGAAAGGATGGGGTTAGGCTTGGGAGTTGGGAATGGGCCATGAGGGAGGTTGATCATTTATAGTGGATATGGGCCAGGGATTTGTAAAAAGATGGTGATTTATAGGATGGGCTAGAAGTGAAAGCCCAAAGTCGGATAGCCCCAATATAAATTTTGCTAGATTAATTGGGGGGTTGGGGTGAGATGGTGGGCTAGCCCACGGTATAAGAGCTTGGTCCTGATTTTCATTGTAAGGAGCAGTGAGGTCAAAGGCTATAGAGGAGCCCACATCGTGCTGAGAAGAGATGGGTAATGTCTGTGGATTTGCTGAAGATATTGTATGAGATATGGGATAGATTTGGGGGCAAGTGGTTGAGATCAGAGAAGATTCAGTTGGTGTATCAGCAATCATTGTGTTCATTTCAAAATCTGTGTCAGAGTGTTTGGTCGGCAAAATCATTGGAAATATCGCGTTATTTGACGTGGCCATTGGCGAACCTGGGCTTGGTTGCGGCAAGATGGTACCGCCGGCGAGTTGATTATCAACATGCGCCAGTGAATCGCCGTCGACATCTTCTTCTGGTGAAATTTTTTCATTTTTCGGCTGCGGAATGTCGAAAAATTCCGGGGATGTTTCATTTGAGGTGAAGCTGGAAGTTTCAGATAGAACTAGGAGATTTGCACCAATGGGGTTGGACATAGCTGGGAATTGTCCAGGGTCTATTTCTTCATGGTATGGTGATGTGCCGTCATGAAGTTGAACATTCAGGTTCGGTAGAGTTTCAATGGCATCAATGGCATCAACTGGGGTATTGATATCAGCTGGGTTGTGGTCAAGTTCAGTTTGTGGAAGGTCCATCATCTCTTCATCAAAGTTAAAGGGGTTTCCAATAGGTTCGACATCATTGGGAACGAGGGAGGTGAGGGCAGTTGTGAAAGTTTCATCTTCACTAGAGTCCGTTGACGGTCCTGGGGAGAAAGCGTCATACATGTGGGTTAAAATAGGTCCTGGGCCGTGGTGTGAGATAATGATACGTGAGGTGCGGTTCCAATCTGAGTTTGGGAAAGCTCGAAGGGTTCGGGCAAACATGGGATAGCCATCAAGAATGAAAGTTTCGTCCAGGTTTGGACCATGTTTGTGGGCGGTACGCCTTCCTAAGGATTCAACGACTTCAAGAAGAGAGGCAGTGCAGTGGGTGTTTTCATGGCCTATACGGCCGCAACGAAAACATGCCATAAAAATCCGTTCGTAAGTGCATCGAAGGATCTGGACTCCCATGTTGTCTAGGAGCTGAAGGAAGATGGCCGGTAGAAGAGGGGCATCAAGGAGCACCCGGGTTTTGATACGAAAATAGTCACAGTGGGTTGTTCGATTTTCCGACCAATCTATCTCAAGAAGAAGTCTAGCCGCTAGCCCTATTTTTTTGGCTAAAGAGTAGTGATAACAGTCACTCGGTATGTTAGATACCTACATCCACAGGTCCACTGTTTTGAATTTGATGGTGCGGTAGACAACATGGGGGAACCATTCATGAAGGACTAAGAGGGCACCAAAGAAATTCCAGGGTCCGTTGACTAGCATCAAACGAGCATCCGAGATAACTGAGAAGTGGAAGAGAAACAGGTTGGGCACCTTAGTTACTTGCACTGGACCTTGAAGTGCCCAGCAAGAGTGTACTCGGTTTTGGATCTGGGCTTGGGAAAAGACACGAGAGTCTTGGAATTTTCCAAGAATGACAAATTCCTTGCCAATTCTTGCATTGCGTACCTGTTGCTCATTTAGGGGAAGTATGAAGGTGCGCATGTGTAAATTGATATCTTCATGCACGTTGCCATCTCGGAAGTAGGGGTCCTCCATGAGTAAGAGGGACAGGTGGTGAGGGGTACTTTGCTGAAAGATTAAAGTTGGGCAGAAACGTGATGGGGAGGGGGATGTTTCATTGACATAAAATGAAAGGGATAAAGTGGGTTGAACGTGGAAATGGACAGAGAGAGTTGGGGAAGGATGATAGAGAAAGCAGAAAGAATGTTGGGTTGGTGGGGATCACAGGGTTGTAAAAGAGGGAGATTCAGACCAGGTAAAGGTAACCAAAAGAGGAAACTATTACATGGAGGTTTGAGAGAGAATTTGGGACAACTGAGAATTTAATAGATGTAAGACATGATTTGAGCTGGTTGGTAGGAACACAATGGACTTGAAAAAGAGAGTTATAGTTCAAGGGGAAAGGGATTTAGAAGAGAGAGGGAAAAGATGGAGCTTCTGGGTTCAGGGGAATGGAGTTTAAGAAGAGAGAGAATAGAGGATTTCACTGCGCAGGCGACACAGCTTTTTTCATATACCTTGAGGGTTCTTAACTTTCTCTTTTATTAACATAAGATCTTGAAAAATGGCGGCCTTTATAGTTTTGGTGGGACGTGCTTTTCAAATCAATAGAATTATTAACATAGGATCTTGAAAAATGGCAACCTTTACGGTTGTGGTGGGACGAGTTTTTCAAATCAGTAGAATTAGTCTCGTTACTTATAAAAGGAAAAGAATGAAGGACATCCAAATTATTTTTGAAAAACAAAAAGGTGTATTTGTGCAAGTATGCAACATTTCTCACTTTAAAGTGTAATGGTGGAGCATAAACTTGTAGTTACTGTCGGTTGTTTCTCTGATTCTCTCTTACGACCATCAATTCACTTCCTTTCTCAAATATGTATAAGCACTTCTTTTATGGTTCCTAGAGGTCACTTAGGATCCCAAACACATCTTCTTCAAGTATCTATAACAATTCCCATATATGTAAACCTGTGCCAAATCCAAGCCCTTACGAACAATCATTCCATGTATGTGAGTATATGAAAAAAAACGCACAAGACTCTATGCATTTTGTTTTCAATCAAATTTGATCTTTAAAAATGATGCTCGCGATTGATATGACAAGACAAAGCAAGCATGAAACATGGGCTGGAGGCCAACACTAAGCACGAAACTTTATAGAACAACTAAAGATATGACCAATGTAAACATATATACCATAAAAGTGAAGTGACGCTCTTTACACCGAATGAGATACATGCAAGGAGAAGGACAAATGAATCTGAGCGCTATCGTGCAGCTAAAAAACGTGAACGTGTTTTATGTTGGCCAAATCAAACCTCTCCGATACAATATCCGACCTTGGGTTTGGGATATTATGAGACTGTGTTTATAAGAAATCGCTTACAATCTTGGAAATACAGGTTGACTAACCTTTTTTAGAGATGCAGAGTTCTGTAGGTGAGGCCATTGACTAAATCATTACAGATGGTATTAGAAGTCGACTTTCGAAAGTTCAGACTAGGCTATCCACTTGGATTCCTGATGGTTGGGAGAAACAAAAGTAAGCACATGTATGGCGTGCATCAAAAGGATGGTATTGGAAGCGAGGGCAAGCCTAGATTCACATTAAGAGTATGATTAGGTCAAAGAAGGACGAGCTAGGTATACCTCGCATTGGCTAGAGAAGAAGAGTACGTGTTACTCGCGATTGACCCCGTGCAAGAACGCTAAGACATAAGGAGAGGAGATTGCGATATTGCACGTATAGAATAATATGAGATTGACCTTATAAAACTTTATTTATGATTTTAAGAATACCTATTGACTGGCCCTTTTGAAAGAAACAACACTATGTGATGGAGCCGTGGAGTAGATCGTCACATCGAGCATATTGGTTAATGATAATCTAAGGGTTAGTTTTGGTGAAAAAGGATGATGGTTGTCTATTGATTTTAATTTTAACCTTTTATTTTTCATTTTTGTCTTCGTAGATGGTCACATGTCGTGCACATGACCACTTAATGCCATGAAAGAAAGAACCAATACAACGTACGACGAGATAAACATTTTTATAAACCTTTGAGGACCAAAAGTGCAATTTACCCAGTATTTTTAATCGTCTTGTTAGGGTTTATCAAGTACAGCAATCGGCGTTGCTTTGCCTGCAGCTGGCCATGGCGGGCTCTAGAGTTCAACTGAACAAATCCCACAAAACTCGCTTCGCTTCCAAATCATCCCGTAATCTCCACAAAACTTCCCTCAAAGGTGAACATATCATCAGGACTCTCTGGTTCTTTTCTTAATTTTTTGGCGTTATGACTGGTCTCCAAATATAATTTTGAGTTGTTTATGCCTTAGATAAGAGTAAGATTGCAAAATCTGACCGGAATGTCGGTAAAGGAGGACGTGCTGCACGAGTTCAGCGTAGCAAGATGGTAATCTCTTACGCTTGTCGTACTTACTGGTGAAGGAATTGATTTGAATTTAAACCTAAATGGTGAGATATTGTTCAGATGAGGGAGCAGAAGCGGGCGGCAATTTTGAAGGAGAAAAGGGCTTCCACTGGAGCAACGAGCCCGCCGCGTGTTATTGTGAGTAATTGCGATTTAAAGTTTGAAGTTGAATCATTCGATTGCTAACTTGATTTTGTGTAAAATGGTACTTGCATGGAGAAGTTTGGATTTTCCATTCGTATATATGTATCTATATAAATATTCATGTGTCTAAGACCATGAACCCCCGTGAGAGGAAAAAAATTGTTCGACAGTCTGATGATAAGTCGGAGTTAAGTTTGAGACATCATTGGCACTTACGGATACTTGTTTACGCATCACAAACCATGCCGTTGCTAGGTTTTTATTCTATTTTTGCATACCGAAGAGTAGTAAAGTATCCATCGTATAGGAGGAAAGTGTTATAGATGCTTGTCTTGGCATGTCAATCCCGAGGGTCTATCCAAAAAGATTAGCTTAGGATTCCAGCATACCACACTTCACGGTTATTTGGGGATATCAGTCCTGTTCGGAATTGACACGTGCCAAAGAATCAGAAGTATGCATTTTCCACTAGCGCAAGTGACCTGCTGGGTGCAATGCTGCTTCTAAGTTCTAAGCTTGATGTAGAGCTATTGTGATATGGTCTTTTATATTGTCCAATGTTATTTACTTTTACCCATTTTCATCTTTCAAATTATTGCTCGAACAGGTTCTCTTTGGCCTTTCTGCTACAGTGAATCTCAGTTTACTTGCAGAAGATATATTGGCGTTATTATCCTCCGAGAAAACTGGAGCTCTGTGGCCGACAGTAGCTTCTTCTGATTACAAGTTGAGGACAACGGTAGGCTTCCATATACCTTTTGGGTTAAAAGTGTATCAGTTATGGCGTATTAGTGATAGCTTGTACTATGGCACAGTTTTCATTTGTCTTGTTGTTTTCCTTTATATATTTAAAACTGAGAAATCCACTTGCTTTTCCTGGTGTTTGTTGCATAATTGTTTTAGGGTTTGTACAGTCTTTGATTCCTTGTTTACTTCTGGAAAGCGTAGTTGAAAGACAGTTTGAAGTTCAAGGACAAGGGTAATTGTCATGGTCTTGGTTGTAAAGATAGTGAATGATTATAAGATAGTCATGGCCCAACTAGATTTGACATAACGAATATGTGATTATAGTTTTTTACATCTTCATTGGGTTTCGTAAACTCCCAGATTACTATATCTTTCTGTTGCTGTTTCCCTGTCATCTTCAGTTACTGTTACATCTCTATTTTCCTAGAGACAATAACAGCTGATCCCAATAAGTACTGGTTCTATATGTCTAGTGTTACATGAGATATATGCAGCTTGTACCAAAAATAACTATCAGTTGGTTCATTCTTTAAGTAAAACGTCTAACAAACGTGGTCTATGCTAGATTCTGACGGCACCTCATGGCGATCTGTTGGCATGTATGGAAATGGCCAAGGTACATATTGTTATGGTTCTTAGTTTACTCTTGCACTACGGACTTTCCTTTTGCTATGTTTGGGTGATGCTTATGTACAATTTAAACTGTAGGTTGCTGATCTGATTGCTTTCGTAGCATCTGCAAGCTCTGCATGTGAAGAAGATGGCCCTAACAATTTTATGGACGCATTTGGTTCTCAGTGCCTCTCTGTGTTTAGATCTCTTGGATTACCAAGCACTGTTGTGCTGATTCGTGTAAGCTTCTCAAGATTTTCTTTGCATCTATTACTTACTTCTAGGAGAGTTCTTGTTTGGAGGATTTAGTCTTTCATGTTGTGCCTTAGGATCTACCTACTGAGCTGAAAAGAAGACATGATATGAAGAAGACATGCAATTCTAGCCTTGCTTCTCAATTCCCTGAGGATTGTAAGTTTTACGCGGCAGATACAAAGGATGAGCTGCATAAGGTAATTATCTGTAGGCTTGTTGTTGTTACAAGATCACATGCTTTTACCTTTAAGGGTTTCGTGGTACCAAAAATTAACTGAGGGGCACGTTCTATTCTGGCTTCATTCAAAAATATTTACGTACTATATGTCACATTGTTCATTGGTTGTAGTTCATGTGGCTGTTTAAGGAGCAAAGGCTCACAGTTCCTCATTGGCGTACCCGGCGGCCTTATCTGGTGGCTCAAAAGGTTTTATTTTCATTTCTACCAGATTGATGCTTCTGGTTCTTTATGGTTCAACTCTGTCTTCTTGTTAATCTGTTTATGTTTTTCAGAACACTATTTTCCAGATGAACTTTGCTTTATTCCTACTTCTTTATCGGTACTATTGCAATGTGTTCTTTGGCCTTTGGCATGAAATTCTTTGTGTATATGTGTTGTCTGATCTCCCAAGTTGTGTTAGTTATGGTCTATAGTGTTCGTCCAATAAATTTGTGTTAGGATTGTGTGCCAAGCATGAAGAACTTTGTTTTACTGAAAAAGCAAACTGCAAAGGCACGGCATAGGGTAGCCTCTCCCACATTTTTTGCACAAAATGGCTATTGGCCACCCTTCCCTTGATCAAGTGATACTCCTACTTAACTAATTGAGCAATGCTTATCTGACCTTATAGACGTCTCTCGTTGAACCTCAATAACTACTGTACTTGTAATTATGAGTTTCTGTAGGTGTTCTTCTTGTGTTTCCACCTGTCCCTCTGCATCTCCAATAATGCAATGTAACGAGTACTTCACGCTTTTTGAACTGAAAGCAAGCATGTGCATATTCAGTAATATTCTCTTTATATTGAAGTCTATATGTGTTTCCCTTTCGTTGAACGAAATTATCTAGATATTTAGCAGGCATTATATGAGCCCTAGGTATAGGCCATTTACACTAGTTTTGACTCTGAATTTACTAATATATTACAGGTTGATATGGTGGCTGATGACAGTAATTCAGAAAAGTGTACCGTCTCTCTGACAGGATATTTGCGTGCTCGTAGTCTCTCAGTAAATCAGCTGGTAATTTGCTAGACTTAACATATTCATTGGTGGCTCTGTATAGTGTTAAATGATCTTTTTTTACTTATCAAAAAACAAAAAAAAAGTGTTGAATTATCTTTTTGATTGGATCAGGTTCATGTCTCAGGTGCTGGAGATTTTCAGTTGTGCAAAATTGAACTTCTCCAGGATCCTTGCCCTTTAAATGTGAGGAAAGAAGGGGACTTCATGGATTCAGATGTTCATGATTTGCAGGTATTTGTGTTCCTAAACAAACTGAAAGTGAAGTACTGATTGGTTCATTGTACAGACATCCCTTTTAGTTTTCCCTTCTGTTTAAATGAATTCTATGGTCAAGTAAAAAATGTAAGCTGCATCTAGAGGAAGATAACTGTATAGGAAACGAGGCGCTAGTTTTCCTTTCGTTAAGAACTGTTTGTGGTAAAGTTGAAGCTCTGGTAGGATCAATATCTTTCATGCATCGATTTACTTAAAACACTGTATAAACATGAAAAGAAATTTTAAAAAATTAATTAAATGTACACATGGTAGCACATCTTGTTGACATGTAGGACGTAAACAATAACTGTAGGACATCTTCTTTCTTACATTTGCATCTGGCGACTTACCACACTTCTTTTTTTATGGTGGATTCTGGTTGTTTAGATCCTGTGGTCCGGAATTTTCAATGTGCTTATAATACTAAGTTTTTCCCTCCTGAAAGTACTTATTGAAGTGCTGTTAAGCTAGAAGCGTAAGTTGTTGAATAAGCTTACTTCCCAAAGAGTGAAACCCTGACATCGACGACAGTCAATGGGCCGTGAGCCTGTTGCTGATACCACTTGGGTAGTCTGGTGGTATATTAACAGCCAATCTTGTAATTTTAAATGTATTCATTCCATTTCACCTTAAATATTGCAGGTCATCAGTTCTCTAATTCCTGATCCTATGAAGCAAGAGCCTTTACTAGTTGAAAATGTTCCTGATCCACTGGCAGGAGATCAGGTACATTATGAGAAATCAGCTCATGGATTTTATAGATGCTTTTTGGCTTTTTTGCTGGGAAACTATATGCACATTTGAAGATATTTTTCTTGAAAGTTAACTTTGTAGGTAATCACTTTCCATTTGCTTTTACTATGTTTTGTGTTCACATTATGTTGCAATTTATTTGATTTGTCAAATTGTCACCAAATGCAATGTCTGATATTGTCACACAGTCCGTTTCTTTCGCATTATTATTGACTAACTATAGTATTTTCCAAGGTGATAAGCAATCTTCTTGAGCATTGTTATTTACAAGATTGTTCTTTATGACCAGACCTGGCCGACAGAGGCAGAAATGACCGAAGCTGATAGAATTCACAATGAAAAAAAGCTGAAAAAAAGGGCTCTTCCTCGCGGAACTTCCGAATATCAGGCCTGTGTTTATATATAGTTTGAACTTTCTGTTTTATCTTTTAGTACTTTCTTTTATGAACTTTTTACCTTGATGGCGGGTAATTTTCTGACTTGAAGTGAACACATGCACACACTTGTTATACAGGCTGCTTGGATTGTTGACGATTCAGATGTGGACAACTCAGATAGTGATGGTGATGATGCAGACAATGGTATGGTGCTGGATGAGAAAGATAGTAGCTTTTCTAACCAGGGAAGCCATGATAGATTCAATTTTGATGACGACCAAGCTTCTCTTAACTTGAGAGAGTCAGATGAAGAAACCGATGTTGATTCCGTGATGATGGTGAGTTTTTCTAAACATGACAACATTATGATTCTTGTTTCGGAGAGGATGCATTTTGCCAGCAATTTAGAATGTTGACAATGTCAATGTTGGAATGTTTTGGCAGTTTAGCACTTGAGCAACTAACTAAACTAACATGCAAGCCTTTTTTCTGTAATAAGCCCTAACTTTTTCCATCATTTTGTAAAAAAGCACATTTGAAAAATGTGTAACCAGGCACAAGCTGTTTCTAAACTTTCCTGAGTTTACAAACTATGCTACCATTTAAATGTCTTTTTTTAAAACACACCAGTTTTCACTTCTCAGAATTTAGCTGTTTTTTTCTTTTTTCTTTTCCTGCAGTGGCTCCTTAACTTCGTTTCTTTTAAAAGTTTAAATTATTTGAGTAAAGTTACAAAATTAGGTTATACTGCATGTCTTTTTAAATAAGGCATCAGCTATATGACTTCATTTCGAATCCCTCTCCTTAACTTTGTCTGTGGTGCATGATTTTTTAAGTTGTCTCGATGTAATTAAGGGTATACATGGAACATGATGGCATTATATTGTCCCTTTGGAAAGTGCCTCTCAGTCTTTAGAGACTTACCAACAAGTAAATGTGTTTCGTATTAAGCAAAGGGGTGGTATGGATTTTGCTGAAAACGAAGTTACAAGTACTTAATCTAGACGTGAACTTGCATTCCTATCAGCCAAGCATCTAGATTCGCCATCCATTGTCAAAATTTGACACAAACAATCACATATTTCATCAGTAATATCTAAAATGGCCTAAATAATGTAGTTTAATAACTGTTATATCCACTTAGAAATTGTATTAACAAATCCATGCTCTCATGGTCGCAAAGGTGGCCTATGAACTAATATAGTGAACAGTCAAAGGTCTGCATTTTGTAAATCCGTTTCAGGCTTCTAAACCACACATGGCCTTGCGTATGTACCATGACAAGTAATTTCCTAAATCTCTTAAACGACCCAATTTGCTGTGCAGGAGGATGAGAACTTGACAAAGGAGCAGATAGAGGACGAGATTCAGAAAATTAAAGATGCACATGCTGAAGATGAGGGTATTCCCAGATTTTCAAGCCTAGCTTAGAAGTGAATACACATCATAGCATAGAAACATTTTAAAATAAGCTGGCTCATACACTTCCTTTTCTTTATCCTTGTTACTCTTCAATTTTCCATGGCGTATTTCAGAGTAAGTTTTTTTAAAGATCGTTGTATTGCGTACTACGTGTCGATAACATTCTTCTCCTTTTTGATGGCTTCAGCAAAGTTAAAAACCGTGGAATATGCAATGCAACGATCTTTACAATGACTTTTGCAGTTTGTTTAAGCCAAGGATAGTTTCAGCCAAGCATACAGATCGAACTATGGTGCCCATTTTCTTTGCAATTGTGAATTTGATAAATGGATCTTTCTATAAATGTCTGAACAAGGTACGGATGGATATGAGTGTTATGTCTACATGTCAGAATCTGATATACGGGTCAGGGTGCCTTCTTAAACAAGGTTTAGTAGTAGGCAGAGTTTGAATGTTGGAGGCCGTCCTTTTCTTCTGTTAATTGTTCTTTCAATTGTTGGCTTGTTGCCTAATGTCTGTTATTACATTTCAGAATACCCGGATGAAGTGGATACCCCATTGGATATTCCTGCTCGGAAGCGTTTTGCAAAGTATAGAGGCCTCAAGTCTTTCAGGACATCATCATGGGACCCCAAAGTAGATATTTTACTTTTTACAGATTGTGTTTTATGTGAGTGGCTGAGTGCTTCGTGTTTTCCCTTGTTGGCACTAAACCCCATACATTTGATTTCAGGAATCTCTACCTCCAGAATACTCGAGAATTTTTGAATTTGATAATTTTACGAGAACGCAGAAACACGTCCTTGCTAAAGCTCATGATATAGAGCAGGGCGGCATCGATGAATGTATACCAGCAGGCTCATATGCAAGACTTCATATCAGTGGAGTGCCAATTGCTGTTGCTTCCAAATTAGGTGTAATTGCAAAGACAGCGCCTGTCATAGCATGTGGGCTATTGCAACACGAGTCGAAGATTTCTGTCCTTCATTTCAGGTGCTTTTCTCTTTTTCTTTGTCAATTCCCATCACATTCGGCTGCTTTATCTTGTTTCTTCTTTTTCGTTTTGTTGGTTTTACAATTCAGATGTGTGGTTTTACAGTGTGAAGAAGCATGACACATACAGTGCCCCAATAAAAGCAAAAGAAGAACTGGTATTTCATGTTGGTTTTCGCCAATTTGTCACGAGGTAAATCTTTATGTCGGTGGCGATTTTGTTGTTTCACCATTTTCTTTAATGCAAATCTTTAGGTTTTTATTTGAAACAATAAAATGCAGGCCAATGTTCTCTTCGGACAATATTAACTCCGATAAGCACAAGATGGAGAAGTTTCTTCATGCGGGGCGGTTCTCTATAGCTTCAGTTTACGCTCCAATTTCTTTTCCTCCTCTTCCTCTGATCGTCTTGAAGAATGGAGGAGAAGCTGCCTCACCAGCTGTTGCTGCTGTTGGTTCATTGAAAAGTATTGACGCAGATAAAATTATTCTGAAGAAAATTATTTTAACAGGGTAAGTTCTTCTTTCATGTAACACTCCCAACCGCAACCCCCGCAAAAGAAAAAGACCAGGTAGCCACCCAGAAACTGCACGCATATACAACAAAGATGTCAAAGGATAAAGAAAAGATAATAGCTGTAATGACAGTATAACTTACATAAGTCATGCTTGATATTGCTCTTCAGTTAGATACTTATGGAATCATGCTTGCAAGAAGGTTATTCTACTGTTGAACAATCATTTTTCTAATCATTTTCCTTTCTGTATTTGAGTAATTTGACGCTTCTGATACATTTGTACATTGGACTAGCTTTTATAGCATCTTCACCAGAAGTTTTCAGTATGATCTGATGAAATGCATTACCAATGCAGGTACCCTCAACGAGTTTCAAAATCAAAAGCTTCAGTGAGGTACATGTTTCACAATCCGGAGGATGTGAGATGGTTCAAGGTAGGAACATATCCTAGCGGATATGATTGAATGTTCAGTTTTACGACTTATATTTAATGGACCCCCTGTTCTTGGTGTATATGGCAGCCTGTGGAAGTATGGACAAAATGTGGTCGCCGTGGTCGCATTAAGGAGCCAGTGGGAACACATGGTATGTTGCCATTTTGAAAGATAAAGAAGATTTTCTTGTCAATAACTGATTGTCTGGCTGATGTATTGCAAAATATCTAAGTGTCATCATACCCCCTTGTGTTTGTGCTATGCTTGCGGATAAAAGTCTAGTGTCTGCATACATCTACCAAGTATATGTCTTGTAAATCCTTTGCACCTGGATTGCAAATAAAAAATAGTTGAAAATGGCAAGATAACATCACAGTAATATCAAACTAGGGTGAACTTGCTGCAGCACAAGGATGCTCATTGTTACCTTTACCTCACGGCACTTGTTTGAGCTGCATAACTGCCTCACCAGGAAGTCGGGGCTAAGGTTGTTTACACCTGATCCTCCCTGGAGCCCTTGGTGGCGGGGACCCTTGATGGCTCTTCCCTAGTTGTCTATCTTCTTTATGCTTTATGATGTTTTAAATGTTGCAGATTATGCGCATTACCTACATTTTGTATTTACCTGGCAGATATAATGGAAGAGAAGGGATGAGTAGTAAGTAATTGAGTTGAACTACGTTTTGAGTTTGCGGATTGGTTTTTGAACATGGTGGAGTTAATTGCTAGTATTGGAAGAAAAATAAATCTCTTTGCTACCCTGTTTTGGCTATTAAATCTGCCAGTAGTGGTTCCGAATTTTTTTCTGGTCTATGCTCTTTCGTCTTATTTTCTTTATCCCACGTTAGAGCCCCTACATAAGCATCACATTTTTTTTATGGGCGAACTTACGTTTCAAGAGTTGCTATATGCGTTCACCGGTGATATATTAGCATTTCTGTCTCTTGATTTGTTAGAGAATGGATTCACTGCTCATATTCGCTTCTTTGAATATCGCAGGGGCAATGAAGTGCCTCTTAAATGGGGTCCTCCAACAGAATGATACTGTGTGCATGAGTTTATTCAAGCGCACATACCCCAAGTGGCCAAAACATTGGTTCCCTATTCTTGGTGCTTGATCAGATTTCAGCTGAGCACAAAAATGGGGGTGGGGTGAAAGTTTACGATGGGAATGAAGCTTTGGTTCAGATTTGGCTATTCAGGTTGTGTTTAGCTGGCTACTCGAGTTTATGCAATTTTTATTTTTTGGTCTGAAGGAGGCTTAAGAGTTTTTCGTTCTCTCTGGCATTCGTATTTCAGTACTTGGGGCTTAGCAGTTCTTAGGAAGTCATACGTCCAAAGAAAATGTATTGAGCACACCCATGTCTGTTCAGAGATGTACCGTACAAGGGTCCGAGGATATCCCGAGTGTATATCAGTTTTGCGGGTTAATTTTTGTGTTTATGTTATAGTCCTATTCATTCATGTATTCTCCGATGTTTTGATAATTTATTAAGGTGGTAGCTGTTTACAAGCCTAGACGTTGAATCTGAATAGACGGTTAAAGCTTGAAGAGGTGATTGGTCGGGTCGCATGCTTGTAGTAAAATTTCATGGAATCACATGACAGGATTTTGTTTTTTGATTAAATAGCAAAAACATTGTATTGCCGGTTAGAGAGATTTGATTACAAGAGGACGAACATAACATATTTTGTATGAAAGAATTTAAATTACTTTTCAGGACTCCCTGTACAAAATTTACTAAAAGTGTATTCAAAAACAAATTGAAGCAGTGTTATTTCTGACCGGTCTTAAAGCCAAATCGAAGCAGTGTATTCAAAAACAAGCTTTGCTTCGGCAGAAGGCATACCTGCTTTGACAAAGCGGCTACCCTTCTTCTTTGTCCATTCAAGCTAAGCATAAGGAGACTTGAGCAGTGGCAGCAACATCATTCACAGAGGTAACTTCAGCTGTCAAATTGATAGCAAGTCTTCAATTCTCTTCGCGAAAGTCTTCAATTATCTTCGTTTCAAAAAACAGCACATCCTTTTTCTCTTTGCTTTGTCCGTTCTCACATGTAAATTTAACAATAATGAACAGCTCTCTTGAAGGGCACATGAAATTATATCATTCAATGAAGCCTTGAACACTATATTACAGTTCAATTAAGGTCTTTTAAGGGAAATGTATCGTTTGGCTCCACACTTGTAGAACATTCCAAAACCTGCATTTGATAATTTGTCCAACTGTTAGGCGTCCTTGGTTAGAGTACCAAAATTCTGCACGATTCGTCTAGGCTTATACAAAATGGTCATCTTGATGCCTTAAGGTGTAATAAAAATCCTTTGCACCAAAGACCCCAGAATGATAGGTATATTTGCTCCAACTTGTGATTCATCTCAAAATCCAAAGCTGGGGATTGTGCTTAGATATCCTCGCCAGGAGGTAGCTCTGCAAGTTTTGGTGGAGAACCAAGTACTCGTTCCATATCAAAGCGAACTTCAATGTTGCGAATGCTGTACCCAACAACCATCAGCCAGTAAAGCAGTTTGGCAAGTTCTGATGCACTTGTCTCTGTCACACTAGTCTGCAAATTGAACACACGAATGATAAAGAATGATCAATGCAGCTATTGGAGGAAGTACCGATTGTAACAACCTGGTCAAGAGGACCTGTTTGTTGGTAGCATACAGGCTGCAAAAACTTGAAACACCATATGCTAAAAGGTTACTTCACATCTATTTGTGCATGTACGGCATCGACTAATTGATAGAAGAACACAGATGTCATTGTATGGCAAGCAAATGATAACTATGAGTTTTTTATTGAAAGATATTTGTTCTAATGTATCAAGCAGTTCACTGTCATGTTTTGTGTGTCAAAAAAAAAAAAAAAACGGAGGAATAGTTTTGTGTTCTTCTGAAGCAAAGAATAACTCCATAGCTGTATCAATAATCTTTGTAGTGAAAACTAACAAGGCTGAACATATTTTATCTCAACGAACTCCAAGTGCTGCAAAATTCTAGTATTACTACGGTCAACAGTCTGAGAATATGCCACAGAAAGTACTGGAAGAGCAAGAAAATGCAATATAATCTTCAACCTTCATTTCTCCAGGATCTGCAACAGACAGGAGACGTTTTATGAATGTGTTCATTGCAAGCACAACATCCTCGCCAGCACTACTTGTCAACTCCTGCAACATAGTGGACGTTAAAATATAGGCATTATACGCGCACACTTTTTTCTACGCTAAATAGCAGATCCAGACGCAAGAACTGATTTACTAGGCAAACAATCCTAGAATCTTTAGGGATCAGCCAACAAAAAAGCGGCTGACCTGCAAATTTTGGGGCTCAAGAGACTTGAGATATTCCAACAATTCATTCTGTCCATCAACAGATTTCCGCCCTACTTGACGATTGAGTTCCTCAATTTCAGCTTCAAGCAATTCAATGTATTTGACTGCATCTATTTTCTCAATACCAGAAACATTATTCCACCTGATAACTTCCCCCATCACCTTTTTCTGTGTACCTGGTGCATAATCCGGTGCATCCTATAAAGGCAGCGGATCTAGTTTAAAACTAATTATAGCACACCAAACTTTGAGCAGAAAAGATGCCGAAAGGGAAAAAATTATGATAATATTTCATCAAACCCCTTACTATGGTTTAGTTTTTCGCAAATCCGTATGAATGCAAAAACAACTTGGGAACATGGAGATGCAGATAGAACATATACAGTTATATACTGATCTAGATTGTGGTACATTAATTTCAAGCAGTATGTAACATACGCTGAACGAGAAACATGTCTGGGCAGTCAAAATTGAACAAAGGTAAGGTTTCTTTACATCAGGTCCAATGCATATGTCTTAAGAGATGAAATAATTAGTCAAGGCAAATAGCTGGAGGCAAAAGAGTCAAAATAAATTACTTATAACACAGTGAACGGTTATATTAAATGTTGTAGCTTAGCAAATCATAGAACTTCTAGATTTATAGTAAACCAAGAAAAGAAAATAGGTGGTAGAAGACCGAACCTCTCAAACCGACTTAGAAGGCTAGAGAATTGATTGAATCACAATTTTGCTAGCGAAGAATATGTTTGAATCCTTAAAACTTTTTATGATTTTAGATTGATAGGTATAGGGAAGCACGTATATAAGTCTATACGTGCCAAATAGTTAAGAACATAATAAGGACGAAGGATATTAACAATAGACTAGTGCCTGCAGAAATGGTTGAATAGGCAAATAAGCGGAATCAACGTTTCCACTGGCATTCAATTATAAAATAAACGGCAAAGGCCATTACATGAGAATAGCTGATTCGAAGTGCAAATAGATCTTCTTTCACCACTCAAGGATGAAAAACATTGAAAATCAAGGTGGGGGCAGAAAAAACCCGGGATCAGTAACCCCACACCCTATCAAAACACGTTTCTCTCCCCTTAAAACATTGTGTTCCTCTAAGAAAGTCCTAGAACCAGAAAACAATCCTCCCTCCTCCTCTCAAATCAGATCATACCTCTAATCCAATCACGGAGACAAACCCCACCCGGGCGTGAAAAAGTAGACACAAGTTTATTTACAACCATATTGCCTATATGTTTCCCTCTCTTTCTTTTACCAATCTGGATTCCCCTCCCGCACCCATTTTCACCAAGTAGATTACCAATTCAGGCACATACAAGACATAACACAAGGATCTAAGAGTGCGAAGTACTTAAGGACTAAAAACATTCCTCCGCTCATGGAAAGTTAATGAGGCCAACTTTAAATGCCGGTGGAGCTATATTGATGGCACAGTCACCACAGATTTTTGAACTATTATGAGAGCAATCTAGGCACCATACTATACTTATCAGACAATGTGGGTTGAAGTGAGTGGTAGAAGTAACCATTGAGGTTCCACTGTGGAGAGCTTTCAGTCTGACTACTTGTGCAGGTTGTTTTCATACCTCTCAAAGATCCATCCTCCAGTGATGGACAAAAAGTGGGCAGCAAGTTCAATGGCTTTTTGGCATTCTTTCAGAATGATAAATAAATCAGAGACTTCAAGGACATATAGAGAAACATTACCTTTTTGTCTTGTGTATCAGGAAGAGCAACTTGTTCCACACTCTGCTGTAGTTCCAATCTGTATTGCGCATTCCTAAACATATATCCAGTCATCAGTACGCTGTACATGAGCTGTGCAAGATTTTCAGCAACCTGAGCAAATGCAAGAAGATTCCAGATTAATATACATCCTAAAAGTTTAATCCACCAGATTAGAAATGATGCAGAGGAGAATTGGGCACACACTGAAGGATTACATATACTTACAGTCGTTACTGTTACTGCAAAAAACTGCGGGGGTAGTGTTCCAATCATATTTGTTACGGTATGGCGCATAGCTTCAACTACCTAATGGAGACGGTTAAAAAGGTGTCATTTTCTTTACTAGTGTCAGCCACACGTTTATCAAGTAATACAAAAGTGCAGCTGTATACAAGAGATACATATAAGAGAAGGACGGATATCATACCTGCTGGGGAGCTCTTTTAACGAACATCTCCATGAATTCTGGTTTAACATTTTTAACATATTCTTGCAGAATTTCCCTCCTGCTCTTTCGCTGTATGTAGGGTGATGGAAAAGTAAATGCTGATTCAGATGTAACTCTAGCAGGGTAAGTCTCGAGTTTTGATGATAGTTTCCCATGTATAAGAAACAAAGAAACCAAAAGAAAATATATTCGTAATAACTCTGCATGGTAATAAAAAGTTCTGCCATAAAGGTGATGCAAACGAGGTCCAGAGTGGGGATGCCAAAAGCTCAAACACAGCTGTTGTACACCAAACTTGGGCCTCGTTTTGTAGAGAAAGAGTTGATGCCTTGGAGAAGCGTAATATAACCATACATGGCTGAAGGATTTTGACTGATTAGCTCTCATAACGGACTAGTCTCTTAACACATATGAAGGGTAATGAAATCATTGAGGATTTATCCATTTTGCTATAAAACCTTTCCACGAGAATCTAGGTATCTTCAAGCCCTGGAAATGATACCCCCACCTGATGTATAGTAGTTATTCCGGATTTGCTTTGTTTTGTGTTATTAAGAAATGTGGGGATAATGTACAAATAGTTCTGAATTGTACTCAAAATGCACGGTTTCTTTGATGCTACAAACAACATGTGGGTGACGAACGAGTACGGCATCCAACAGTCTTGGATAGAGAGATCTAATATTGGACCCTTTGAACGTCCTCGTCCATTGGTTGCGAGAAAAACAACAATGGTGCATTCCAGAAGTCAATGAATGTAGAAGATTGAAGAGAAGTTGTTGGCGTAAGAAATTAGTTCTCCAGAAAGAAAGCTCTTCCTATTTCGGAAGGAAGGGAAGCATTACAGAAGCATCAGGCACACAGGGCTAAGCCATAGCCCTGCTTTGATTTCAAGCCATAAATGCAACACCCCTACCCCTGCTACTGCACTATTGATTTTCATTTGAATAAAAAGAGCACCAACAACAATGAGAAAATTGGGTAAAACGTAATTTTCTACAATTTGGCATGTTTCAGTGCCCCAAATATTGTAAATATGAATGATGCAATACAACTATTCCCCCTTAAAGGCTCCATTATAAAACCAAAGATATAAACAGTGTAGCTGCTACTAAAATGGCGATCATACCATTCACAATTAGAAGGCCATCAGAAATTGTTCGATCGAAATTGATTCCAGCGTTAATAAATCCTTTATTTCGGCCTCTCAAAAATGACAATTTGATCACTATCCAGCAATTGACTCTGTTGTGATGATTCCAAGTCTTATGACATATGTCTCATGCAGCGAACACTCGTCGTACTGGACTAAAATCAAATGCATCTTTAAACTCAAAACGCTCGGTACAAATGCACTATAACGCAATCTTACAATACATAGACCTTGACCTGTGTATTTCTCGCTCACTTCATTATCCACAAACTGTCAAACCCACAAAGATAACATACTCAACCTTTCGATGAAAATGAGCAAAGTTACAAATTTGTATGCTTGAGTAACCTGTATTCCCTCTGTCTCATTAGTTTTGTCATCTTTATGTGTTTAAACATTTAATCGAACTCAGATACTCCCTCCGTTCCATAGGATTTTCTTTTTGAATTTTTACAAAATTCTAGGATTAGTGTTTTAGTACGTGTAAACCTGAAATTGAACTCAGATAAACAATGAGTAAAGTCAACATTCGCATGCACTAAATCTAACTAGGAATTCATTAAAAGTCAAAAAGGTGAAGTAACTACAAATACGACGGGTGTTAACGAGCAAAGTCAAGGTTTTTCAAATTCTATTCCAGGAATTCGCCAAAAGTAAAAAATGGAACCAAAAATAAAATGAAACGGAGGGAATTGTGGTGTGTGTTGATTGGCGATAGAGGAGGGGTACCAGAGTGCCGTTGGGTGGTTTTGAATCGTTGGCGTTAGAGTTTGTTTTGTCGTTGTTGTTGCTGCTATCTTGAGATTGAGCCCTTACAGCCAATTTTCGTCTGTGAAGAGGCTTCCTCGGGAAGCAGATCACAGTGCAACGATAAAGATGATTACTTCGAGTGGGTGAGGTAACAGAGGATGAAGAATGTGGTGATGAGAGAGATGATTTCACTGTCAACAACGACATTGGAAATCAACTCCTCTGCGAATATGAGGTGGAATTCTACTCTCTAAAACCCTATTACCTCCATTAACGATAACAAAAAGCTTGGAGATAGAAGGAGAAGGTGAATATTGGGCTTTCTTGTGGCACTGACTCGGGCTTTGTGATGATGGGCTGAAGCTTTTGGGCCCTTTTATTATGTTGCTTTTTTAAAAATTAACATAATACATATTTTAGAGAAGGCAAAATGAAAAAAAAAAAGTAACAAACAAAATAACAATATAAAAGAAAAAACAAGTGCGTGCGATTATAAAATTCAAAATATAACTTCAGAATCAACTCGTACTCTAGTCACAAGACCAACTGAAGTATGACGTGATGTGACAAAATACAGCTCTTGCAATTCTCTTTGTTTTCGATACCATCATCAAGAGAGAATGTCCAGCCCAAATCACCTGGAGGAAGACGCTTGGCAGCAAAATCAAACAAGCTTGAAGATGTTGTATGTGTTATAGTAGAGTGAACTTCAGTTGTATACTTTAAAAGAACAAACGAAATTATTGCACACGCGAGAAAAATAGGAGAACCCCTAAGCTTGGATGAAAGTTGAACTTGAACCAAACAACAAATACTCATTTCTAAATAATCATTTTTTAGAGTGGAAGATAAAAAAATTCGTATAACATATTTGA
The DNA here is from genome assembly GCA_033065855.1 of Escallonia rubra. Lineage (NCBI taxonomy): Eukaryota > Viridiplantae > Streptophyta > Magnoliopsida > Escalloniales > Escalloniaceae > Escallonia > Escallonia rubra. The sequence continues at coordinate 173,704 of JAVXUO010000138.1, forward strand.
ACACAAGTTAGAGCAACGATACAAGTTTCACCCTTAGAATAGAAAGTTAATTTTTATAAGAGCGTGACTTATTACAGTTCACTTGTTTGAAAACAGTTTGTCATTACAAATGCTAAATTTGCAATCTTTGTCGTCAACTTACAACCGAACCTTCATTCCCGAGCGTAAAATTTGATCCAATAATCGCTCTTTACCAACATCTAACTTGACACAAAAAGCGTACTCAAAATATTTCTTACAATATTTGGGCACAGTTGATGTGCAACAACAATTGCCAAAAAAAAAAAAAAAAAAGAGCATAAGAAAAGTAATACACAAATGGAATCTGTTGTCGTTATCGCAGAAGCTTCGAAGGTAAAAATGGAAATGTCGAGCTCACGGATAGATCGTGTTCCCTCCCTTTTTCTCTCCCTCTCCCTGCTAATTACAGAAAGCTAAAACTACACACCACCACCTCAGCTCATCTCATCATGGCTCCCCGCCGGCGGCGCCACCACAATCACAGCCGCTTCCGCTGCCCTACCCTCTACATCGGCGCCGCAATCGCCGCCTTCCTCGTCGTCTTCGCTCTCGCTTATTACATTCTCGCCCCTTCCCCCGTCGAAAATCACCATCTCACCCGCCGAAACCACGCGGTATTACTTCTCCGTCTCCGTGCATAATCGCATATACAACTCTGTGTGCTCATATAGCCTAATGATTTACTTACTTGATTCAGCTTAGCAATGGCGGTGCTGATAGTGCGATTGGAGTGCCGATATTTCATGTTCCGGTGAGGTTTCGTTTAGGCTGAAATGCACTCCCTTCGTTCCATATGGATGGCTTTCGCGAAATCATAAGATCGATTTAGTACCCTGTAAGCATCGAAATGAACATAAATTGCAATCACTGATTAAATAACTATAGTTTGACAGGGTCAAGTCAGGATAGAAAATAACAAGTAAAGTCAATATTTACATGTACTAAATGGTTTCACAAAGTATCAAATGAATAAAAGTTAATGGAGCGGAGGGAGTTGTAATTTATCAGCATTTATGTGTTTCGATTTGAGGTTTGATTGGATCTCAGGTTAGTGAAATGTGATTATTGGCTTTTTTTTGTGATATAGACCAGTGGAGGGAGATCTAATCGAGATATTTGGACATTGAGGATGTCCAAATTCTACTATGGCTGCAGTAATGCCAGCAACAAGTTTTCAAGTGAGTGAAAGCCTACGAATGCAGTGATGTTGCTTAGGCTTTGTAGACAACATAACTTGTTCATAATGCTTAAGATTGTGTTTTGTTTGTAAAATTCACAGAAGCTGAGACGATCACGCGTCCTAATCGGTACTTATGGATTGCAACCAGTGGAGGTTTAAACCAACAGAGAACCGGGGTAAATTGCTGGACACGTCTTTGATATCGTGGTCTTAGAAGTTGGTTCAAGCTCACGAAGTTATCCACCAATTTTTGCTACTCTAATTTATATTTAAAATGCGTAAAAGATCACCAGGAATAGTTAGAGATACATGGTGTTGTTTCGTTTTTGATGCACATATATTTCTTACTTCCACGGCAGTCGCTGTTCTGCGCCACATATCTGATAAATAGAGAGATCTCCTAAGTCATATGAGCACAATGGGATAAAAGCAGCTTCCCAACTATTCTTCTTATCATTGCATCTTGCGGTTCTTGTATGTTCATTCATGTCCCAACTCACATAGCTGTCGTAATGGGTATTGCATATGCATCACGTCTTTGAGTTGTACATTCATGTTATAATTCACATCACTGGGGTAATAAGTATCATTTACGCAACATGTCCTCGAGTTTGTACATGTATGTAGACAAATCAGAAGGCCTGCTGTGTTCTTAAGACGTAAACATTGTACACAAATACTCTTGTCTCATGAATCTGTCGCAGAGCTACCGAAATCTTGTCTTAGGGTCACAAATCACTCTGAGATTCTTGATCATCCGGTTGTTACTTAGGAGCTCTTTTGAAACTTGTCTAAGGTAAGTAGAGAGCTCTCTTCAAAATACAACAAGAAGAGAAGCACAAGTACTAGACTTTGCTAGCCGCGGACTTGTCTCTAAACCCAGGTTGTCACCTACTTTCACGTAAGGCATACATAAGGAAGTTATATATAAGCATGAATATTTATTTCAACTGCAACATTCTAATAAATTCGAAGACTGAGAACATGAGCTGTCTGCTCATGAAAAAGTAAGAAAGCTCTTATATGAAGATAGAATTTGATACGTAGAATATATCTAGAATGTCTTTGTGAAGCCGCTCCCAAAATTTAACTCTTCTAGATGCCTACAATTATCGATCCCTTCCAAATTGAGTGAAGTTCTATGTTGAACGCACCTTCTTCTATCCCGCGTAAAGGAAGAACCTAGGTACACTAAACTTGAAAATGACCTGTGTGATCGATGGGACAAAGGATGCCCCCTTCTGATTATAGCCATTGGTTAGACCTGCAATGAGTTCTCTTTGAATTGAGTGCCAATTTGAACACTCTTTTACTCTATGTTTTTGTTTTTTCAAATGTAAGTTATGATTATTCTTTACCTAGCTTAACTACTAATTGCTATGCTATTCGATTGTCTAATACTCAATGGTATGATAATGGTTGATGTTGGATGTATAAACAAAATTGTGAAGATCTACACCTGAGAACGAGGATTACATCCTTTATCTAGCAAAGAGCAAAACCATAATATAAGCTAAAGTAGCAAGTACCTTCAATGCTACTTAATACAATTGGAAATGTGCTAATTACTAAAGCATCCTTGTTGTATATAAGATTACGAGCATTACAACTTGTCTGCTTTCAGCTTTTCCACCAGGCTTAATCCTTCCATTTGCTTCAAGTCTCAACTTATGTATCTGTCCTCCTGAGACTGTTGCCGCTTAGCATACTACTACATATTACTTTGTAGAGACCATAAGATAACAAACTATCAAGGCAAAAAATAGCATGAAGTGCGAAGCACCCATGTCACCCCACTAGTTATACTTGTAAGAAGATAATATTATGACTGTTCGAGCCTGGTTCAAACTGGATCAGACACCATCTCTGTTGGACTGCCTGAGAGATTGGAATCTTATCTACGCTGCTCTGTATATAAAACGCATGCCGTTACTTCAACAATTAGCCACTGCATTGTCACCTTTTTCTTGGGTATAAATTGATTTCATGTACTGGAGCTAGTTGTTGGTGCCAAAGACATTAATTTTCTTCTCTGGCAGATTACTGATGCTGTTGTTGCTGCTCGTATTCTGAATGCTACTCTTGTTGTCCCAAAGCTGGATCAGAAGTCCTTCTGGAAGGATGCAAGGTTAGAGTCAGTGTTCCTTCCTTTTAGTGTAACCTTCCTTATTAAACGTAGCTGTTTGTTCATGAATAAAAGTTTGTAATTTGTATCGTATGGTGGCAATGTTAAGTAACAGATATATTTCTTTGCCCTTTGCAGTAACTTCGCAGAGATATTTGACGTTGATTGGTTCATATCACATTTAGCAAATGATGTTAAAATCATAAAAGAACTCCCTCGAAGGGGAGGGAAGACATGGACCCCATACACCATGCGTGTTCCACGAAAGTGCAATGAAAGGTGCTATCAAATACGCGTGTTACCGGTGCTTCTAAAAAAGCATGTAAGTTATCATGCCCTTTAAAAGTTTGCTCTTGTTAGATATAGACGCACGCACTCACATTTATATGTGACATATGTACATGTATATTCTTACTATGTTAATATTGGTTGTGTATATGAGATATTTGACGCAAGTCTTATATGGCACTCTCTCTTTTGAATTAAGATGTTTTCTTTTCATTATGTATCATGTGCCATTTTTTTTTATAGCTAATTCGTATTTTTTGCTATTCTCGTGACAGGCTGTTCAGCTTACCAAGTTTGATTACAGACTTGCTAATAAGCTGGAAACAGATTTACAAAAGCTTAGATGTCGAGTGAATTACCATGCTCTAAGGTTCACGGATCCTATTACAAAAATGGGTGAGACTTTGGTTCACAGGATGAGGATGATGAGCAAGCACTACATTGCCCTTCACTTGAGGTAGTACAGTTGAGTTTTGGTCTTGTATGTGTGTGTGTGTATTGCTTTCTAGATCACTCCACATTGATGATATATTTAGCGTAGACAAAAACAGTACGATATTTCACAATTTCCTCATTGAGCCTATTTTACTGCATATGTTGTCTGTAAATTATTAGGCTGTTTTATAACCGATTAAATAGAACAATGTAAACATCTAACTGCACGACCGTATCAATTAGTAGGGTAAACTATGGGATGACGTGTACCCAGAAAACGTTTTGATAATATCATAAAGGAACCACATCGGGCCGCATATTGCATAACTTGATCGCTGGGCGACTACGTACAGTTGTATTAGGGTGGGCGTATCACCTAATTGCTATACTTTTTTGTCCCCACCGGCCCACCTCTTGCTTTCTTCTCCTGCAGATTATTCAGTGGAAGTTTCTGATACTTTAAGAGTTTAAGGTCACTGCACCTCAAGATTGATTTTGATACTGAAGGATGTAAACTTTCCTTATGCACCATTTTCTTTCTTATTACAGGTTTGAACCTGATATGCTTGCATTCTCAGGATGCTATTACGGTGGAGGAGACAAGGAGATAAAAGAACTGGGTAAAATTCGAAAGAGATGGAAAACTTTACATGTAAGGGTCCAGATCTCGCCCTTAATTGATATGTATATCTAAATCCTTATCAGAAACGACTGATTATCATTAGTTGTTGATTACTTGGGTTTATATCAGAGGCATTGTGACCCTTCACCTCTCTCTCTCTCTCTCTCTCTCTCTCTCACACACACACACATATATGCACATATGTGTTTATATCTGTTTCAGACTGTTCCTTCATCATTAAATCGAATTTTGTGCATTACATATCTAGTGGAATGTTTTTATCAGCTAATGATATGATACATGATGTATGCTTTTCTCCCTCTTTAATTTGGCGAAATTTCGTGATTAGATAACGACCATAGGGGTGATCATTGATGTCTATATGTATGGAAATTAAACCTGACTCTGGGTTACAATACCATTGTATGTATCACAAAGGGTCTTACTATGATGCATGGGCTGAGTTCTGTTAAATTGATATGCAGACGAGCAATCCAGACAAGGTGAGGAGGCAAGGAAGATGTCCACTTACCCCAGAAGAAATAGGTCTGATGCTGAGAGCACTTGGATACGGCAAGGAAGTTCATATTTATGTGGCTTCTGGTGAGGTATATGGCGGGGAAGACACATTGGCTCCCCTGAAGGCACTCTTCCCTAATACTCATTCTAAAGACACTATTGCCAGCAAGAAAGAGTTGGAGCCATTTTCTGCATTTTCTTCTCGCATGGCTGCACTAGATTTCTTGGTGTGTGATGAAAGTGATGTATTTGTTACAAACAACAACGGCAATATGGCAAAAATATTAGCAGGACGAAGGTATTCTTCTTTATGCTGTTAATCATTTTCTCAAGCAATGTCTGAATCAATTTGCTGAGTAAATCCTGTGTTTCCGGGTAACAGGAGATATTTTGGACATAAACCTACTATTCGTCCGAATGCTAAGAAACTGTATAGATTGTTCTTGAACCGAGATAACATGACCTGGGAAGAATTTGCCTCTAGAGGGCGTAGGTACCAGAAAGGTTTTATGGGAGAACCGAAGGAGACAAGGCCAGGCAGGGGTGAGTTCCATGAAAACCCGTCTTCTTGCATATGTGAAGATTCTGAGGCCAAATTAAAGATGGAATCAGGTTCTCGTAAACTTGGTAGGGGTAAAGAGGGTACAAAGAACGATTTGGGTGAAGCAGTTGATGATCAAAATAATGACAACGAGCTGGAATTGTCTGATCCAGAAGACGAAGAGGATCTAAGCGACCCTCAAGGCAAAGGTCTGGTAGATGGTACAAGTGAGGATTATGACCCTAACACATCGGAGGAGCCTGAGTTGGAAGTTTTACTTTCGGATTGAATATGGGTGCCTTGGCCTTATCGAGAGTTGTGTGTTATAGATGACCCCTTCACTGCTGATTTCCTTCTTATGTCCAGTTATACTGCAACAGTGTGATCCCGTTGCTGGACTGTTGTACAGCATGAAGTTTGTGCGGAATCCATGACAGAATGAGGACATCCGCAACATAACTTTGGTCCCTGCATTGACGATTTAGTACATGGGCGACCCTTCAGATAGTTTTGTACAAAGTTTAGTGGTTGAAACTATGAAAGAGAAGCAACCGGTTTTGAGGACAGGAGTTGAACTGCATTAGCATTTCTTTGGCTGCTTAAACTGCCGAAGCAACCGGTTTTGATGTTTTCTTTCCTTTTAATTTTGGAGGGGAAGCATAGTTATTTAATAGATCTGCACTGCTGACCTCTGTAATGGACTGAATTTTTGTGGTAGCTTTCACAGTAGAAGATGATATGGAGGTGACGAAGTCAAATTTGTTACTTGAGTTTCTATATCTTTGAATTGCTTCTGACAGCTTAGAGCTAGGAGATATCCTGAACACCTGATCATTTCTGGAGGAGGCCCATGATTTTCTATGACAGAATCACCGGTTTGGCACTCAAAGCTTTTGATGTACAGACATTGTTTGGTGGAATGGAATCGATTACAATTGCTTGTATTACGGATTACATCAATTTTGAAAATTAACTGTCACAATTGCTCATATTATTAATTTTTGCCATGAAACAAAGTTATCGGAAGGAAAACAAATCGAATGTCACCGATAGATATAACATGATGTAACGGATGGATGATACGAAGGGATGATAAAATATTGACCTTCCGCGTTTCGTTACATCACGTCATATCTATTTTGGATAAGGCAAAGGGATAAAAAAAATATTGACTTCCCGTTATTTTGTTGTATCAGGTCGTATCTATTACAGTTATACTCAAAATTTTCTCGTTTGGAGGAGCATTAATCGTTAATATTAATTTTTGTCGGCCAGTTGTTATTAGTAACTAATTTTCTAGATACAATGTGATTGCATCTCGTAAACAATCATTCAAAAAAATTTGAACGTAACAATAGATATAACGTAGTGTAACTAGATAAGAATGTAATAAAATATTGACAGCTTCTTATTTAAAAAATTTATGTCTCGTCAAATCTCATCTGGTATACTGTGTTCCATGAATTTTGGTAGCAAAAGTTAAAAAAGAAATAGCCAAAACAATTTAACAGGTCAAACCCAAAAGATTTAACAAATATCTGCTTCACTTCTCAATTAGCAGAGTCGCAGACTGACCGTTTTACGCCATTGACGCATTAAGATACAGGAAAGCTTCTCGGATCAAACGGTACTCACAACTCAATCGGTGCAGCAATGCAGGGAGGATCAACGGGCATTGGCTATGGCCTCAAGTATCAGGTCAAGCCCCAGAAAAATCTTCACTAGACCTTACAGGATTTTGCAAATTCGTAACCCTAATTCTGTTTCCATTTCTTACTTCCAGGCAAGGTGCATTGCAGACGTGAAAGCGGACACGGATCATACCAGTTTCATCACTGGCACTCTCAGCCTCAAAGAAGAAAACGAGGTCCTAATTTTGATCTTTCACTCATACGACTCGTAATCAATTAACCTAATCGTTTATTTGATTTGAGTTGAATATGATTTAGCCTTTCATTTTCTCAGGTACATTTGATCAGGCTCTCGTCTGGTGGTACCGAACTTGTATGTGAGGGTTTGTTTTCGCATCCGAACGAGATTTGGGACCTGGCTTCTTGCCCTTTCGATCAGCGCATCTTCTCCACCGTCTTCTCTTCCGGTAATCAGTCAATTCTATCCTGTAATCTCTTCGTTTTGGCTGTCTAAGTTTGACATTGCTAAAGCGCGGATTTGGCATCCGATGAATGTTTAGTATTCGATCTACACTAATAAGAATTGCTGAGTTTGAAATTTTGTATGGCATTGATACTCCTTCAGTTTTGCAATTCTTGTCCCTTTGACTTTTTGCTGAGTTTATAGGATAGAATTCGTATATCTGAACATTGTATTAAGGTCGAGTAGTAATCGTGGACCAAATAGCCGTTGTTTGACAAGTCAAACTAGCAAAAGCAACGAGTAAAGTCAATGTTTAGATGTTCGAATCCTGTTCGGGTGATGCAATAAGTCAAAGGAGGCAAAAATTATGAAACTTGGGGAGTAGTTCACTAATACAGCATTTTGACAGCTCTTGACCTAAGTGGTAGTTTCACGACATAGGCAATTTTAACACAAGCAAAAACATTTTGATAACCTGTAGATTTTCCACCTCGAAGAAATCAGGATTTTGTTTGGTGGAATTTTTTTGCATTCTTATGTTCCTTCACGTTCTTAGAAATTAGTGGTGTAAAGGCTGCTTTGGTATTGCTTCACGTTTTGAAGGGGACTCGTATGGAGCAGCAGTGTGGCAGATGCCTGAACTATATGGCCAGTTAAATTCTCCTCAGTTGGAACGAGTTGCTTCTCTAGATGCGCACAGTTCAAAGATTAAAAGGTAAATCTTCTGGTTTTGCAATGTAGATGAGATTATTGTTTGTTCCTCCCCCCCCCACACCCAAAAAAAAAAAAATTCTTGTGAAATCTACATTGTACAAAGGTAGAAGTAGGTTTAGGTTCTTTCTCTGGCTATATTTTTGGGCATCTGAAGGTTTTAGTTAGCTCCTAAGTTTTGGGGGAAAATCTGACTGCTCCTATGCCTTTGCATTTGGACTTCGATTCTATCTGATATTGAAGTTGTTTGTATGCAAACTTCATGACTTAGCTCTCTTAGCATGGTTATAGAAGAACAAAGATACAGTATAATCATTTCTTCTATCTATTTGAAGGTTGAGTGCCATTTGCATTATAATGTTCGCCACCAAACTTTCTAAAGTTAAGCTAAACCAATTTACTTGATCGTGGTGTGCTATGCAATTAATGGCTACTTCAATTGTTTAGCACGTAGGGAACTCTACAAGCACTTCTTCACCTGGTTTGTCTCTAGTTTTGACAGAATGCTGATAATAGTTTGTAACCAGTAGGTTTGTCTGGCTTGGAATGAGTCTCCGCTAACTCATTGATCCTGACACTGTAAACTTCAGTTATGGGTCAAAATGCCATAGACATAGTCTTTTGTGGTTTGAATGTTTTAAATTGCAAACGGTTCCGCTTTCTCGTGATGGTTATAATACTGTGAAACTGCTACATTGTAGAACACAGCATTCTGGTGAAAATTCTAGGTTTCACGTTCAGGGAATACTTATATGTCCATTTTCTTGAAAACATTTTTTCTTTTGTTTGTTTTATGAAGTTGAAGAACTTGTTGTTCATGCATCTTTTTGGGCAGCATAACGTACTATATAAACTTGGCAGCATACTTTGGTGGCCATCTGGAAAGCATGACAAGTTGATCAGTATCGATGAGCAAAATCTCTTTCTTTGGAGCTTAGATTCTTCTAGGAAGACCGCACAGGTAGGGCAAAATAATTTTGGATAACGATATATAAATGATCGCGTTGCATCAATAAGTTGAAGCTTGTTATTTCTATTTTTGCTATCTGCTAGTAAGTGCTCTGTATAGTTGTTTTCTTGAGGGGTCGACGGTAGTTTTCTTCCTCTCATTATATTATTGCAATCTTTTGCAACTCCTTTTTAAATAATGAAGTAGTTTTATAGCAAGGAGAGAAACAGAAGATTAAACAAGAAGAAAACTGTAGGAAGGAATTGTGGTTAGTGTTCCTACGTGTAATTGGAAAAGCTGATTCTTTGTCAAATGGACCGAATAAGGGCAATGATCACCATAACTGGCTGTTTTGAGATAATTTGAGGTGGCTTCTTAAGAAGGATTTGGCTTGGCATACAAGTTTTAGTGGTTAGTAAAATCTATCTGAATGAACTGTTTGATCTAAATACCTGCAAAGACTTATCCTGCGTTCCAATCCAACATGCAAAAAACTAGGTTAGCTCACGCTTGCGAAACTATACATGATCACTTATCTAATACACGTCAAAGAACTGTTTGATTTCTTTAAGTGGCTCCATCGGAGCCATAAGAAAACCCTCAGCAAAAAGAAAAACTACGGACGATTAAATGATCATAACGATGCCACTTCCCCACTTAAAGCAGCTATCTGTCTTTTCCTTGTATAGGGATGTGTGCTCAAAAGTCCTGGTAATACATTCCATAAAATCCTCTCGCCTCCCCCCCTTCTTCCACCCTCTCATGTCAGAGAAGACCCAACTGTGCAACAGCTGAACTACTGCCCTTGCAAGATCGACGAATGCTTAAAAGGCTGAATAACGAGCTAACAACTCCCACCTGCTTTTCCACCCTGCGAATCCGCAGATTCCCATCCTTCTTGTACTCAAAGCACCAAATTTACTTATTTCTCAAACTTTCCCTAGTGAAATCCGCCTTCATAGTCATGTCCCTAGGGAAAGTGACCACCTTAGTGGGGCAATGACCCTCCGAAGCAAGCTCCAAGAGAATACAAGTCCCTCCATGCTACTGCTAAAACAGACCGAGACAGAGCCAAATTTTCTCCTCTTCCTCCTTCGTCCTCCACCTCAAGGAGTGACCCAATCTCCCAATTTTGCACACTTCTTATGTATATTAGGTTCCAGTTATTATATCCATTGAAAAATGTAAATGCATTCACACACGCAGCGCACACGCACACGCACCCACTACCCATACACACACGCACCCTCACAGGTATATACATGTACATGCATACCAAAAATTATGAGCGCCAGTCTTGGTGTGATTCTTTATTCTTTTAGCATCTTTAAGTTATCCTCACACGTTGAAATCGCATATTATCTAACTTTGTTGTCAATATCGATTTCGTAGGATACACCCCATCGTAAATGTTAATTTGAGATACATATTGTAGATGTTGCTAGACACCCTAGGATGTCATTTTTTATGCATGCAAAGATCAGATTTTGATGCACGATACTATCTCAGTTTAACAACTATAATATGAAATTTGTAGGCTCCTCCAACCCCCAACAAGGGATTGGCTAAAGTAGTAAGCTTGTTACTGCTGAATGCTTGAGTTTGAGCTAATTCTTATTCAGGTTATGCTGCATAATCTAGGTACAATCACAAGAGTCGGCTGGAATGCTGCATTATTTGTCTGGGGGAGCTTGGGACCCGCATGACGTGAACAGTGTTGCATCAACGTGTGAATCATCAATCCAGTTTTGGGATCTGCGAACAATGATGTACGTTTTTGTGTGCTATACCCTTGCAAAATTTTAAATGTATGTTCTGAACATGAAAGCGGTGCAAAAAGATGCTAGATGAGTGCTACTGCTGGGGACACTTTTTGGAACTTTGAAATTAAATTTATCCTGGGTGGGAACAGGGCTTGTAGGGGCTGATTATGATTCATCTTGTTTATAAGCATAATTGTGTGAAGATAGATGGGTTGAAAGGTTTACTAGAGGCACGGAAAGTGAGAAGAGTTCAATGGTTGAATTAGGACAAGTAGTTGGTGTTTTATTGCATTGAGAAGAGTTCAGCCTTCCTTTTATTGTCTTCTTTTGTCACAGTTTTGGGTTTTCAAGGGGGTGTGGTAGGATTGGAACAGTTGTTGGCATCACAGCTAGATCCCATAGACATCTTACTCAGGGTTAATAATTGCATCACAAGACCCAAAGAAAGCATAGTTTCTGCTCACTTTTGGTTCCTTAAATTTATCGAAAGTCCGTGAACTCTTAAATAAATGAAAATGTTTTAAAGAACTGCAGAGTCAATAATATGTATACCTTCCATCCATTTTTCTCTCCATTTTACTAACAACATTTGTAAATGCTTTCTGCCGATGCTAATTACATTAAAACTTTCTGGCTTGCAGGAAAACAAATTCAATTGAGCATGCCCATGTCCGCAATATAGACTTTGACAGCAAGAAGAAGTATATGCTCGTAAGTATGTCGTTTTCAGTGCAGTAAAGCCCCTACCTCTGTGCCTACATTAAATTTTTTACCTTAATGATGAGCTTGTATATGATTATAACTTCAGTGGATGTGTTCTCTTTGAATAGTGCATTTATTTATGGAACACCTACTTCCTGTTTTCACTTTTTGTGATAACCTCAAATCTTTGTGACTTATTTCCTGTAACCGTCATGCTTCAAATGAAACCGTAATTTGCTATAGTTAAAGTACTGCATTCCATGTTGATCAAGTCTCTGTGCTGGTATTTGGATGGGTTTCAGCGCTTTTATAAGTTGGCGTTACAAACTGCAAACTGCAAATCCCTGCTTTTTATTCATTGTAATTTTTGTTGATTTAGCTTGGCCTCTGAGTTGTTATGTTGTTGCTCTTTTGGTGCTGCTTTTGATGTCTCTGTTTAGTTTTCTGTTGTATCCTCCTAATGTGCATGCGTTGTCCCCCCTTGGGTCCCCTTGGGACGTTGTTAATAGAAGGCATAAATATTCAAAAAAAATTCTTGGTCATGGACAAAGTAACTGTATACAAATATATACTTCTCTTTTAGTTTGCTTCGGATGTTAAGATATTGGTGCTGAAAGTACAGGTAACTGCTGAGGATGAGTTCGGGATACACATATGGGATCTTAGAATGCCTAAGGCTCCTGTCCTCGAGCTCCCTGGGCATGCACATTGGTATGTTGCTACATTATGCTGGAGGCATGCTAACATCGATGTTTTGACTTGTTTTTTGTCTGATGTTTCTGTTTCTCAGTTCTTACTGAGACTCTTGGTAATATTGGTGCAGGACATGGGCTGTTAGATGTAATCCGGAATATGAGGGCTTGATTTTGGTTCTCTCTCTCTCTCTCTCTCTCTCTCACACACACACACACACACATAATACATATGCATATGTATATATTTTGGGTTAGGCATGCCAGGGCCAGAAAGATGCTTGATGATTTGTTTAAACCATCTAGTCTGGTCTTGCCATGGCCTATATGACTCCAACATTTGGACCTTTAGGGAGCAGTAAAATTTTTGAATCTGGTCCATCCTCTCGTTGGTGGCAAATATTTTCTTGATCTGGTTACTTTCATAGTAATGCTGATGGAATGATAGCTTATACAGAGTGCAGGTACAGACTCAGCTGTTAGCTTGTGGCTGGCTTCTCTTCCTAGCAGTGATGATTTAACATCTGAAAGGTCTTCTCTTGTTTTGTTAGTTTTGGACACTGAACATTTCTCATTGTTTGGTTTGTTCTGATGTTTCATCCTTAATGCTTACTGTTTTTGCAGCTTGGTCGAGTCACCTACTAGGCGGGTTGATCCATTGCTCAATTCATACAGTGACTATGAAGACAGTGTTTATGGTACTTGACAACATGTTTTTTCATTTTTTAATGGCTGAAGTTAGCCTTACTACTTGGAACTGAAATTGCAGGTCTTGCTTGGAGTTCTAGAGAGCCTTGGATCTTTGCATCATTGTCATATGATGGGAGGGTAAGACCATTAAAGTTTTTGATTGTAGAGTTCGCATTAGACAGATATTATTAGGATATCCACGTGGTTTTGTTATTCCTTCAAAAACCCCATTCAAGCTGTCCAGTATACATCATGCAAAGAAACTATCTGCGCCACATTTCCATACACTTCATCATTTTAACTCACCAATTATGTCTTTTGGCTTAGTGATCAAGCTCACACAGGGCTTATTCTGAGATAGACCGATATGGCACATCTGTACCTTTGTATCTTCTCTTTATCTGTAGGACTTATTGCCACCATCTATTGTCAATTGGTTTGACAATCAATGCCAAGTAGAGGCGGATTACACTAAGAACACTTCTTCGCAGTATTGTAGCGCCAGGAAAAAAGGCAATTAACGATCCTGAAACCCCAGATCTTGCCTTTGGAAATGTCTTTTGAAATCTTTTCATAATTTACTTATGGTACTTGGAGGTTCAGGTAATTATTTTTCTCTTTTCATGCAAAGCAGGTGGTTGTAGAATCGATAAGGCCTCATCTCCCCAGAAAGTGAATCCAACCATGCAAGGCAATGGTCTATTACTCGCATCTATCGTTGATTTGAAGGAAAACTAGAAAGCTGAGGTGCTGCTATGAAATTCCCGCTAAGCTGACATGGATTTGTTGGTTCGAGGTTTGTCTTGCAAGTTCTTGTGGAATTGGATTTCCGGGCCCTTGTTTTAGCCCATATTTTTCTTTGCCCATACGGGCATACGGCATCTAGGCTAGTCAAGTTATTGCATGAACTCACAATACCCATGGACAAGTAAGTTCCTATTCTGTCATCATGAGGGTATGTACCATCACCCAACTCTTCTGTTAGGCAAGGGTTTGGTGTCCCGAAAAGTGTTCAGGCATGTTATCATGTACGTCCGACTAAACATCGCCACAAACAACTATGGGTGGATTGACAATTATGTTTGGTGCAACAACCTAATAAGTTAAGATCCTATTGTTTTGCTTACATATCATATCATTGTGATTATCTAATCCACATCCCCCTATTTGGTGGCTTCTCGTTAATTGCTTTGAACAACCTTCTGCTGACTTTTAGATGACGCATGATACCCCTGGCGTTTAAGTTGTGGCCTGTATAATTCTTATGTTGCTTAGAGATACATGGTGAGTAGCTTCCAGTGGCCATTGAGCAGTGCTAGTATTGTAGGGCTGAGCCGTGTCCACTTAAAACTACCATCTACCGCCCGGCGGTTGGGGCCCATCTGACCGTGCCGGTGGGATGCGGGTTTGGTTCAATGCAACGTTACATCGTCGGAATCTTGTTTGCCCCACCATTTATACGAAGTGGGGACAGGTGAAGTGACGTTAAGCTTATCCAGATGCAAAGGGAAACACAAGTCATTTGAAATTGATTCTGTTTCCTCGTTCAACGGCACAAAATCCAGGATTTCGAGACTTGGCTAGTTGGCGGTCGTCGCAGATCCCACACGTGGCACCCCTTCCCACCAAGAGTGCCGAGTCACCTGTCGTCTGACACGCAGACTATCCACAAAGTACCGATATCGCCGTCAGCACATAATCTTTGCCATGTCACGCTTATCGCCTAGTGGTGGTGACACGTCAGTTGGATAAGGAGTTGCTTTCCAAGGTGTCTGTGAGAAAACCTTACGGTCTTCTCGTGTCGGCGGCTCTCATCCGCCTCACAGCAAGGCTTTTATGAGACGAGCACCGGAATGTTTTGTGGCCATTTATGCTTGGGAAAATTAAGGATCCGGATTACCAAAGTAAATGATCAAAACTGAGCTTTTCTTTCACTACACTACATGATAAATTAAATGAGCAAATGCTATCATGCCACAAGTTGAACTTTTCTTTCAAACCTAAAATGAATTAACATAATTTTAAACATCTAATTTCTTACACAAGCGTATAAGATATAAGTGCACCTCTCATGTCAGTTCCAACCTCAGGATTTTATTTTTTAAATATAATTTTAGCTGACATCTTTGTTGTAGAATATAACTTCGTTCAACCTAGCAGACAAGCTCTGTTTAAGGTAGTTGCTCGTCGAGTAAATGAGTTCTCTTAGTGGTTCATATCTCTATGTTCGGTATGTCACAAGCTCCTTCAAGAGCTCTAATCCTCTACTCGGTTGGCCGAATAAACATACTCCCATATCCTGATTGTTTGTAGGATAGTAGTCTGACTATTTCTGTAACCGTGAAAATTATCATGTTTTTAATATGAAAATTCTCCTGTTGAAAAGAAAAAAAAAAAAAAAAAGAGAATAGCCAGAGAGAGGGAGTGAGTTGCGCGAGGCAGTTTTATAATAATTTGGTAGATGAAAGAGACAGACAGTCCACTAATTACACGTGGCAAGTCCACAGTGGCCAAACCGATCCAGAGAACAAAAAGGTAGACCCCACTCTTGCCCACGTGTGTCGTTAGCTTAGCAGTCATCTTCTAAATTCATCATAGTTGTACTTGATTATAAAGACCAATAAACCTCACCAAAACACCGATCACCAGATCACACATACACACACACACACACCTCGCATCTCACTCTTATCAGTCTCTCTTCTCCATCGGTCGCCTCACCGTCAAAACCGAAACCACACATAGATTCCCCCCCTCCCCAATTTCTCTCCTCCAATGCCCGTTTAATCTACTAATTAAACCTCCATTTCCACTTGAAGTTCCTGCACTCTGTAAGGATACTTAGAGAGAGAGAGAGGAGAGCTCGAATTAAGCGCAATCCTGTCGAGCTTGTAGAAGCTAGGGTTTATCTCGGAGGATGGCGTTCTGGTGAATAATGTCGGCGGCTTCGAGAGGCATGTCATCGACGCCGTTCAATCTGAGGATTCGGACGGTGGGTGCTGCGTCTCCTCTGCACCACCGCAATGGAGGAGGGCTGGAGCTGCGGAGGAAGCAGCGGCGGCGGTGGCTGATCAGGTGCTGCTGCCCCGACTCGGCGGTTCCGATTGGGAGAACGGCGGAGAGGGCGGAGGAGTGGCCCTCGTTCGAGGCGAAGAAGAGCCCTAGCCGGGCCCGAATCCACGCCACGCCTGCATTGCCGTTTGCGTCCTCTCAGTACGTACACTTCACTTCGTTATACTGTAAATGTGCCGATAGTTTGATCTGACTTCTTATTGGTCTGAGTTGAGCTCGAATGGATTGACATGGAAATGTACTGATAACATTCTTGTTGTTTCGCTTGTTTTTGAATTCTTGTATTCGTTCTATTACCACTCCAACTGTCAATTTGAATTTGAAGTCTAATTTGCAGTCGCTATGCTGACAATCTTTTGGGTTTCTGGTACAGCATGTGGATTTGTTCTGGAAACTTTTGATTTTTGAAATGTGGAAGAAATAAAAAAAACATTAGTGTTATATACTTAACCTGTTGCTTATTCATGTTTTTCATTCTTTGGCCAGATACATGAGGACTGTAGTATATTGTGCCATACTAAACATCTAAGAAGGTTGTCATCCGTAGGAAGAGCTTGGAGGGCAAAATTGGTTGTTGCTTTGCAATGTAATTTGTACTGGATATATTTCCCTTTAGATTTCAACAAACTCAGAAGAAATAGTTATTTTTTATTTAGCTGGTTACCATGATTTCTGGTGTGCGGGAAAGTGAAAAGATAATATGAGTATCATAGATCCTCGAGACATTTCCTTGAGAACTTTGGCAATAAAACATACCAGAAAATGGGATTGATATTCAGAAAGAGGCCCCCAAAGTGAAAGGCAAGTGGTTTCTCTTCCGAACGGATCTATGCGAAGGCTTCTTATGTCATCTATTTCCATGTTAAACACATGCTGGAAGCTGATGTGCTGTTTAAGGGGGAAAAAAAAGGATCCTTAGTCAAGGTATATAGAATTTTGGATGGTCGAAATCAATTTAAGACGATAGGACTAGAAGTTATTGATGGCCTCCCTCCTTCGAGCTTATCAATACAATGTTGCACACCAGTTTTTTCATCTACTATAAGTAATGTTATATCAGTAGAAAACTGGGTTGCATGGAAATGAAGCCATTCAGATTGACGACTACTTTGGTGCTTCAGTTTAATTAGGCCACATCTGTGTCAGTCAATAATTGTTTGAAAGTTTGGGTCATGGCCAAGATTCCGTTCTCCGACTGTCCCCTGATACAAGTATTATGAGACTAGTAAAATTTGGCTGTGGTAATTTTCCTCAATTATCAGATATTTATAATATTGATACTGTACACCGTCAGTTATGCTGCTAAAGAAAGCAAGAAGTTAAGTGTGTGAGTAGCTAATCACATGTACAATGTTTAACTCTACAACAACTGTCTAGTCCCTATTCAAGCAAAGGCATCGCAGAACCATTTTGCCAGTGTAACTGTTGCTTTCAACTCTCGGAAGATACTCAATCTTCAGTTTGTAGGGTCATATTTATACGATCAAAACCTGAATTTTGTGTTCCTCTGTTTGTGTACATGGTGATGACAAGAAAGTTCTAACTATTGCTGGCATTTCAATTGCCCCAGATCTCGTTTCGCCTCCAAACAAGAGAAATTCTTCCCACGCTGTACCCCGAGAAGTTCTGGTCCTCAGTCCCGTGACACTCCACCTAAAAGAGGTAATCTATAATATCCTGCCATGTTGGCCTCTCAATACGTCTTTTTTTACCCATACATCCTAAACTTTTCACATATTCAAATTGAGATTCTAATATGTGGCATTTAGTTGGTCTGAAGTATTGTGATGCTATATATTGTCTAATGATGCATGTTATGTTCACTGCTTCCTTCATTGTAGACACTGGAATTGCAAATGAGAAAGACTGGGGCATCAGTCTGGCAAATGAAAAAGTAGTGGAGTCTGGCACAAATGAAGATGGGAGTACTTGGTATCGAGAAAGTGGAGAGGACCTTGGAGATAAAGGATACAGATGTAGATGGACGAGGATGGGTGGCCAAAGCCATGATGGATCCTCAGAGTGGAAAGAAACGGTATAAACTGTTATTTGATATCGGATTTCGACTTCTCTTCACATGGTTGTGCAAGATGATTTCTACAAATTCTATGTAAACTAGGAAAACTGCTGTTATGACATTATTCAGTTACAAACTACAATGATCAATTAGTCCACACCACTTAAGAGAATGAGCAATTAGTTTGCAGTACTTGGATCTCTGATTTTATGCGTGTACTTGGTTTATCTTAATATTATGGGTGTGCAAGGGGAATCTTAAGAATCGTATGCTCAATAGTACTGCGTGATGCTTTGATTAGAGTATTAGGAACATGAACAATATTTACCTCTAGCAGAAAATGATTGAGATTAGACAAATATTCCACGATATCTTCAGACTGCAAGCCTTACACCAGTTGTTCCCGACCTTCATGCCACTAGATGAGAAAGTGAAAATAAAAAGGTCTGTTGCGTGTACTCCGACCTGCAACGTGAATCAAATATATGCGATTCTCCATCTTGATAAGGGTGTTTCGTTGTATTTGTATTCTAAATGGCCTTGAAATTTTGCCTAACAGGAACTTTCCAAGTTAATGCCTTAAATCTGGCAGGTGCAGCAAAATAAGGAATGTACTGTTAAGCTTCTTAAACCACTAGATATTTGCTGCTTGGGACTGCTTATTATACATGAAGATGTACTCAACACCCATATTGTTTTCATAACCTTATTTGAGTATCATCCCAGGTGGATGCATTTAATTGGATTTGTTGGTCTCCTTGACAGTGGTGGGAGAAAAGTGACTGGACTGGATACAAAGAGCTAGGTGTGTCAAATGTTGCCTTCTTTTTTCATTAATTGAATGCAGTCAGTTCCAGAGCTTTGATTGCTTTACGTACATCATTCCATTGCTCTCTAAATTCTTGCAATTGCTATTTACCACGTAGTTCAATTTTAGTATAAAAACTTCTTGAAGACCGGCTTCATCTGTGATAATAAATAATCCTTTTGCATCTTTCTCACTCAATGCAGCTTAGATCTTATATATTATTATGGAGGGGGAGACCAAAATTTTCCTGTTCTGCTAATTTAAGTACTTCAGTTGGCCATTGAAGATTTCACTCTCGCCTTCTCTCCTCGTTTAAAATTGCAGATGTCAAGGTTCTTGTTCTCCATGTTATGACCAACTGGTCATTGTTGCATTTCATTTAAAAATTGGAGGAACTGTTATCTGGAAAGATTTTGTAATGTATTTGTTGTTCAAAACAATGTTCAAGAAGATGAGCTGTTGTTTTTTATTTTCTGTTGCTGATTATTATGCTTGAGCATTCCGGTCTTTTAGTTAAAGTGCTTACTTCCTGTAATGTTGGAAAATACTAGGAGTGGAGAAATCTGGAAGAAATGCTGGAGGGGATTCATGGTGGGAAACATGGCGTGAAGTTCTTTACCAAGATGAATGGAGGTCTTTATTTTATAGTTCTATTTTCTAAAGTAAACAGCTTAACCTCTGACTTTGCTTGACAAGCTGCTATCACTTTATCCTGGATCTGCAGTAACCTAGCTAGGATAGAGAGAAGTGCACAGAAACAAGCAAAATCAGGCACAGAAAATGCGGGGTGGTATGAGAACTGGTATGCGCAATTTTCATTGCACGACAATTCTGCTTATTTGCATCAAGTGCATGGGTCAGGACACACGTCTGAGGATCAGGTAACCCGATCAACATTGATGATGCACATTTATTGTGATGTAGGTGGGAGAAATATGATGCTAAAGGCTGGACTGAGAAAGGGGCACAAAAGTACGGTAGACTGAATGAACAGTCATGGTGGGAGAAGTGGGGAGAGCAATATGATGGAAGAGGTTCCGTTTTGAAATGGTACTCTCTCAATACCTTGAATTTACCTTACTGCGTGTTCTCCAAAATTCTACCACTTGGTTTCCAGTATAGTTTAGTCTGAATGTATAATTCTTCCATTTGCTAGTGAACTTAGTTTTTCGTCTCCACATTGTAGGTAATGCGTATCTACCTTAGTTATCTTAATAGACGTTATCTTGTATGTTGACAGATCTGGCCGTAAGCCATATTCTAGAACTCTAGAAGCCTACTGTTGGTCAGGACCCATAGAAGATGTCCACAAACTTTTTTGTGCACTTAAGAGTCCATTGCAATGGTGGTATGCCAAGTAGCATGTATGGAAACTAAATATGTAAAATTGATAAACTGGAAAGTGGAATCGGTACCTACATGTGATGCTGTTTTTCTATTTTTTTGTCCAGTTTAATGTTTTCATTTTCGGGGTCCATTCAGTTGACAAAGTTATGTTTCTCGTTTTTATCAGGACAGACAAATGGGCCGAGACTGAACTGGGGACCAAATGGGGAGATAAGTGGGAAGAGAAATTTTTTGCTGGCATTGGTTCGCGCCAAGGGGAGACATGGCATGTACCTCCTAGCAGTGAACGTACATCTCATCCTTTCCTTAAACGATCAAGTTCATTTTTCGAGTTTGTCAATGTCAACATATTGAGATATGCGTAATTTTGCTTTGAAACGTTACTGTATGTAGTTACTTGTTTCATCTGCATCTATAGGTTGGTCAAGGACTTGGGGAGAAGAGCACTTCGGAAATGGGTATGTGTTTAGATTTCGTAATCTATTGAGCTACCTCCCTTCTAGATTTTAAATGCCTTGACCCCTACTTTTGGGTTCGTTTGACAATTTTTTTTTTTGGTTTTCAGTTTTTAAAGAGCAGAGCAGCTTAATTTTTTTTTATATAAAAACAAGTGGGTGTTTGATAATATATTTTTTTTTGTGTTTGATAACCCTTTTTATTTTGACTTTTTTTTTTTCGGTGGTTTGCGGTGGTGGGGCGTAGCGGTGGTCGACGGTGGTGGTGGTGGCTGCCGGCAGCTTCCGGCGGTGGTCTCGGTAACCCTTTTTATTTTGATTTTTTTTTTTTGGTGGTTTGCTGTGGCGGTGGTGGGGCGTAGCGGTGGTCGACTGTGGTGGTGGTGGTGGCCGGCGGTGGTCTCCGGCGACCACCGTCGGCGGCTGCCGGCAGCCACCTCCGGCGGTGGTCTCGGTAACCCTTTTTATTTTGATTTTTTTTTTGGGTGGTTTGCAGTGGCGGTGGTGGGGCGTAGCGGTGGTTGACGGTGGTGGTGGTGGTGGCCGGCAGTCACCAGTGGTGGTCGTCGATGGCCGGAGGTGGCTGCCGGCAGCCACCTTCGGCGGTGGTCGCCGGCGGCCGGTGGTGGGAAGGCGGTGGTGGTGGTCTAAAAAAAAAAACAAAACGTGAAAAAAAAATTGGAGTTTTTTTTTTTACTCTTCAGTTTAAAAACTGGTTTTTTAAATTGAAAAAAAAATGGTTACCAAACGCTCCTTTTTTTTTAGTTTTTAAAACTGAAAAAAAAAAGAGCAAATTTTTTTTGGTCAAACCTAGCCTTAAGATTCTAGATTAAAGCTCCATTTTATATCTGAACTTTTGTTTGTAATTTTGATTTCTGTAAGTCTGCGTAGGCTCACATTAGAAGTGGCCTACAATTTGAAGTAAAATTTCAGATGTTATGAATGGGGATTTCAAACATCAGATAAAAGTCGTTTGGCATGCTATATTGTGGTAAATCCTATGCCGTCTCTCCATGTTTCAGCAAGGTGCACAAATACGGGAAGAGCACAACTGGAGAAAGCTGGGACATCGTTGTGGATGAAGAAACTTATTACGAGTGAGACATCATATATCTTTTTAACTGTCGGACTTGGCTTATATACACCTTTAAGAATTATGAACGTTCATTTTTAGTACACAAATGAATGGTTTCATTTCCATTGTGATCTGTTTAATTCTAATTGACAAGTTTAACTTCTGATTTGAAGGGCTGATCCTCATTACGGATGGGCAGATGTTGTTGGTGATTCGAGCCAGTTGCTATCCATCAATCCTCGGGATAGACCACCTGGTGTCTACCCCAATCTTGATTTTGGGTCGTCCGGACCCCCTCCAGACAATAACCCACCGATAGATCCCCCCCTCGATCCACAATGACAGTAGGAAGTTTACACGATATATTTTGTAATAGGTAGCTTAAAACATCATTGAACTTCATTGTGACTGGTAAATCTCTCCATGTAACAAAACTTACAGACTATACATTATATTCATTTATTTTGTTCTCACAGTTTGTGTGTAGGTGCAGATCGCATATCCTTGTGAAAGTATAGGTTACCCCACGCTAACATAGCTCTAGTGACTTACCACAGGTTCTCCTCCGTTGGGCAATCTAGAATGAATAGTAAGTCTCTACAGTCAACTTGTCCACTTCTCTTTTTCTTTTTCTTTTCTTAAAGGCTGAAGGAAGCAGATGAGATGGTCAACCCTTCCAGGATCATGAGAAAATTCTGGTCTGATTTGGTTGGCTCTGTTAGTCACACGGGAGGATGCTACAGTTTCCGAGAAAAGTATGCGTGCATGTCACAATTTAGAAAGTTCATCAGCTTGTTTGTTTCTATATACTTGACTTCCTTCGAAAGTCTCTACGTGGAGATATAAAATGGAAACGAGGTATCCTTTTGTTTTGCTTCTTAATGAATTTTTTTTTTTTGGTAGAAGGCTTCTTAATGAATTATACTAGTTACTTAGTAAGAAATTATGTAGAGATTTGTGTTTTAGAATGGTTCTCAATTCTGTTGAATGGCTTGCACCTTGAAAATGGAATCGAGGCGAGGGATTGTCATCCGTTAAAACTGAAAATGTTGGTTAGCATAGATTAAAGGTTCAAAGATCCTTTGTTGTATACCGTTTCTGCTATAATAGTTATAGTAATCGAATGTAAAAGATTGCCAGGGAAAAAAAAAAATATCTCGTTGCTGATTTAAATTTTATGCTGACAATTAGTCGTTCTTAGCTTAGAATTAACGTCAATCTTCTATTATAGTAGGGATGTTATACAGTTGAGGATTCTAGTCCAAACCGAAAATCGGTTTAGTTAGCTCATTGAAAATCTCGTCCAAAGTGTTCTCTAGGATTTTCTTATGGTATTATTGTCACTAAAGCATTTAAAAGTGTAGGTAAAAGCTCTTTATAAGTAGTGCTAAGAATCGTGTTGAAGTGAATAGTCCAAATTAGAGTTTTTATTTGAATCGTCTTTTTTCATATCTTATGGTATATTATTATTATAATCTCTCACTTTGTTATTGAAAAATACATAAATGACAAAATATAACGCTTTTAATGTCTATAAAAAGAATATATAAATAAACCTTAAATGGTGTTAAAAGTATAACGTAAATTCGTAAATTTAATGTCATCTAATCTAATTCTAAGTAATACACAGCACTAGTAGCATGTTCCACCGTCCTCGCCATGTTGCACATGCCGTCTTGCACGACTTTCCCATGTCTGCTCATATTAAATTAAATTAAATTAAATTAAATACTCGAAAAGACAGAAGGCCTCATGCGTGCTCTTAACTTACTCCCTTTTATTAACCCTTACAGAATATACTTTAATTAATACTACTCCACTTAATTGTTGTCATTATTAGCTCATTTAACAACCTCTGGATCTGACGTTTTACCTTCTAAATTCCTTTTAACCCTTTATTAAGTGCGATCTAATTAAATATAAGTTTACCGCCCCCCATTGACGTCATGGTCACCTCAAATCTACAATTCAAGTAAAAACTTTTGCTAGAATTTTAATTAGCATTGGCAATAGAATTCTCAAAAGTAATTATGTATTGCACTTTTTAAAATACTAATATCAGAGTCAAACCTTCTAATCTCATAAAAAGATATTGTATGGTTACGTAATATTGATTGAGATATATCATGGTATAATTTTTTGTCTTATCTTAATTTTTGGAATGAATTTTTACGTTTATTACATCAGCTCTTTGATCCAACGGTTATGTGTTGTTGGAAAACGGTGAGTCGTATTCGCTGTTAAAGAATATAAAACCAACGCTATAAAAATAGTTTTGCGGCCCATATGTAGAATTGAGATATATTATGGAATGAGTTTTTACGTTGATTATATCAGCTCTTTGATCCAACGGTCATATTGAAAACAGTGAGATGTATTCACTGTTCATAAAAATAGTTTTGCGGCCATTTGTAGCTGTATATATTTTTGGGCCATCGTCGACAAATTTTGCCCCAGAAGCTATAAGAATCGGGATTTATGTCAGTATACCACACCCTATAACGATAACGCCGTCCTGCCATCATTCTCTCATCGAACCCAACAAAGTTGATCGAAAATTCAAACCGCAAAACCTTGTTTTGCAAAGTTCGTGATCCAAGTCCCTCTCCCCTGTAATCTGACCCACCATCGTTCACTATAAACTATCTTGGATTTGCATGGCGGCGGCAGCAGCAGCGTCAATAGCCCAGATCGAAATCCCACCATTGTCGAAGCAAACGATGAGATGGCAACGACCATGAGAAGCCCACAGAAAGTAGTTATGCAGGTGTCCAGGTGGGTCTCCGATCTGGACTGGCGGCTCCTCCTCCTGATCCTCCTTCCCCTCTCCCTCCTCGTCTTCCTCTGCGCCTCCTCCGCCATCACCGCCACCACCCTCAACCCGCTCCACTACTTCGTCCCATTGAAATCCCTTATTTACACCACCACCACCCCCGCAACGGGCACCGTCTCACCCCCCGGTTCGACTCACCGGGTCAACGAAACGGAGAGGACGAGTTGGAAGGACGAGTTGGATCGGTCCAGAATCGCGGTGTGCCTGGTCGGCGGTGCCAGGCGGTTCGAGCTCACTGGGCCGTCGATTCTCCAGAAGATATTGAAAGTTTACCCGAACTCGGACCTCTTCTTGCACAGCCCGTTGGACTCGAGCGCGTACAAGTTCTCGTTACTCAGGGCCGCGCCCAGGATCGCGTCCGTCCGGATATTTCGGCCCCAGCCCATTCCGGAGACCGAGTCGCAGGTCCGGGTTTTGACTGCTCGGAACTCGCCCAATGGTGTACAGGTAATTTGACCTTTTTGCTCTTTTAACTTTTTTATTCGTCCATTTGTTGTTGCTAGTATTGATGAGTCAAAATTGGAATTAGGCAATATTGCTTTCGTTGTTCAGGTAGATAAAAGACAGATACTTTGTTTGGTTACATCCGTCGCCATCTTTGGTGGCCTGCTTTTAACGAACCTCACTCATTTCGACTTGTTTTTATGTTTGGTTGGTGAGAGGTTTCCTTTTTAGTACTTGGGTACGTTTGGTTCGATAAAAATGGTGAGAATGTCTACCGTGATTATTTGATTTGACTGTTTAACGGCCGTAAATACGTGGGTTGACTGAGTGGGCTATGATGGTTGGAGAAAATATTCTGTGGAGTTCAAATATTGGTAAGAATGTCTACCATGATCAATTGATTTGACTATTTAGCGGCCATAAGGGCGTGGGTACTGACTGGATTACTACGGTTGGAAAAAATATTGGGTGGTCCTGGACAAGTGCAATGCTTGATCTGGGATTGTTAGATGGGAGCAGATGTGCGGTTTCAACCGCCCCTGTACAAAACTACGAATATTTTCTCATTATGATACTCTTTTCTTTATGCAAGATTAGCTTAATGTCCAGGCAAGAATTTTCACTTGATTGCAGTTGTTTCATGTGTTATGTGGCCAGTTTTTTACCCTTCATGCAGTTTTTGTTGCCGGTTGGTTTTACCTCAGATTTTAATTTGTTTCTTTATTTTTTGATGAATAAATTACATAATGTAAACATCTCTTATCTAAAAAGTAGTGTAAACGTTATCATTTTGAATCTTCACCGGTATCAATAAAAAATAATTGTTATTAAATTACCTGTCAAAATTTAAATTATGGGACCAAAGGCTAAAGTCAACACTATGCAACCGACATTTAGTACTGGAAAGTTGGATCAACTTTTGTAGTATCCCTTGAATAGTTGAATGTCTTGCTAAGCCTGTAATGCATAGTGAAGGTAACTTCTTATAAGAAATGTGAATGAGCCACTTACTATACGAGGTTTGAGAAAAAATTGAGTTTCTGGTAAAGTAATGCTACCATAAGTCTACAATAGGTATACTAGTTAATTTCAAGTGATTGGAATTTTTCCAGAGAAGGCTCTGTTTGAATTTTGGTAGCTGAATTAGTCAAACCATGTCTGGACATATTCTGCATATGACTACCGAATGAATTGCGTAAGCTTTTTGTTAAGTTTTTTGTTACGTCTGGACAGATTCTGTATTTGACTACAAGAATGAATTGCATCATCTTTTGGTTATAAACAATGATGAAGTTACCAATAGCCCTGCAAGTGTTAGTTTACAAGCTGAGATAATCAGTATATTTTTTGTACTTCTGGAATCTTTAAATATACATGTTGGTCTTTGTTAGTTATTTAGACAAATTAGAATAATCAGTAGACACATGCTAAACTGTGCCCTTCTAAAACTGTTTAGCACAACATACAACAGATATAATCACAAGATTAGTTCACATAGTGTTTCTGGAGAGGTGCTGGGTTTTGGAAATCACAAGACGACTTCGAAGTTTGAATCTGTATTTGGTATGGACCTACTGATCTTACACCAGTCTTTCTGCTAACACCTCGTGACTCTCAAGTTATTTGCCATTGTATGTTTGACTTGTTATCCTCATGGTATGCATATTCGGCCTGCTTTAAGTCTCAATTTTGTTTCTCTTCTTGTTGTGCAGGGCCTGCTGCAATATTTCAACCTTGTAGAGGGATGCCTTACTATGATTAAAGCCTATGAACAACAAAACAACTTCACATACGACTGGATAGTGCGGACCCGTGTAGACAGTTACTGGTCAGCCCCGCTAGGCCCAGACAACTTCATTCCAGGTCACTACGTGGTCCCATCCGGTTCCTCTTACGGTGGCCTCAATGACCGGCTCGGTGTCGGCGACACGAACACCTCCATCGTGGCCCTTTCCCGCCTCTCCCTCGTCCCCCAACTCGACTTTTCGGGGTTCCGTGAACTCAACTCGGAAACAGCATTCAAGGCCCAACTCACCACTCACCGCGTGCCCTACGTTACCACCCGTCTTCCCTTCTGCATCGTGACGGACCGCAAATATGGCTTCCCTCCGGGGCGGTACGGCGTGCCCGTGGCGGCCCTTTCCAGCCCTGGCCCATTGAGTGGGGCCAAATGCAGGCCCTGCACTCCAGTGTGCTCCGGGCCTTGCGTGGAAAAAGTGATGTCTGGGCTGGACCGAGGCTGGAGTTGGATTGACTGGGCTAAGGGGTCACTTCAACTCTGCGACGCCCATGCCAACTGGGAGAATGGTTGGGAGAAGATATTCGACAGAGCTGCTGGGAAAAAACTCACTGCCGTGAGGAAGCGAGTGCAGGGGTTGAAGTTGAAGCAATGTGTGTCAGTGTTCGAAGATATAAGGCGGCTGACAGGCGTTTGGGATGCCCCACCAGCGTCGGAGATTTGTAGGCTGGGCTTGGGATCTAAGTAGACAGTGGAGTATGTATAGAAACCTATAGAATCCGGGCTCTGTAAAGGGAACTACAGGTTTTTTTCTTTTAGACTTCTAAATGAAATATAGAGTTCGTTTCTTCTTGGAATTTATGACTCAATTTTATGTCAGTCTATAGTGGCAGTTGCTTTGCTTCATCTTGTTTGCTTTTCTTGGACTGGATTAGTCAAGTTTTTGTATGATCAGGCCATGTAAGGAGACTTTTACTTCCATATACTGGTTACTCTTTGTTCTGCTTGACGAGAATTCATGGAGTGCTAGATTAAGTGGGTGTACACACAAATTTCGAGTCTACAGATAAGACAGAAAAATTAGCGACAAATAAAATTTATATTGATTTGAAAAGGCGAGTATAATTCTCTGAATAAATCTTTATACAAAGAAAAGGCCATTTGATTCTTCTCTTGACTAACGCTTGACTGAAGGCTTAAAAGTTTGTTTAAAAATCAAACGACGAAATTGACTGAGTTCGTTCGAACACTTGATGAATTCTGCAACGATGCTTGAATGTCTGACACGACGGACGACTTGAATGTCTGACGCGACGGACAACTTGGATGTGTGAATTTGAATGATGTATCCTCCAACTTGAAGAATTTGAGTCTTCACACTGACAAAACTCTAGCTTGAGAGAGTAGACTGACCGGTTGACTTGAAGAATTTGAGTTTTCAGGCTGACAGAACTCTGGCTTGAGAGAGTAGACTCTGGCTAGCTGACTTGGAAGAATTATGTCTCGCAGACTTGGAAGACTTCTTAGGCCCATCCCATATATGTCGATGAAAGTGTTCTTGTTGAATTGTATCTCTTTGACGATTATCTCTTACTTTTATAAAGAGATAATACCATATTACACGTGACCAATTTTTATTCGACTACATAGTGATACACGTGTCAACGTCCTATTCGTCATTCACCATTTAATTTAATGACACATAAATGACACGTGTCAATTTATAATTGGTATAAAATTTACCCTTCTACAGTCGATTCCGATCAATGAGAAGAATTTGAGTTTAGTTTAACCCAAAAATGCTCTGAGACTGATTAGGTTGCCAAATGTGATAGGATCTACCAAAAAAGGGTGAGGGGCGATTCTTGTGGAAACTAGAACTGCACAAACCTTTAACGACATAAACTTTATCTACCAAAAAGGGGTGAGGGGTGTTTCTTGGGGAAACTAGAACTGCACAAACCTTTAACGACATAAACTGCAGTACCTTAGAAGCAAAATACCCGCAATGAACGCTCGACCTGATGCATAAACATTGGTATCTACTTCTGTCTTGCAAAACAAGCTAATCGTCGGAATTCGGCCAATAGTTACCCGTCTGCTTTACGATTAGAGTATAATTGTGTATCTTCCCACCAGCATAAGTCAAGAAGCCGTTGGAGTCACTAAAGTGAATATTTTCTTGTACATTGGAAGATTTAAACCGTAAAGATACTATCATACTCCCTAATATCTTTTTGACACAAAATGTATTTTTACCGAAACTTATCACCCATAAAGAAAAAAAAAAGGAGTAAAATATACTTCTTCCATCCTATATAATTTGATCATAGTTTTTTTTTGCCACGTAGATTAAGAATATAAGCCATATATTGTGAGTTTTCTATTTTACCCTATAATGAGAGAAGGGGAAAAAAAAGTGGGCGGAAGAGAGAAAATGAATTTGTGGAGTGTTAAGTACGGAGAGAAAAATAGAATAAAAAAAAAGTGTACGAAAGCGGGTCAGAAGAGAAAATGAGTTGGTTGGAGAGAGAAATTAAATAAAAAAATGTATGAAAAATACAATTTTTGTAGAACGGTACAAAAAAGAAACATGACAGAATATTTGTAGGACTGGAACAGATATTAGGAGGTTGAACAGATAATAATATTAGCGTGATGAATTGAACAGAGCCACCACAGCACAGCAGAACTTAATGGGCTTTATGACCCAAGAAGGGTTCACCACTCGATCATGGACACAGTGATTCACGGGCCTGCTCATCTTAACGGGCTGCCCCCAGATTTAATTTAATTTAATTGGCACCTCTTCCATCAGTCCGCTCCATTAATCGCAACACGTCATGGTGGCGCGTGCGTGGGCCTGGGGCTTTTCGGCCACGTGGCTTGCTGGGGTTGACAGCTGTTGGTGCTGTGCCTGGACAGCTAACCTCTGCGTGTCGTTGCTGTGTTGACTTTAGTGTGTTCGTTCTTCTTGTAGTACCTTTTGGACTACGCGTAATATCATGCAAGTTCATGCTTTACCTACTAAAGTGACTGATAAATTAGATAAGCTAAATAAAGTTTTTTTTGTGGGGGATTCTGGGGAAAAGAAAAAGTTGCACCTTATCAAATGAGATACTGTTTGCACCCCAAAAAGACTTGGGAGTCTGGGGTTAACGAAAATTAAATTTAACAACCTTGCCTGTTTATCTAAACTTTGTTGGAAAATGATCATGAAGGAGGATCTTCTATGGATAAAAGTTTTGAAGCATAAGTATGCTAATCATAACCCAAAGGGGTTGGTTGAGTTGGCAAGGGGCCTCGAGGAGTGACCTCGAGGTCCCGTGTTCGATTCCTCCCTCCCCCTAGGGTTACTCATATTTGCAGTTCTATTATTTTTTAATTTAAAAAATTCAAAAAAATATGCTAATCATGATAATTCCAGACAACGGTCCAAAAGTGCTAGAAGCTCTCCTGTTTGGAGGAGCATTCTGAAAAGCAACAATATAATTATGAAGGGCTTAAAGTGGAATGTCAACAAAGGCAATAAAGTTGACTTTTGGATGGATCGGTGGTGTGTCAAGTATCCTTTCAATGATACTCATGGGTTGAATGATCGGCCTTTTACGGTGGAAAATGTTATATCTGAAAGGAACTGGGATATGAGTAAAATATATTTAGAAAGGGCAACCGACAGTGCTCCTTGCAAAAAATTAGAGAACAACAAAGGGTTTCTTTAGTGTATTTCATGCAACCACTTGAGGTGGTTACCCCTTTGTTAACTGATGATACAGCTGGAGTCGCCTATCTTAGGGTTTAAGATGTACCTTTTATTTTTGTTCTAATGCTATCTTTTTCAATTGCACCAAAAAAAAAAAGTAATATTCGAGTAAGAACGCGCTAATCTCTTATAGTATAGCTTTTGATAAAAGTTCGTCACTCTCAAATATTTAAGGAGAATTAATTATTTATCGCTCTCTGTTTATAATTATATTGTAAAACGCGATAATTATGTTACTTGCTATTAATGATGCAATTGATAAAAAAATTCTGATATACATACTAAATAAGAAAGAAAACATTAATTTTCTCTTAGCTAATTTAATCTTAATATATATAATTAAATTACGTTTGCTCACTATTCAACTTTTGTCCGCACCAACTGCTAAGTCGAGTTCTCATGTCCGCACCAACTGCTATCTGTCCTTCTTCAGTCCGTTCCGTACCATAATTAAAGTCACTCTTTGAATACCAACCGTCACTAAAAGTTACTATCCTCCTATATCATACAACAAACACTCATTACCATTTTTATGATCAAAACTTCGTTTTTAAATAACTAAAAATTTCTACCATATGATTTGCTAAAGTCAGCTCCAAGATGATGCACTATATACATCCTAACAACGAACATCTTTGTCAAATCATTGGAATTTACTACGAAATGAAAACTAATGCCAGAGAAATGCATTAATTCTTCGAAAAAGAGGGTAAAATAATCGTGACTGATTTTGTACGATCACTAAAATTGATCATTTGATTGTAAGATTGATAATAATATCGATTGTTCGACAGGGGCCAAATCCTGAATAGGCATGGTCTCGAGACCATTCCCAGATGTATATGTTGCTAATAGCTGCTTATGTTGCCAACATAAGATTTTTCAATGCGAGATCTAAAAATATATTTCTCCGTTGCACTGGTAGTAAGTACGAGATCTAAAAATATATCTCTCCGCCACACTGGTAGTAAGTACTCTATGATTCGAATCTTTACCACGCCTTTTAATAGAGATTAATCGTTTTTTACCAAGTATGTTGATGATGATACTAATCGGCAGTCAAAATTTTGTATCTATTTTTTCGTGATATTATGCACGAATCAGATATATCATGGCAAATTCTTCATAATAAATTGTGTTGTGTCCTTTTCAATGGAATCTGATCAGTAAATATTTTCGAGTAAGTGTTTACATAATCTTGGCAAATTCTTCATAATAAATTATGTCTTTCCCAATGAAATGTAATAAGTTAAATTTCGAGTAAATGTTTAAATGATCTAATTCGGTCCGGACAAATAATTTGTCGAAATATTGAATCACTATCAATATCAAAACATCTGGGGTGGGGTCGTCAAATCAAGTGTTCGATAGTTAAAATACATCAAAATATTTTGCAAAAATTAATCCTATAAAAGTGAATTTCGAAATTACTTCAAATTTATTATATATTAATTATTTGTTGCACCAAATGTAGTCATACTACGTCCATTTCATTACACTAAAAATTTAAGTTTTTACTGTACACTAAATATGACATGCATGGTCTGCCTCTTTGAGAATAAAATTGGTCGGACTGCCTTAACCAGAACCGTAAAGTGTCTCAAAGAGAGCATTAAACAAAGAAGAAACAACATAGTAGTATTATTGCACATTTATCTCAGTACTAAAAAAAAAAAGTTCAGCAAAGCACTGTGACTAGCTACTGAATATACGATTGCCCCGTGATATCGATGTCGCGGTCGCCGGACGAGGGAGGGGGCTTATGCTTGGGCTCGGGATCGGGCCGCTCCGGCTCATCAGCGTTCTGTGTGTTGCTGGCCGGCGGCTTCACTGGCTTCTCCGGCTGCCCCTTCACTGTTCCGTACAATCCACCACCTTGTGTGACCGGCTTCATCGGTGAAACATGGTCCCCTTGGCCACCTTCATCTCTCACTTGCTCTTCACCTTCTTTTTCCATCTCTAACTAAAGACTTTCGAGTGTAGGCTTAAATTATTTTAAAGTTAATTTTATACGTACATTTTTTTTGTTTTTTGGAAAGTATTAACCATGACGGCTAGCATTTTACACATATGATTTTATATGATCAAACAAATTCCAAAAGCAATCCCATCATCTGTCAATTAGCCGTTTTGATTGTGTTGACATGATTGAATTTTGTTCATTTCTCCACACTACTCCTTTGCATAGTTATGTTCTCTCTACTTGCATGATGATAAAAGCAAGCAGATGACTGAACCTGTGACCTTCGTTATTTAAATCCAGAGGCTGTTGAATCCTAAATCGTAGCCGTTCGCGACCTTGAGTACCGAAATATTATCTCCGAAAGGGCGAAACTAATCTTACATACATAAGAAGTGATAACAACCGTCACATAATTAGAAGATTAATCTTTGCATAACACCGTCAACAACATATATTAATTAGAAACAGAAATCCTGCATAGACTATCTCACTATACCGTAGAGAAACGGAGGATTGCAATCATAATTTAACAATTATCCTCTAAGTTAATTAACTAGTTTTAGTGCAAATTGCAAAAACGTAGACCTCGGGCCCAGAAAGCTGTAGTGGCTGGCGGATTAAGCATCCAGATTCCTCAGCCAATTGCAAGTTGTTGCAGAATGATCAAGATAAGCCATAAGAATAGGTCATGTAACCTTAACAGCTATGCGGGCATTAACACAATTTGTTTATGATCAACACGGTTAGCTCAATTATCTGTAACCTAACAAAGTTCATGCATGCTTATCTCTTATATGGACTCTTTGTTAATGACATTCACATGCTTGTACAGTGTGTCATTACTCCTTAGTGCAGGTCATGAACATTGTGGGATACATTATTAGGCCAAGAGCTTTCCCACTCTCTTGCATGGACTAGATAATGGTGTGCTTGAATCTATAAAACTTGCCCTTTCAAATATAGTAATGGTACGGTGGTGCTAGCTAGTTAGGTAGGACTTGTCTGTATTCCATTTGGAATTCGATAAACACGCAAACAACTATATATTTTCACGTTTTTGTATATGAAAAGTATCGAGAGTATTGTCAATAATTTGATTGCCACATCACATATTCACGACTCGCTCGACAGTATCTCCTTCAACTCGTCGTCCGACTAGTCAAGAATACTTCGTGCTAATTTGCCTCAAAATACACACTATTTACAAGTTTTCGAACAATCTCCTTCAACTATTCCTAAGTCGCTCGACCATCTCCTTGTAATCGGCTCTCAAGACTAATCTCAATTATTTGCACGAGTGAACATGAGTTTGAAACAAGTTTTTTCAGTTCAATAAACTTTTTTCTGCTCAAAGGTTCCTCAAGGAAGGGTTGTGTTTTGTAATCAAAATACCCCTAACCTGTTCTGTGAATCGTACCTCGTCGAACTGGTCCAACTCAAGAAAATTTGAGCATAAAATTGAACTAAATACATGAGCTGAATAAATACATTTATATCATCGACCAAAGTTCATAAATTGAACATTTGGAAATCAGAAGTTTCAACCATAATTCATATTCGTGAATTTGAAACCCGACGTGGTTCGTACATAATTTTAAGTGTAACTATTCCATGTACAAGAAAACAAAGAACATAAAACGAAAAGTCATTAAGCAATCAAATCAGATCGATATGCATTCCAAAGTTTCAGTTCATTGTAAACTTATGGATTCAATTACAATTGTTCTGGGCTGTACAGCATAATTAGCTTCTGCTTGGGCTATTGTGTGAGAACATTGAGTAATGAAACCCTCGTGTTCATTAGACTCCTGAACACTTTCTCACTACTACACTCAATCTCGCCAATACAACCCTCCATTTCAGCCATTCTCTGCAACACCATCTTCACCTCCTCATCACCCTTCTTCCTCAACTCCCACAATCTCCCCAGAGTTCCCACCTGTTGAAATTCCTTAACACCTTTCTCGTGGTCTAAACTCACTTTCCTCGACAATCTCATCCCCATCCACGACGAATTTTGCGGCGTAAACGACGACGAGATTCCACCCAAAAGTGTAGCCGACACTATGACTGTCACCTCATTAACATCTCTGGTTATGTCAGCAAGCTCAGCATCCCCGTCGCACGCGGGCTCAAAGCCCACCGGAGCCGAACACTTACCGAGGGCAGAGACGAGCTTATCCATCTCGTCAGCGAATTTTCTTAAAGCTTTTGCGTAAGCAGCTGCCTTCGAATCGTCTCTTCTCCTCACACCGACTTGCGCCGCCAAGTGGTCCTGTCTCAACGTCAAGACCAGCGACTGGAAGATCCCGTAAACGTCCACGAAGCCGAGAATGTCGTCTAGAAGCTTCTCGATCCATCCGGAGTGGCGGCGGAGCGACTCGCGGGCCTGAGGGAGCTGAAGGAGGTCTTCGAGCGACTCGTGAATGGCCTTGAGCCGGTTCAAGCCGTCGCACAGCCAACCGGACGACGCTGCTTGGTCGCCAGTGTCACTCCAGGTGGTTTTGAGGTCATTGATCTGGTCTTTGAGCTGGGAAATCAGCGGGTGCGATCTGCTGCATGGAAGACTGGTTGATCTAACGTGTATAGCCCTCTTGGTAGGCTTCGATGCTGGTGGGTTTGGGAAGGAAAGGGATCGACGATAACCGGAAACCATTTTTGGTAAGTTTGAAGATTCTTGTTTAGGGTGCGAACTGCGAAGAAGAGATGAAGATGGAGGCGGAGCTTATATAGCAGAGGAGAGGGGTGCACGTGAGGTGTGGGGGGCAGGGAACTGGATCCGCGAATATATACAGGCTGTTGGCACCAGCAGGGCTCATGTGGGGGTGAGGGTGACGATGATCTGGCTTCTCTTACCAATTGGCGCCTTTGGTGGAGGCTGGTTTCCCATTTTCCGGTGGAACTTGAAGGCATCACATCACGTGCATGTCAAGGCACTAATCTTGTTATAGTCGTGGAAGAAGTAGCCTCCTAACTGCATATTAAAAGTAGCATGACATCGAAAATGAGGTGTTTACGCACGAAAACATTTATCGTCGCTATGATAATGAATCGTATCGTTTCATTGACTAAAAGAAAGGAAAATATTTGCTGCTACTTGAGTTGAAGAAATCTTCCTCCTAACCCATATAACGGCAATTAATGGTCACTAAATATTTCTAATTAATAACTTTTATTTAGTAATTCTAGATGCCGCAAAGAATAGTCGCTGAAAGTGTTAGTAGAAAAGTGACTAGAAACATTAGCGACTATTAATTATCACTATATATGGGGTTAGAGGAAGATTCTTACGATACGAGAAGCAGTCAAAATTTGTTCAAACGAAATAGAGTAATTGCTTCGTAACATTCTTGTAGGTTATCGTATTTAGCATCACCCAGTAAACCATGTTGATCATACCAGTAGTTTGATGTTTGTAAGCATTGATGGAAGCTAGCCAGAAGTTTTGTTCTTTTCTTTGTAAGCTGTTACAGTTTTGGTTAGTTAACTCAGAACTTTTTTAATTTCTTAAACCCCAAGATTCCCAACCGTGTTGACCACAGGTAAGCTTTGAGTTCGATTGTCGCCAAATGTTGCTATTTTCTCGGCCAACAATAACTTTTTAGCTGTATGAATTAAAAGTCACTAACTCTGTATGTCTAGCAATCATCATTTGTCGCTATAGAAAAGAGTCGAGGGGAGAGTTTGTAGGCGTGATCTTCCTACGAGCCAGATCGCAGCCAATGCTTCTCTAATTTCCATCTATCCCCGTGCGTCCGACTTCTGTAAATGAACTCTGTAATCAGCGCAACACATTTATTTTGACATAAGAAATGCAAATTGGCTTACCAAGCGGGAAACATGACAGATTGGCTTGAACAGAACTTGTCTCTTGAAAGCCCCATTAAAATTGAGAGTCATGAATAGCACGTACGTAGACTGCATATACATGAAGATGCCACGGTGT
This sequence comes from Escallonia rubra, assembly GCA_033065855.1. NCBI lineage: Eukaryota > Viridiplantae > Streptophyta > Magnoliopsida > Escalloniales > Escalloniaceae > Escallonia > Escallonia rubra. Next base: position 210,497 of record JAVXUO010000138.1, read on the forward strand.
CGTTGAGTCATCACACGGGGACATTATTTGTTAGGTGTATCTACCGGTTGAAAGATGTGATCCAACTTTGGTCCAACGTAACAAGGCTTTTGGGGTTGGTCTAATTTTTGTCTTATAATAATGGACCCACCTCTTTCTGTTTTAGTACAAAATCTGTTTAGTGGGCTACTATAAGCCCACCCCTTGGTCACCCCTTCATCTTTTGATTTTTTTTAATATCTTTTTGCAGTTTATACGAGGGTGAACCGAAAATGTTCATTATCGTTATTGTTCGTCGTGTAGTAACAAAATCTGTGAAACTATATTCATGTGGGACATTGTTTAGTCTCGCACCGATTATTCAGGATGATAGAGATCGTTTCTTATATATGGTTGACTTGTCCTCCTTGTAAACGTGTTTTTGGGGCGAATGTTGGGCTTTCGCATGATGTCAGAGGTAGGCCTTACTCGTGTCTCGTGGTTTCCAGGTCGCCCCTTGTTATACTTTGCTTCACTTGAATTGCGGGTCGGAATCAACTAATATTTCACGCTGTATGTAAAGTTGGGTGTCAGTGTCCTGTGACAACTATAATTGAGATCGACTCTTTTACTTGATTGACTTATTCTTCTCATGAACAAACTTTTAGGTTGGATGCCAAGCTTTACACGCAATGAATAGAGTTTGTTTATCCTTTTGAGTGGAGTATTGATGGTTTTTTCCTTTTAATTTTCTTAACAAAATTGTCAATCGATGACAACATTTGTCGAGCTATTTCTTGTTGGCGTAAGAAGAATAATTTTTTATTTTGAAAGTCTGAAATAGTGATTCCAAACATTTGGTGGGCTCAAAATCCAAAAATTTAATTGTACTACCAATGCATTATAAATAAATAAATAAAAATAAAAATTTATATGTGGTGGGCATAGATAAGTTTTCTTGGGATCCCGATGTAGGATTTTGTGGCTTTTACATCACATAGATCTACCCTCGTGAAATTTCAAAACTAACTATTACCAAAATCTCTACATCTGTGCATAAAGTTCGTGTAGTTTTGCAGTTCAGAAAATTAAACCCTAGTTAAATTAACATAATAATTAAAGATAACAAACTTCTTTTGGGAAGCGATCATGCAATATATTTATTCTTCTTAATTTTCTTGCGGCCGATAAGAACACGGTTTGGTTCAAGGATCATGACAAAGTTAGGCCGACAAAATAATGATAGCGGAAGACTAAGCAGTTTGTTAGTTGTACAAAGTCAAAACCATTGGCTTTGGTATTTACAGGTAATCCTAATCCTAATCCTAGTCTTAATCTGTCAATTTTCAGTCTCAATTCTTAGCCAAATCACACCAAAAGCAAATCGGCAACTCCTTCTAAGTAAGCTCGGTGGCCCCAATACACAAAAGTAAACTATTGTTATCGTCTATAACAATATTTGTCAACAAAAATTTAATTTCCTTGGGGCCGGGCACATCACTTGTTCAGAAAAATATATATTTTTAAATCTATCAGATTGATGTGTATGGTGCGTCCTTAAAATTATATGAAAATAAAATTTAACTTTGTTGATACTACAGCTGACTTGATGACACCACTTACTGTCCATAACCAGAAGAAAAAAAAAAGATTAACGCCACATTTTAAAATTTTCAAAAGCTCTTTGGGGAAGGACCTTAAGTTTTTATTTTTGGCAAGTAGCGTTGGATATTTCAAAAGTTTAGGCCCCGTTCTTTTAGAGTATTTGTTTTCCGTTTTTTGTAATGATGATAAAAAAGATGCATTTTTTGCGTACTTTTATCATTTTCAGTATTCGTTTTGGATCCAAATATCCAAACAGTGTCAAAAACATGAAAACAGCCCAGAGGTGTTTTCACCTTTTTCCGAAAAATTGAACTCAATGTCAGAAAAAACCCAAATTTTTTTTTGTGAAAATAATAAAAGTACAAGAATGAATTTTCTATCTGAATACAAAAATTATGAAAACGAAAACAGAAAATAAAAACAGAAAACAAATACTCTAAACGAACGGGGCCTTAACTTCCTTGGGGGCCAAGCACAACACTCACTCGGATATATATATATATATTTTTTGTGAATATACCAGATTGATACGTGAGGTGCGTCTTTAAGATCGTTTGGAAAAAGGATCTTAGCTCTATTGACGCTAAAACTAACCTGAATATATCACTTACCATCTACAGTAAAAGAAAACAGAGTTTAACGCTGCATTTTAAAATTTTCAAATGTTCCTATTGAAAGGACCAGCCTTCTTGGGTTTTTCTTTTCGACGCCATAGTGCTGGATGTTTCAAATTTTGACATATTTTCTAGCAGAGACGTTTGGAAAAAAAAAGTACCCCAATTATACTTCATACAAATATATGTTATCTTTTTGCGCTCAACAATATAGCGCCTCGAGTTTTTATCCTTTCGTGTTCAGCACCCTGTTTAAAGGAAAAATAATTTAAATGTGGAGCACTATATTTACCTAGACAGAAATGTGCTAATCGTGAAAATTAAAAATATCAGAAGGTTGGACAGTAAATTTGTAAAAACCTGGATAGTGAATTCCCATTTCTAGGTTTTAGTGTCATTTTGGAATATACCTAAAACACATTAAGCACTAGTTCACTACAAATTGAACAGAGAAAGGACAAATGCTAGTCCATTTGCCGGTAATATAGAGGCCAGATGATGCTAAGCCATCAATTAGGCCCAATAAAATTATACTTTTGCCACATTAAGTTACTTTTTTTATATATATAATCAAAGTACCACAAATAAGTTTAACATTTCAACTTTGCTCTACAAACTTTAGCTTCAACCTCACGACTTTGGTTAATTCCGATTTTACGACAAAAAGCACATTTTTCTATAATCTTTCAAGTTGATTGTGTAGACTCTCTTAGAAGTCGGAAACAAATTTGTATTTTGTGCCTTTGTGCTTGTGCAGATGATCTGACCGCTACTTTCGGCAGATAGATGATCGTACTAGGAACTTGGCGATGCTCAATCTGATGGAGTAAAGTTTCGACACCAAACTATGCAAAAGGCCAACACTGCTTTTGTAGTTAGGATGTCAAAAAAAAAAAAAAGACCTAATCATTTCGTGAAACAATTAGAACCAACAGAAAATGGTTAATATGATCAAATCTTCTTATCGACCTTTCTAACTTAAACAAATTCTGGCCGCAACTCGAGTTGTAAAAAGAAGCTACAATTCTGCCACACAGTAACAATCAATGGTAGCTAGATATACATTATATACAGACATATTAATTGATAATATTAAATAATATTTTTTACCATCACAATTTTAAAAAAAAAAATATATATATAACGACTATTAATTATTGCGGAGATATGACGTTGTTGACTCGTCTTACGCAGTTCTTTTCCCTTCCCTGAAGATCAAAGCTGGGAGCCGTCCCCCATGTCAACGTCAACAAGTCAAGGAGGGCGTGGTGTCTGTGCTGGGGTTTGCGTAAATCAACGGGACTACCTTGAAAGCGCAGGTGTGAAAGAAGAATGCTACCTCACTAGTCCATGGCGTTTCTCTGGGCTTAACCTTCAAGGTTTCAACTGTCCAACCACCAATGGCGATTTCTTTATTTGCTCACATTTGTTAAAAAATTATTATTAAAGTATGTACTATAAATCTTTGACGTGTATCAAAATAATTGTTACAAGTTTTATTTGTACTTATTTTAATCCATGTTTTACATTCCGTTTGTAACTCTCCAAAGTACAAAATTATTAAGTAAGGAAGCTGTTAGAGTTTTTAGCTCAATATCGATCGACGAGTGACCATTAAATTTGAAACGATTTTGCGCTTTCGAAACAGCTGTGTGCAAGTTGCACCCACCGCGACGTGAGCTCTCTGATCAAAGTATATGTGAAGGCCCGTGTTACATCGTGTCTCACTATCATATAACTTCAAAGATTTGCGTGATCTTTAAGTAGCGTTGATCAGGTGTAAACAGTCGTGAATTTGAATGAAAATAAGGATGCGAGAACGACAAAGTTAAACGTGATTGATGATTGAGCGTGAAGACATAGCACGAGTCTAAAGACAAAAGTAGCCTTGATCATTAAGGAAATGGACAGGGAAAGGGGAACCGTACAAGGCAGGCAGACACGCAGAGGGGTTCCGCAGTGAGAGAGAAAGAAGACGCAAATGAGAAGAAAAAGAAAGCTGCTAAGCATTACCACCCTATCAATATCATCCTCCTCTCTTTTGCTCAGAAATATCTCCATCAATCCACACCAGACTGTGTGTACAAAACACGCACACATCAATGTGTAAATTCCTGTAATTCCTCCCTCTCTGGATTACTCACACACACACACACACACTCTCGCACACACTCACGCATGTTACGTGTACCTTGTATGTGATGCTTCTTCACTGAGCACACGGCTGTGTGTTGCCTGGACTGAGTTGACTCGGCCGAGTCATGGGCTGCTGCGCGTCTTCGTGCCTCAGGGAGCCCGTGTCGGAGAAGGATCACGGCGGCAAGGGCCAACCGCATCCGGCGAACGGAACCACCGCGCACGGCGGAGCGGGCGGAGATGCGGCAGGGGGCGTCCCGGTTTTCTCGGAGTACTCTCTCTCCGACCTGAAAGCCGCCACGAACAACTTCAGCTCCGAGTTCATCGTCTCCGAGAGCGGCGAGAAAGCCCCGAATGTCGTGTACAAGGGGCGCCTACAAAATCGGAGGTGGATCGCCGTTAAGAAGTTCACCAAAATGGCCTGGCCCGATCCTCAACCGTTTGTGGTAATTTTTGTTGGTTATATCCTGGTGTGATTGGTTGGTGTGGATAGGGTTAGGGTTTGCACTTGAATCCTAATGCTGCTTGATTTAATTGTTTGAAGGATGAAGCTCGGGGCGTTGGGAAGCTGAGGTATAAGAGGCTGGCGAATTTGATTGGGTACTGCTGCGATGGCGACGAGAGGCTGCTCGTTGCTGAGTACATGACTAATGATACCCTTGCCAAACATCTATTTCACTGTACGTTTTGAATCTGTTATGGTTTTTGTGTTGGGCAATACTAGTTTCAATGTGACTTTGTTGTCTAAATTATGAGATATCCTCGACTTGTTTCCATGTGGTGATGGGATTAGTAGTTGGCAACGTTCTAATATGTGTGTTTTGTTAAATTTGACTGGTAAGGAGTGAGGAACTTTAGGCTGCAACTTGTAGAAAATGCAGTTCTGTCAATTGACCGAGTTATTATGTTGTACCGCATTTTTTACGTAGACATCTGAATATGCAGTATCCATGGAAATCTTATTTCACAGTCTTAATAAAGGTGGTAGTCTGGTAGATCTTCCTCTTCGATTGTGTACAACCATATTTACCAATATGGTTAGTCAATGTAGGATAGTTCTTAAGAAGGAAGGGAGGAGCCATAGGCAAATGCCACACACTTTTTATTAAAGAGGGTCACTACATGGATCAGAATTTCACTATAATTTTCTTTTTTATTTTATAAGTGACCTGGAGCATTTATAATACGCATGCTATCAATTAGAACTCTACTGAAGTGAGTTGAATGTTGTCTATAGGTGATCATGTTTTAGCTCAAGTAGCGGGGCCAGATGCGGTTTAAATATCAAACTATGTATTTATGCTTTCAAGTTAGTAGGACAAAGAATTAAGGGAATGTTATAGATAATTGGGGTGCCTTATGGCCACTCTATCTATGCCACGTCACACAAGTGAATAACCAGCTAACTGTGCATTATGATAGAGAAAATTCTGAGTTGTCTATGGGTTCTTTCCATGACCTATATTACGCTCTTGGTAGTGTCTTATCATATTGTGCAAAAAGTCTGCTTGGTTTGGTTGGAGGGAAGGGCACGATGAAGAGAAATAGGATAGAATGATGGAGCTTTTGTTGTTTGGTAGGACGAAGAGGAGGACAGAAGACAAGAGAGAAGGGAAGTACTTACCTCTGTATTCTTTCTGGATATAGGATGGGGTAAAAGGAAAAACCTTGATCTCCCTCGTACTTACACTACCAAAAGTAGCCCTTAGTTATTACAAGCATCCATCATATATTATTATAGAAATTCAAAGGCTTTTTCTCTTGTCCTTCTCTCTGCTCAACCAAGTTAAAATGCCTGAGCTACAGCTACCTTTCCTTGGGAGTGCGTTTTCCTCCATCGTTCGTTTGATTTCAGTTTCTTTCCCCTTTTAGGCTTGTCCACTTTTTCATGCATTACCCAGTTCTAGTACGTGTGGTAACTTCACATGTCGAAGCATTAGTTACAAAGATATCATCTTTTTTAAATCCAGCTGACGTGTAAGATTAGAACTTCTTTATGACGTTCCTTCTTCTGTTGCATTATCTATCTTTCGAGAGTTCATATCTAACTTACTACTTCCTTGATAGGGGAGAACCAAACTATTGAGTGGGCCATGCGTTTAAGAGTTGCTTTATATATTGCTGAAGCATTGGACTTTTGTAGTAGTGAAGGCCGTCCATTGTACCATGACTTGAATGCGTATAGGGTTCTCTTTGATGAGGTATTGTGATGAATCTCATTTTTTAAAAGTTCAAGTTATGTTTTCTTGAAAAATTATCTGGCTGATATTTTGTGGAAAATTCTTAACAGACTGGTGATCCACGGCTTTCATGTTTTGGCTTGATGAAAAATAGCAGGGATGGCAAAAGTTATAGCACAAATCTTGCATATACACCTCCAGAGTATTTAAGAAACGGTAACTATTGCTCTTTTAGCCAGGCTTGCGTGCTGGATCTGTATTATTGATGTATTGGTAGTCGATTCCGACTTCATTCACACAGCGAACTATGAGTAAAGTTGTGGCAAACAATTTTATGTTTAAGCCGAGAGCCTATGCCTTTGGTTCAGCTAGTAAGCTGAATCCACACATAATTGCTCCCTCTCTTCTGTGGCTGCTATTTTTTTCTTTTAATAGTGCACAGAAAGAAGCTAGCCTGTGTGTACTAAGCACTGACAAGGAAGCCTAAGCTACATAACCTTCGGCTCATAGAGTTTCAAGTTTCAACATACTTCCTGGGGAATAGTAGAGTTCCTTTGAGTAAAACAGGTGTCTGCTGCCAAAAATTTGTAGGCCACACCATATACAGTTGTCATAGTATACTTCTATCATGTATTATGATGCATATAGTAGTGTATGTTTACTTGTATCTTCTTAGAATAGTGCGTCAGTCAGATACTGAGCTGCTTAGCTGGCTTATATTTCGTTGAAGCTGCTGTGAATCCACACGATGAATCATTTTTGAGCTAAACACTTTTACAACTCTATTTTGCATCTATTTCAGGGAGGGTCACTCCAGAAAGTGTTATGTTCAGTTTTGGAACTGTTCTTTTGGATCTTCTCAGCGGAAAGCATATCCCCCCTAGTCATGTAAGTTTACACAATTTTTTATGTTTCATCTTAGCTAGCTTGATGCTTTCGGAGATGGGCTGTGGACCAACCTGCAGAAATGACTGGTTGAGGAGGTCCCTGTATGACTTCTGGTTAGTGGATTGAGTTATGCTATCAGCATGATGTCGCATAAATTTTCCGAGTAAAATATTCAATAATCCTAAGGAAACATTTGCTTTAGAACATGTCGTACTTCGATGGTGGTTTCTTTCTTCAGCTGCTGGTCATTCAATCTACCATTAATATGGAAGTCATGTGTGTATTATTGTAGGGAGAGCGTCAATGTTTCCTCTTGCATTAAGTTTAAGTCCTAGTTTTTAGTCTCTCTGGTAATTGTGGGTGATGCCTGGTTTGTTGGTTAATGTGTTGTGAAGTTGAATACTTGACCAATGAAAGAGAAGGAAAAGGAAACTTGATGTTGTTTTGTGCCTTTGAGGGAGAGGAATCATAGAGCTTTGAAGACAAGGAAATGTTAATGGTTAAGCTTTAGGCTTTAGCTTTCAAAACTCTATTTGGCAAGAATGCGGGATGGCTCCATGGATGCTTTTTTGGCTATTTTTATAGTTCGGTGATGTAGATGGATGATTGTGTACTTCTGTTTTCGAAATTAATCTTGATTAGTCAAAATTAAAAGAGAAGAATGACTTTAGCCTTTGGCTTGATATTCAGAGTGAAGAAGAATGAGTGTTGTACTATCAGATTGACATGGTTCGATGAGGAAATAGTTTTAGGGTCCAGGTTGAACACCCTGTGCTGCTGTTATCTAAGTGGTAAAAGGGCTTGTAACTAATTCGGTGTGCTTTGACGAGCTCAGAACCAATTGAGCATCTCAGAATTAGAGGGCTATGAGCTGCCTATAGAGATCTCTACAGAGGAGGAGCGGTGATCTTTCCGACTTGCCACAGGGGAATCATCTTCCCAATCCCTTCCTCTTCCGTCTTCTAAGGAGACCAACCATGCATCAAACTAATAAAAAGCCTTATGCATCACCGAATGAATACGTAGGATACTAAAAACAAGCTTCTAAAGAACTCAAGCCATGGGAAAATACAACAATAAACGACCCACCGACTCACCATTATCTTTGCAATATACGTAAAAGAGAGGGCATTTGGACAGAGGTATAATGGTTACTTGGAAAGAGCTTCAAGTTGAATATATACCCTAAGATGCTTCATAGCCTTTACTGGACGACATGAAAATTGGTGCTCCAGTGCTCGACTTATAGCACCGTGGTCATTGGTAATATTTCTTGCATCTGGAGATTCCTTGCTAGTTACCTAAGAAAGGCTAGGGGAACTTGGAGGATATCTAACTACAGCCACTGCGTCTGAACAAAGATCGTAATGACCTGAAACCACGGCCGCACCGACCGGGAAATGATGCCTCCCTCAAAAGGGTTAGTCAAGAAGGTACTCTTGAGCACAATAAGGCCCAAACTTAGAACTGTCACAAACACAGCTCGGGATCTTTCTTATCTAGCCATTATGGGAAATATTCAGCTCATCCTCTCGATGTAGGATATATGTAAGATTTCCTCTCTAACCCCCAATCATCCTCTTGATGTAGGATAAACCTAAGCTTGCCTCCATTTCCCCCAACCACGTGCAACCCGACTGCAAAGCCCATCCCGCGCTTTTGATAGTCGGTTTTATACCATTTGTAATTACCCGGCCCACCCCACCACAGACAGTGCTTCCCTCAGAAGGGCTAGCCAAATAGGTACTCTTGAGTTCCTTGGCAGGTTCTTTTTAAGGCCAATCTCATATTATCCTACATCAGATGTAGGATACCAGAAAGATGGTAGCTACCGAAATCTGCTTGCAGTTTTTGCTCAAGTTAGGTAAGTAAATGGGAGCCAAATGCATTAAATTTTGTTCTTGTTTGTTGTGTTTACACTTGCTATAGGGAACATGCTAAAGACAACTTATCCCTAGAAAATATAAGATACAACTATCAATGAACTGGGTAAGTCATCCTGATAGATATTCGCATCTTACGTTGAAGTTCTTTTACTTACGGGTGTAGGGGTGTGTAGATGAAAACTTTATCTTCTCACGAGGCTGGTGTTTCACTTGATTCCGCATTTCTATTTGATGTAATTTTTGGTTTTCTTGTTTCTTGGAATGGAGAGATAAGTATACGTCACATTGATAAGTGCATGACTGCTTTGCTGGCTTTACGAGAATATCAGGGTGCAGATTATGGCTGCCACTGCCTCCGGTGATTGTGGAAGCCTGATTATATACAAAATGTCGTCTTACCTTTCCTGTTCATGCAGGCCCTTGATATGATTCGAGGAAAAAACATTCTTTTATTGATGGATTCACATTTGGAGGGAAACTTTTCTACGGAAGGGGCAACTGTAGTTTTTGATCTTGCATCACGGTGCTTGCAATATGAACCCAGGGAGCGGCCCAATACCAAAGATCTTGTAGAAACACTTGGCCCAATGCAGAGTAAACCTGATGTGAGTCCTCATCTTTGCTTTCTGTTAAGTACATGCTATACCTTGCCTGGTACGGTTGTCTGTGCCTTTCTAGCTGTTTTATCCCCAAGTTCTTAGTAAATTTGTGGTGCCAATCTTGCATCCCACTTGTTGGGAGCTTCCACCAGCTGGAGAATGTTGAAAACTTGTTGTGTTGTGCTTCTAAGTTTTTGTTTATTTCCTTGGTTCCTTGTCCCATTGCTGCTTGCACGTTTTCAATTCCGAAAACATCTTTTGTTCAGCTAGGAAATGCATTTAGTGCTTAAAAAAACAAGCATATCTCGCATTTTGAAATGTGTAAAACTAGTTTTATACCGTTGAAGTTGCTCTTGCTTGATTGTTGAACTTGAAACAAAAGTTTACTTGCAGGTTCCATCTTATATTCTGTTGGGGATTCCCAAGCACGAGGAAGCACCACCGACTCCACAACATCCTCTTTCCCCAATGGGTGATGCCTGTGCCAGAATGGATCTCACAGCCATACATCAGATTTTGGTGATGACGCACTACAAAGATGACGAAGGAACGAATGAAGTAAGTGTTCTGAAGTATGAAGGGTTGCAATCCTTCCCTTTGAACTTCTGCTGATGTATACTATGTGTAAAAACATTGCTATAGTTGTCGTTCCAAGAGTGGACCCAACAAATGAGGGATATGCTGGAGGCAAGGAAGCGTGGGGATTTGGCATTCCGAGACAAAGATTTCAAAAATGCCATCGATTGTTACTCTCAGGTATGCTTTCGTTTATAGGTAGAGATACTGGCTGGTACTGTAAGTTGAGGACAATTTTCTGATGCTGTTCCTGTTTACAGTTTATAGATGTTGGAACCATGGTTTCACCAACTGTTTATGCTCGGCGAAGTCTGTGCCATCTCCTTTGTGACCAACCTGATGCAGCCCTTCGCGATGCAATGCAAGCGCAATGTGTGTACCCGGACTGGTCGACGGCATTTTACATGCAGGCAGTTGCGCTGGCCAAACTTGACATGCACAAGGACGCAGCTGACATGTTGAATGAAGCTGCGACACTAGAAGAAAAACGGCAACGTGGTAGATGATTTTGAGGGTGCTCCTGGACGATTGTTTTAGAGTTGTAATCAATTGTTGTTGTTGTTCAATATGCACTCTGCTTCTGTAGAATTGAATTTGGCAGTTTGGTTGGCTTCCATAGATGTAGAATAGGGAGAATATGCACTTGTTTTGCAGTAAACATAAAGATTTTTTTGAATTTACATTGGAAATAATCAATTGCTTTTTGATGTATAGATATGTATATCAGAAATTATAATACAACACCACTTTTAGGAATTAGAATTATGCAACATATAGCTCCGCCTTGCCATCAATGAAGAGGCTCATGAACTCTTCACCATCAACAGTTTCTTTCTCCATGAGAAGCTGAGCAAGCTTGTGTAGTATGTCAATGTGGGTGTTGATTATCTGCGTCGCCCTCGCGTATGCTTTCTCTACCAATTCTCTCACCTCTGCGTCCACAATGTCAGCAGTTGCCATGGAATAATCCTTCTGGGAGGACATCTGCAATTAAAACGCGGAAAATTAATATAGTTAGAAGTAATCTAGCAAATCAAAAGACAATAGCAAACCAGAAAGTTTTCAGAAACTACAATCCTACCTGTTGACCTAGGAAGGGATTTCCACCTCCTCCGCCGACTGCAATTTGCCCAATCTTTTTGCTGAACCCAAATCTCTCAACCATCTGCCTGGCTACCCGCGAGACTTGCATAAAATCATTAGATGCCCCGGTTGTTACTTTCTCTTGACCGAATATAACCTCTTCAGCAACCCTGGGTAAGCAAATTTGCAGAATGTATATCAAGGGAGTTGCAGACTTTAAGTGATCAAAATGCAGGCAAGTTTCCATATCTGATTGTTTTGAAGGAAAAGCTATTTCCACCCACTATTTGTCGATAAAAATGCATTTCAGTGATAAACATTCGACTTTTACGACCAACAAGGAACTGGGTTAGCAAATTATGGACTGGATTAGCAAATTAGGGACTGGAATTGCCTAACCCTTCAGTTAATACCAGACCCTCCAATATTGTCAAATGAGGAAGTAGCAATTCCTGGGTATCAAACGAAGGTGGAGCTTTGTGTAACTAACCTTCCACCGAGTGCAACAGCCATCTGATTTTCCAGATAGCTTCTACTGTACAGCCCAGACTCGAGCCTCTCTTCACTTGGAGCAAAGAAAGTAAGACCACCAGCTTGTCCACGCGGAATAATTGAAATCTTGGCTACTGCATCATATTCAGGCATAAGTGCACCAACTAAAGCATGCCCAGCCTCTGCAAATGGAAATGCACATTCATAATTCAACAACGGAATAAGACATAACAAGTACGCAAGAGAAGTCTTTATAGTATGTCTCAGCTACCATGATATGCAACCAGTCTCTTTTTCTCTTCTGAGACAACGGCATTTTTCTTCTCTGGTCCAGCAATTATTCTCTCTAGAGCATCAGCTATCTCGTCCTTGCTAATTTCCTTGAGGTCACGCCTGGCTGCAAGAATGGCTGCTTCATTCATCAGGTTTTGCAAATCTGCTCCAGTGAAGCCTGGTGTTCTCCTTGCTATCTTCTCAAAATCCACATCCTTTCCTAGTGCCTTTCCTCTGGAGTGCACCTGCAACAAATAAAGCCATTCGCTTAGTTGAAGTTACGCTTAGCATGAATTAGTATTCTAACTGTATTAAGTACCCAAGACTAATATCTATGTAGGAACACCGCTTACTGGCAATCTTACTAGAATACAGCTAATAGCACAAAAATAGATACACAGCATACTACTACCTGAGAGAGACCAGATCCATAACATGTTCCACAATATTAGTGGATACATGATACACATGTAAAGGCTCACTACCCGTGTTCTATAATTAGAATGTCCTTAGTAGTAAAATATTTGATGGACGACTCTCAACAGTCAAAAGTTAACCTTGACCAAATTTGAAGGCAAAGACTGATGATCATATCACGTCCAACTTTTGTTTACCTTTGCAATGGATTTAGCACACCATGTGACATTTATATTAACTTCAAGAGGTGACTTCAAATTCAAAACATCTCAAAAGGGACATACTGAAGTGGAGCTAAATAATAAAAACGTCTGCGCCAAAGTGATTTGAAAGAAGATGAGAATGCCCTGTTTGCAGCAAAAAGTTTCCTACGCTAAAACACATACCTACGCTTTGTTGAACTTACGTAACTTAGGGCCAACCAACCAACCTAAACTACTTCCAGGAAGTCATTTACTATCAAGCCCATATTTCATATTATATATTATTCATAGATGCATGCATATGCTGGTATCATAATCGAAAGAAACGTTCTACCCAAAGGGAGAAAGAGAATCCACTGCCCAGCAATTCTCAGTCCATGAATCCTCACATTTTGAAAGTCAAAGTGGATTTGTGTTCTCGAACCAGCAAAAACTCGACTAGATTGCAATATAGATTGATAACTAATTGACAATAATGTAGTCAAGGCGAACTAATTGACTGTCAAGTTTTGACAAAATCAGGTTCTGATTTATATCTACCATAATCAGTATCTTTATGCAAATTCTTGCAAGGAGGCTAAGCTCCCACTCTAGAGTGTGCTCTAGCTCCTGTTTTCCTCTTCTTACGCACTTGCTACTAGAAGTCTAGAACACATAAAGAAGTTCCAACGCCGATGCTCTCATACTCTGTCCCCCTTAGTGGATTGTGCACTTTTGGTCATTAGTCCTCAGTATAAACTATAAACTACCTCTTATAATGAAATTAGTACTAATGACAATATATACAAGAAAAAAGTGATAAGAGCGTTATTGCAGAAGCTAAGCTAATACCTGAAGGATCTTGACTCTACCAGCAACATCAGGCCTATCAACAGTAACCTGCCTGTCAAACCGTCCTGGCCTCAACAATGCAGAATCAAGGACATCTGGCCTGTTAGTGGCCGCCAACACAATCACACCCGAATTCCCCGAAAACCCATCCATCTCAGTCAAGAGCTGATTAATGGTCTGCTCCCTCTCATCATTCCCACCTCCGAGCCCGGCGCCTCTCTGCCTCCCCACAGCATCGATCTCGTCAATAAACACAATGCAAGGCGCTTTAGACTTCGCCTTCTCAAACAAATCCCTCACCCTCGACGCACCCACACCAACAAACAGCTCTACAAACTCAGACGCCGCGCATGAAAAGAACGGCACGCCCGCCTCACCGGCCACTGCCCTGGCCAATAGGGTCTTCCCTGTCCCGGGTGGCCCCACTAAAAGACACCCTTTTGGAATCTTTGCTCCTAATGCAGTGTACTTATCAGGGTTCTTCAGAAAATCAACAACTTCCTGCAACTCCAATTTCGCCTGATCAGCACCTGCCACATCGGCGAACGAGACTCCAGTTTCCGGCACCTCCTGGAACTTGGACTTGGACCGGCCGAAATCCATCGGCCCACCTAGCCCACCAGGCCCACCAGGACCACCCTGGGCCCTTCGGAACAGAAAGAAAAGCCCAGCAAAAGCAAGGACCGGAAACAGCAAATTGCCAATGAAGGAAAACAGCCCATTTCCGGTGTCCCCTTCAGAAACCGATATATCAACACCGTTCATGGCCAAAATGTCAATAAGGTCAGGGTCATTTGGGACAATTACGTTGGCCCTGCGGCCATCTATGGCAGTGAGCTGGAGGGCACTTCCGTCCTTGACAAACCGCACCCTTTCCACCTTCCCCTTCTTGACCGCATTCAAGAACTCGCTGTACCGCCATTGACTGCCGTCTGGGAGGTCAGTGGTGGGTTGGGCTTGGGGCTTTGGGGCGGTCAAAAGGAGGTTTTCGGAGAAAGACGGGCTGGATTTGGTGGCCTCGGCCTGGAGGACAGGTGGAGGGGTGGGTGGTGGCCTGGGGGTGTCTATGGCTAGGGCATGGGGGGTGATTGAAGAGAAGAGCAGGGCAGCTAGTGTGGCTTGTGATGGTATGCTTCTGAGGGTTCTTGAATTGGGGTTTTTGCTGTTGTTGTCGAGGATTGATTGTGCTATTAGGAATTTCCTGAAAGGTAGGGACTTGGTGGTTTTAGGGGTTGGTGATGAGTGTAGGATTTGGGTGCCAAAGAAGTTTGAAGAGAGCAAGGGGTTGGAGGTTGAAGCCATGGCTTTTGAGCAACCCAATCCTTTGGATGTTCAACAGTACACTGATGAAGGGAGATGGGAAAAATAATGAGAAGGTGAATGCTTTTATTTATTTGGTTGGGGAAGAAAGTAATATCAATGGGTACTTTATAATTGAAAGATGTGACTTTTTGGTTTCATGCTTCAACCAAAGCCATTAACTTGGGGTGTTGCTTGGATTGCTCTACGTGTTTCAAATGTCATCCAGTTATTTTCTACACGTTTCAAGAGTTTGGTCTTCTTATTCCATTCCCATTTGAGAAGATAAACATGAAAAGGGCCACTTTGAATCCATTGCTCACTCATGGCCCAAAGGAAAGTTGGCTACATGTGGGCTTTTGAAATGACGGTCCAGCACTTCCATATAGGATTTGCAGGAAGCAAAGTTGATGCCGCGAGTTTTGAAGATATTCCGTGATTCCGAACAGTTTACGTAGCGCTTCTTGTAGCGCTTCTTGCCACTGTGGATGGTTAGTTAAGATCAAGCACGCGACTTGTTCATCTCCTATAATGTTGCGGACACGAGTAATTAGGACTCGCCATGTCCGTGTACAAAGGCTAGCCATTGTGAGAGGAACATCGGGCCCTTTAGTGTGGCTTGCTCTTTTATCACCCATGTCAATTTCTCGTACACAAGCGGGGTGCTTGTTATTCTTCCGCACTTAAACTCCTCCCTACTTACATTGTATCTCTATGCTTCAACCACTTGCTAAACTGTATCTAGCTAGTTACTGGATTTGCAGGGGATAACACGAAATTAGCCTAATAAGAGCAAATATTTTGTTGCCATGGATGGTAAGCTGAGAAGCAGCTAAAATTAAGATGGACATCCTTTTAACCAAGCACGAGGATGTCAACTATTTAAATCATATTAACTACACGGACACCAATTATCTACTTGTTTCAGGTTTAACAACCTGCATCGTTTCATTGAGGGCTGCGTGATCCATATTCTCAGCTTCCAATGTTCGAATCTTGTCGGCTTTTGGTCTCACATTCGGGGTGGCATATCACACGTGAATTATTTCAAGTTCCAGCTATGATGAGGCAATGGAGGTGGATGAGATTCCTTATACTCCCTTCATATTTTACTATATATACATGCTCACAAAGGCATTGTTTCAATACCTTCTAAAAGATCAAGAGTCTTCCTCCTTTGTTTCTAAGACCTTCTTTAGCCTAGAAGAAGATGGCTTACTCTCTTGCAATTCCTAAAACAAGTTTCCATGCTAGATCAAACAGTTTATTGCCAGCTAGATCTCATCCTCTCATTGCCGGTGTTGAGGATCATTTGCACAGGTTGAAGGCCTCAGAAGTCATATCCTCATCTTCGGCATCTTCACTATGCGAAAAGTTAGACGGCCTCAAAGATTTACACGAGGGCCTTCACGATTTAATTCAGCTTCCATCAGTCCAACAAGCACTCTCCCACCAAAAAAGTGGGGCAGATGAGGTTCTTGACGGATCCCTCAGGCTGTTGGACATTTGCGGTATTGCTAGAGATGTTTTGTTGCTGACAAAGGAATCTATCCAAGGGCTTGAATCGTCTGTTCGGAGGAAACGAGGCGGAGAAAGTGGCCTGTCAGGTGAAGTCAGTGCTTACTTGAGATCAAGAAAGAAGATAAACAAAATGGTCTCCAAGTGCATCAGAAGTTTGAAGGATTCAGAGAAGTGTTGCTCCGCGATTTCCTTAGACAAAGACAGAGACCTTGTGGCTATTATAAGCTTGCTAAGAGAAGTGGAAGCAATCAGTTTTTCAGTTTTGAAGTCTGTACTATCTCATGTGTCTGGGACAAAGACAACTACAAAGCAAAGTGGTTGGTCACTAGTATCCAAATTCATGCAAACAAAACGTGTTTCCTGTGACATCCAGGGAGAGACTAATGAGCATGAAGTAAAAATGATCGATGGAGCGTTGTATGCCTTTCAGAGGTCCTCTGAAGGCCTCGACATTGAGGCAGTGAAAAACGTGCAGAAGCGATTGCAGTCATTTGAATTTGCAGTCCAGGAGCTTGAAGAGGGATTAGAATCCATCTTTAGGTGTTCAGTCAAAACCAGAGTTTTACTTCTCAATGTACTCACCCATTAGGCTGCCATGATCATGCTAAATCTGATCACGGCCAACATCACCCTAAACAATTTTGTCCCGTACACATTTGTAAATGCTGGAATTATACATACAGATACAATTGATATTTATACAGTCGAAGTTTCACATGTTTAACTCTCTCTCTCTCTCTCTCTCTTTCTCTCTCTCATTTTCTTTGATTATCCAGTTTAACATCGAAAGACAATTCAGGTGCGTATTCAGGTCTTTTACCAGAACCATTTAATTTAGTGGTAATGTTTAACCGGCCTATGCAGTCTACCAGATTGTTCAACCAAATTTCTACTCAAGTAGGAATTCAAAGAATTTAAAAAAAAAAAAAAAAGCATTCAACTAAACTTTTCCAAACAAAGACATGCAAGCTGATACATGTACCTTCTCCCTATTTCTTTTATCTGCAAAGTTACAATTACCAAAAAAAAAATGAAGACATCTAACTGTTTTAACCCCCCTTTTCCACTTCGTCCGTTGTGGTGAATACTGGAAAGTAGTACAAACAATTGTTTTACCTAGGCTCTCTGATAGTCTAGATTGATCATGTTGAAGCTAAGGCGCTTCTGCTTCATGGAGCTTGCCTAACCCTTGGATTAACAAGCAGAATCGTACCTCAACCTACACAAGTTGGTATTCAATTTTAAGAAAAGACTAATCCACATCTACCACTATCAGAAGGCCTCACTAGAGGCAGATTAACAATTTTTTGAACTTAACTTATTAACTGAGTTCAAAGCTGAGATCAGAAAGACAATAACCTAATGGCAATCTGCAGATCTTGCTTATGCGTGTAAGGCTGTCTAGATTCTTTTTGTCAAGCACGAGGATATCAACTATTTTAAATGAAATAAACTACATAGACATCAAATTTTCACTTGTTTCAGATTTGAAAGTTTGCATCATATCTCTGAGGCCTGCCTGATCCGCATTATCAGCCTCAATGTTTAAGTCGGTCTCCTTTCTGTCTCATACTCATGGCGGCATGCCACGTTTGAAGTTATTTCAAGTTGCAGCTATGCCAAGACATTTGAGTTGGATGAGATTCCTCATGTTCCCGTTCATTTATTTCTATATATACATGGTCACAATGGCATTGTTTCAACACCTTCCAGAAAATCAAAGCTTTTTCATCTTGTGTTTAAGACTTTCTTTAGCCAAACAGAAGATGGCCGACTCTCTTACAATTCGTAAAACAACCTGCCATAGTAGATCAAACAGTTTGCCGGCTAGATCTCATCCTCTTACTGCCAGTGTTGAGGATAGTTTGGACCAGCTAAAGGCCTCTGAAGCCACATCATCCTCATCAGCATCTGCAATATTCAGCCAACTCGATAACCTTGAACATTTGCATGAACACCTTCATGAACTGATCCAGCTTCCATCCATCCAGCGAGCACTCGCCCATGATAATTATAGGACAGATGAGGTTCTTGACGGGTCACTCACGCTGTTGGATGTTTGTGGTACTGCTAGAGATGTTTTGTTGCAGACAAAGCAATCCATCCAAGAACTTGAATCGTCTTTTCGAAGAGGAAGAGGCGGAGAAACTGGTCTGTCACATGAAGTTGGTGCTTATCTGACATCGAGAAAGAAGATAAATAAAATGGTCTCCAAGTATATCAGAAATTTGAAGAATTCAGAGAAGCATTGCACCGTGAAATCCTCAGATGAAGATGGAGACCTCGTCGCTATTATAAACATGCTAAGAGAAGTGAAAACAATTAGTTTATCGGTTTTGGAATCTGTATTGTGTTTTGTGTCCGGGACAAAGAAAATATCAGAGCAAAGCGGTTGGTCACTGGTTTCCAAGCTCGTGCAACCAAAAAGAGTATCCTGCGACGGGAATATTAGTGAGCATGAAGTCAAGAAGATTGATGGAGCATTGTATGCCTTCAAGAGTTCCTATAAAAGCATCAACATTGAGGCTGTGCAAAATGTGCAGAAGCAATTGCAGACATATGAATTTGTAATCCAAGAGCTTGAAGAGGGATTAGAACCCATCTTTAGGTGTTTAGTCAAAACCAGAGTTTCACTTCTCAATGTACTCACCAATTAGCCTTATGTGATCCAGCTCAATCTGATCACCACCCTCATCACCCATAACAATTTTGTCCTCTATAAATGTAAATGGCTGGAAATACACACTGATACTTTACTAGTTCAATAATATTTATAGTGTCGAAACTTGTTGAACTCACATTCTCTCTCTCTCTCTCTCTCTCTCTCTCTCTCTCTCACACACACACACACACACAGAGTTAATTTTTCTTGATGCTTTACTAGCTTAATAACTTTAGCAGCCCATACAAGCTAATTCCTATTCGAGTAGATTATTGCAAGAAAACAAAAGATATTACTCCACTCAACTCTTTCTATCAAAACATGATTGCTTTTTCTTTCTTCTACCTTTCTTTTCTCCCATTTTTCCCGAAAATCAAAAAGTTAGTATGTATAGTGAATCATTAAATTCCTATTTAACTTTGCCAAGGTGAGTCCCTGAGCTGATCTGATTACCAGAACACACAAGAGGGCCTTCATTCTAGTTTTCCTGTCACTGTTAATTTCCTTGTCTTTATCTTTATGATTTTCTGAAATCGTCATGCTAATGCTAAGGTGCAACTGCTTCGTGGAGCTTTCCTAACCCTTAAACAAGCACAATGGCAACTCAACCTGCGTAAGTTGATAATTGAGGACACTAGTTATTTCTGATTAACCAATATCAGAAGGTTATAGAAGAGGCAATTCAACCATTTCTGAGTTTAATCTTATAATTCAGTTCAAAGATGAGATTTTCAAGACAATAACCTAATGATAATCTGATCGTGCTAATACATGGACAATGCTTTCTTTATGTATTGTGTAAGGCTTTCTAGATTCTTTTTCTCAAATAGCAAAAGAATGATAACTTTTGAGAAGTGAGTTCTTTATTTTTGGTCTGATCTGGAACACACGGTGACACAGTACTCGTGCATTAAAATTCAATTGAAAGATGAAATTTACGACCCCAATATAATTGAGATTGTTAAGGCTGTTAAGATTCCAGTTGTTCTCATGTAGAAGACTATAGCATGGAGGTTTAAGCAACTTAATACAACTTTAGTTGCATTTTGTGTTCATTCGTGTTATGCCACTATTGTCTTAGGATCAGAAACATGACAGCTAGACTAAATTAGGAGAATACTTACCTGATGCCTTCTTTGGCCCTCGGCATATAATTGAGGGAGGAAGAATCGCTGGAAACATCTTCCTCCAAGATGGCAAGTTCGATAATTTGGCTTGCTCGCAATGATGAGACACTAGAGGTGGACGGGATTCCTTATGTTGAATCTGTTCTCTCTCTCTCTCTCTCTCTCTCTCTCTCTCTCTCTCTCTCTCCCTCTCTCACAGTAGTCTATAGGACTTGTCCTAGGCATTGTTTAGTACACCACATGGCTTGCACAAATATTTGTATATAGAACTCGGACTACATGCTCGTACTAAGCAACCCTACATGACTCATACTAAGGTGCTCTAAATAACTCGCACAAAGAAATCGAGATTCCATTTGCTTCAGTATCAAATGTGGCATCATATCATTGAGGTCCATGTGATCCACAGTATCAGCTTCAAACGTTGGCTCATATGAAATGTACACTTCTGCTTGCCTTTCTCTTTCGTATTCACAGTGCCATGCTACTCTATGCTGAGACATTCGAGGTGGATGAGATTCCTTATGTTCCCTTCATTTCTCGTATAAAGGGATGGTTTCAACAGCTTCCAAAATATTAACTTCTCATCTAATCTCTTACGACCTTCTTCTACCAAAAGAATATGGCTTCTTCTCTTTCAATTCCTAAATCAGCTTGCCATGCTCGATCAAACAGTTTTCCAGCTAGATCTCATCCTCTTACATCAAGTGTAGAGGATCATTTATTCAGTTTAAAGGCCTCTGAAGCCACATCCTCATCACCATCTTCAATATTTCATCAATTAAATAGCCTCAAAGATTTGCACGAATGCGTTTGTGATTGGATCCATCTGCCATCAGTCCAGCAAACGCTTTCCAATGAAAAACATAGAGCGGATAAGTTCCTTGACGGATCTCTCAGGCTGTTGGATATTTGCAGTGGTGCTAGAGATGTTTTGTTGCAAACAAACGAATCCATCCAAGAGTTCGAATCATCTCTTCGGAGGAAAAGAGGAGAAGCTGGCCTGCCATGTGAAATTGGTGCTTATTTGACTTCAAGGAAGAAGCTAAATAGAATTGCCTCCAAGTGCATCAAAAATTTTAAAACTTATGAGAAGTGTCCAGCAGTACTCTTAGACAACGATAGAGATCTTGTGGCTATTGTAAATGTGGTAAGAGAGGTGGAAACAATCAGTTTTTTGGTCTTAAAATCTGTATTTTCCTATGTATCCGGGACAAAGACAATATCAAAGCAAAGGGGTCGGTCACTGGTTTCCAAGTTCATGCAACCAAAACGTGAAGGCATCGATTCTGAGGCAGTGCAAAATCTGCTGAAGGAATTGCAGACATTTGGATATGTGATTCAGAAACTTGAAAACAGATTAGAATCCACTTTTAGGTGTTTAGTCAAAACCAGAGTTTCTCTTCTCAATGCACTCACAAATTAGCCTGCCGTGATTCTGATCGCCACCATTCTCACATTCAACAATTTTGTCCCCTACAAATGTAAATGATATGCTGATACACACGAATCATATTTTATACTGAATGATACTATTGCAGTCAGAATTCACATATCTAACTCACATCTCTCTGTCCTCTCTCTCTCTCTCTCTCATGATTTCCATTGGCTTATCAAGAAAAGTATTCAGTTTAAAGTTAAAAGGCATAGAGTCACTTTTAACAAGGTGTTTTAACTAGCTAGGCCCTTTATCATACTCAGAGCAGCTTAATTTCTTTAACAGTTCCTTTCTCTGTTAGACTACCAAATGGAATCACCCAAACAATGTACTGTTCATATCCTACATATGACCCAGTTACAATTTGGGTAAATTACACTAAACACCCCTGAGGTTTTACATAATTACACTCCACTACCGTTATCTTTAAAAATTACACTCCGTCCCCCCGAGGTTTGTACCCGCATTACACACAACTACACACATTTAACGGCAGGCCCAACTCCGTGAAAAGATTCCCTGACACATCACTTTATGTAATTTTCATACCCAAAATACCCTCATTTGTCCTTTAATCACCTGTATTATTCTTTCCTTCACGCACTCCATCTCCGCACCGTCTCAAAAAATTCGGATATATAATCCCCACAATCACCACCACCACACTCAACGATACAACTTCAGTGAGAGACAGTTTCTGAAGCACGACAACACTCCAGCGAGAAGCGGACTTGCACGGAATTGCTGCCGGACACTGCTCGTCTCCGCTGCTGCCTCCGTCTCTGGTGGATCATGGACGTTGTTCCTTCTTTTTCTCCTTCTAGTCTTCCTCCTCATCTCCTTCTAGTCTTCCTCCTCATCTCCTTCTTCTACCTCTCTTCTCTCTGCTAGGAACCAGGTGCTCTCTGCCAGGAACCGTAGATGCTCTTTGCCAGAAGCCTAGGTGCTTGTCCCTGCCGTATCCCTGCCTTGTCCAAGCGCACTCAAGATTCAGACAGTCAATCCGCACCCAAGCTGCACCTGTGTCATTCTTTCTTATATAAAGCTGCAAAGCTTGGTTCCATTTTTGAGCTTGGGCAAAGGAAGATATCATCATTGTCCAAGAAATAGTGTCACCATCATTCATATCTGAAAAAACTTCAAATGCTTCCTTAATACAACCCCATTTGGAGTAGAACTCAATCAGACAGCTGGATAGAATAGGATTTGCATCAAACCCATGTTTTATCATATAAGCCTGAATTTGAATTCCTCTGTTGAACTCCCCAATACCGCAACATGAACGTAAAACACTTGACAAAGTGAACTCGTTTGGATACAGGCCGTTAGTTTTCATCATGTCATATAGTTCAAGTGCCTTCTCATGGTTGCCATGCTGAGCGCAAGCGGACATCATGTTGTCCAGGACACCACATCTCTGTGTGGCATTTCGTCGAAGAACTGGCGTGCATGTTCGAGACCAAAGGATTTAGCGTAGATAGACAATAGATTGTTGTTTAGGAACAAGTTGTCTTGAAGACCCACTTTGATTATTGGGCTGTGAATGCAAGTAGCTTGTTTTAAGATAGAAACGTGGGACTAGCATTTTAATTAGATGCCGAAGGAAGGGAGGCGGGGCAAGGGGCTGTTGCGGCCGTGGGGCTCAGGGGGAGAGAAGAAGAAGGCAGAAACAGGGGAAGTCCCTCCAATAATTCCCAAGACAAGTTTTCCCTCCAAAATTTCAAGAAAACAGTCTGAGGGGCATTCATGTCCTTTTGCATTGAACCATTAACACCGTAAGATAAAAAAATATTTTTTGAGCTGAGTGTAATTTTTAAAGATAGCGGTAGTGTAGTGTAATTACGTAAAACCTCAGGGGTGTTTAGTGTAATTTACCCTTACAATTTTACGATATAAAGCAAAAGAAAGCGGTCTTCTCAACTTTTTCCAATCAAAACATAGTAATTTCTGCTTCCTAATTTCTTTAACCTTTGTTCATTTTCTTAATATTGCAAATTACTCGTTCTTGACGACCTGGATACAAGCCGGAAGTCCCTGATCTGATTACAGGAAAATAAAAGAAGCAAATTAAAAAAAATTGAACTTGAATATGTGTTTCTTTACGGAATCAATAAGACAACAAAAAATAAATTATGATGATCTGATATTGCTAATACCACCAATAAAATCCACAAGACTACAACATAATGTCAATCTGAACATGCTTCCAAGATTCTTTTTTATCAAATAGCAGCTATCATAGAGATTCAAGCAATTTATTAGCTCATCAACAAAACTTAACTTTTGAGAAGTCAGTTTCTTGTTTTGTTTTGTTTTGTTTTTAATTTTATTTAATTTGGTCTGAGAGACATGGTGAGATAGTACTCGTGCATTCAAAAATAAAATTAATAAACCCACAATTATTTAGCATGGTTAGGGCTGTAGAGATTCCAATTGTTCTCGAGCAGACTATGGCACGGAGACTTTAGTCATATTAAAACCTTGAATCAATAAGTGCCTCACATGCTCTGCAAGCTATTGTTGCATCCTTGTGGGCATGTGAAAATTTCATTATTTGCCAGAGGATCAGAAATATGACAGATCAAGAGAGTTCTAACCCAGTAACACCCACATAGTTTATAACTGAATTGAGAAATAGCAGAACACATCAAGACAAATTATTTTTCTAAAGCACGAGTGCCGATTCATGACTTTGATCAAGTCATAAGGATGGATAAAAATGTCAAAACTGAACTGAAGTCAAGGAAAATAAGGTTTTATTTGATTCAGATTTGAATGTGGCATCGTATCATAGAGGCCTGAATTCTGAGTGATCCACATTACCAGCTTCAAATGTTGGCTCTTATGAAATGTATAAGATCTGGTTGCCTTTCTGTCCCATATGCTACCCTATGCTGGGACATTCTAGGTGGATGAGATTCCTTATGTTCCTTTCATTCTGCATTATAAAGCAGCTGAAAAATGGGAAGTTTTCAACAGCTTTCATAAGAACTTTCAATTCACTCTTTCAAGACTCGGTTCCGCCAAAAGAAGATGGCTGTTTCTCCTTCAGTTCCAAAAGCTGCTTGCCACGCTCGATCAAACAGTTTGCCAGCAAGATCTCACCCAATTGCTTCTAGTTTTGAGGGTCATTTATGTAGGTTAAGGACCTCTGAAGCCTCATCCTCCTCATCAGCATCCTCGTTAATAGACCAGTTGGGTTGCCTTAAAGGTTTGCATGAACAGCTTCAGGATTTGATCCAGCTGCCATCAACCCAGCGAACACTCTCTTATGAAAAAAGTGGGGCAGACAAGGTTCTCAACGGATCTCTCAGGTTGTTAGATGTTTGTGGTACTGCTAGAGATGTTTTCTTGCAGACAAAGGAATCTATCCAAGAGCTTGAATCATCTCTTCGGAGGAAAAGAGGACAAACTAGCCTATCACATGATGTCGGTACTTATTTGAAATCAAGAAAGACTGTGATTAAGAAAGTCTCCAAATGCATTAATGACTTGAAGAGTTCTGAGAAGCACTGTCCCTCGGTACTCATAGATGAAGACAGCGACCTTGTGGCAATTTTAGAAATGCTAAGAGAAGTGGAAATAGTCAGTTTCTCAGTCTTGAAATCCGCATTATCTTACATGTCCGGGACAAAGTCAATATCAAAGCAAATCAGTTGGTCATTTGCTACCAAGTTCATGCAACCAAAGCGCATTTCCTCTGATGCAGAAGGGAAGACTAATGAGCATGAAGTCAAGAAGATTGACGGAGCATTATATGCCTTAACCATCCAGAAGTCCTGCGAAGGCACCCGTACTGAGGCAGTGCAAGATCTGCAGAAGCAATTGCAGACATTTGAACGTGTGATCCAGGAGCTTGAAGAGGGATTAGAACCCATCTTTAGTTGTTTACTCAAAACCAGAGTATCTCTTCTGAATGTACTCAGCCAATAGAACCTGATGAACGTACCAGATCTCTGATCACCACACAATTTTGTCCCCTATACAACTGTAAATTACTGGATGTACATATACTATGCCTTTGCTATTGAACAAACATTTATACAGTCAGAATTCACCTATTTAACTTGCATCTTTGTCCCTCCTTCCTTTCTATCTCATGGATTTCTTTTGGCATACATAAAGAAGCATATCTGCTCTGTTCAACATCAAAAGGAGCATTCATTCCAAGTATGTTGTTTTAGATGATCTAAGTCTGAGTTTGGGTCTTTGATCAGAATCAATATTCGTACATTTAATCACTTTGATTCTTTAGCAGCTTCCACTTTAACCAATTTATTATGCAAATGATATTTCAGAATCAAATTTTTGTTACATCTTTTTGTTTTTGTTACCCAAAGTTGATTGTTTGTCCATTTCATGACCATTCTTTCTTGTATTTTTCCTTCTTTTCTTATCATAGGGTTCTTATACAGAACATATTTCTATTAATATGATGATACTTTGCATTTTGTGAAAGATTCGGGGACTTGCCAAACACCACTGCAGTCACGTTAGGCACTAGACAGTAGGCAGGATGGTCTTATAGTGTGACGCCAAGAAAATTAGCCAAACGCTCATCATATAGTTGCGGGTAGACTAATAGGTGCATTTAGTTTCAAAGCAAATGCAGCATCTCGCCAAGCTGTGGCTAGATACGGAATATGTATAGTCAGAGCCAAATAAGCTAACTACACCATCATAGTCAACAATGCCAATGATTTGTGACCTAATGAAATTGACAATTATATCACCTGTTTGTTTGAATGTAGCTGATTATGTTAGCAATCGTGGTGGTCTAGCTTTATTTTAGCATACTTGGGCTGGAAAGAGCGTTGTCAAGATACCAAATTGTTCCCCGTTGGCTCTCGTTGATAACTGAACACATTCTGCATCCGTGGCATATGCTTCCTTCCCATTGAGCTCCATTAATAGCACATGAATATAAGACACATTGAACTGCATATTAGTTGGAACACGAATAAGAGCAACCGAAGAGGTAATGTGCATGTTCCTGAGCTCCAGACATATTATCAGGCTTTGATCAGTACACTTGAGCAATCTGAACACCAGAAGCTGTATTAAAACCAATAAATTGGTGCCTGTCGGGGTGAGAAGGTAGCAGCATACTCGTGCGCATCCATATTCTATTTGATTTGCCAATATTAATTGACTATTTGGTTGAGTACAATATATCAGAAGGAGCAGATGGTGAGACATCGAGGGATATTTGGTGAGTTACCTCACATGGTGTGAGATGAAGTTATTAATAATGAGTGGATTCCTTTTGTCTAGCCATCTCCCATATATATTGGTGGCCAAAAGGGACTCTTGAACATAACTTTCTCCAGCACTGCCTTTTAAATCTGTGAATTCACCTCTCTGCTGCTGATGAAAATGGCTGCACCAATTCTAACCCAAAAATCTACTTCCCACACTCGTTGCGGGTAGACTATTAGGCGCATTTAGTTTCAAAGCTAATCCAGCATCTCGCCAAGCTGTGGCCGGATATGGAATAGGTATAGTCAGAGCAAAATAAGCTAACTACATCATCATAGTCAACAATGCCAATGATTTGTGACCTAACGAAATTGAAAATTATATCACTTGTTTGTTTGAGTGTAGCTGATAATGTGTAGAATCGTAGTGGTCTAACTTTATTTTAGCATGACTTAGGCTGGAAACAGCGTTGTCAAGACACTGATTGTTCCCCATCGACACTCACTGATAGCTGAACATATTCTGCAGCATATGCATCCTTCCCATTGAGCTCCATTAATAGTCATGAATATAACACATGTTGTACTAAATATTTAGTTGGAACATGAATATGAGCACCCAAAGAGGTAATGGTCATGTTCCTGATTGAGCTCCAGACATATAATTAGGCTCTGGACTTGAACAATTCGAACACCAGAAGCTGTATTAAAATCAATAAACTGGTCTCTTCTGGGGTGAGAAGGTAGCAGCATACTCGTGTGCATCCATATTCTATTTTATTTGTCAATAGTAATTGACTATTTGTTTCAGTGCAATATATCAGAATGAGAGCAGTGGTGAGATATCGCGGGATTTTTGGTGAGTTACCTCACATGGAGCCAGATGAAGTTATAATGAGTAAATTCCTTTTGTCAAGCCATCTACCATATATATTGGTGGCCAAAAGGGACTCTTGAACATAACTTTCTCCAGCACTGTCTTGTAAATCTGTGATCTCACTTCTCTTCTGCTGATGAAAATGGCTGCACCAATTCTAACCCAAAAATCTACTTCCCACACCCGCTCAATAAGCTTGCCCTCCCAAATTCATCCTCTGAGCTTGACTGTTGAGCAGCAACTGTGCGCACTAAAGGCCAGAGTAGCCGCTTCTACACCGTTCTCGCTATCATTGGCATGCCACATGTTGAGCGATCTTAAGGATTTGTATCAATGTGTTCATGATATGCTGCATACCAAAGTTGCCCACTCTCTCTCCAATGAGCAGCGTGACGAATGCATAGAGGATGTGCTTGATAGATCAATTAGGTTTTTGGATGTGTGCGGCACCACAAGGGATATATTGTCCCAGATGAGGGGATCTGTACAGACTCTAGAATTTTCCCTCAGGAGGAAGAGGGGTAGAATGCGGCCCTGCAAATGAAATATCAGATTACATGATATCTAGAAAGAAGGTGAAGAAAATGGCAGGAAAATGTATTGGGAACTTGAGAAAGCTGGTGAGGAATTATGGCTCCACGCACCTAGTGGGAAACTGCAACGATGGTGCTATGATTGGCATCCTTCGAGAAATTGAAAACATTAGTTTCCCTTTCCTCGAGTCTGTTGAAATATTTTAATAAAATAAAATGTACATTATGGCATTATCATTATATTGCAATTTATGGCTCTATGATATTTACTTACATGTAAATTATGAATGAGTTACAAATGCAATCATAAGTATTATTAACTCAAATGTGTTTATGGTGTATATAATATACTTTATTATTTGGTATTATTGGGAATGATTATGATTATTCCACGAGTTACAAAAACTTTTATAAGCTTACTTATGTGGTCAATAAATGGATTATGATAGGCCAAGTATATAAGGCCATGGGGTGTGACATAGAAGACAAGAAGCTACTATTCTTCCATACTTAGTGTTTTATACTTTACTATCATAATGTTTTTCCTCTATAGCTATTTTCATATTTTATACTTGGGCAACGTGATCGTGGACTGGTTCATACCGTCTTCCTGTGGACGTGCACATGGAGGAGACATAGCTGCGTCAATGAGTTTTATCTTGAAGACTTTATCTGCCGTCAACATCTGCACGTAGGGAGGCGATAACGTCTTTAGGACAGTGACTCTGTCACGACTCTCACGGACGAGCTATTTTTATATCATTTTACTGCTTTAGATTACATAATTTTATCAAGAGTTCATATAGAATTACTTTCAGTTATTTTGCTAAGTTTAATATCTTGGTATTGCTAATATTTTGTTGTAGAAAATACAAATCAAAGCCTATATTTTCAACATCTAAAGACGTTATTGGTTTTGATTTGTATAGTTTTTAAATTTTATTTTTTGAAAGAGGAAAAGAAATGTTTTTATATCTGGCATTGTTTTTCCTCTGTTTATGTTGTGTTTCTGTGTGTAACAGAGAAAAATAGGAACCAGTTTTGTTTAGTGTGACTTTGGGCGTCTCCTAGTCTGAGAGATGTGCTCTTTGGGTTCAAGTCTTGTACTACCCGTTTTACGGCAGTGGTGCTCTTGGCGGTTTTGCGGCGGCTTATCCGTTCTTGGAGGAGCTGAGGCTGAAGAGGATGGCCGTCAGTGATGAGAGCTTGGAATTTGGAATTTATAGCGACGTCGTTTCCGTGCCTTAAGTCTCTGTCACTGTTGAGCTTTGATGGATTCAGTACTGATGGGCTCAAGTCCATAGCCTCTCACTGCAGAAGGAGGCGGTGGTTTCAGGTTCTTATGGGGCCAGGAGAATAAATAATTAAAAAAAAAAAAAAACAAAGGATTTCCATTTCTGAAGGGCCAACACACATGCAAGTATAGAGGACAGAAAGTCTTTAACTAGAGATGGGTGAGTTACATTGAGGCACCATGAACCATCTGGGTGCTGATTCTCCAGAATCCAATCCAAGCATTGAAGAAAACATGGCTGGTCTGAGACATTCCTGGATGGAACCACAGCAACCCATGCAGTTTCATAGAAGGAAACCGATAGCCTCACCTCGTCAAACATCTTACTGATTCTTGAAACTAGTCCTTGACCGCCCAAAGCACTATTTTGCAGCTCTCTGCTATCCGCCGTGGTCCAGAAGATAAGGGAGGTGCTTGAGTAGTTGGTGGCCATGAGGTTGGCAGCTGCATTTTTGGCCGATGGATTCGAGCCTTGTTCATGCTCTGATCAAGGGCCGATGGACAGATGATGAAGACAAGAAATTGATAAGACTTGTGAAGAAACATGGAGTGAGAAAGTGGGCACAGATAGCAGAGAAAGTGATCGGTAGAGCAGGAGAGCAGTGTCGCAAGAGATCGGCAACTATTGGGCTGTTGGCAAACTTTATTGTGTTCTTGCTTACATAATTTCACATGGACCAAGTTTTTGCCTCCTGTCGTCGGTACGAGGGTCAAGATACAAGGCGTCGAAGTCTTGAACGCAAAGTTCAGATGGTGGCACTTGCTGCAAAAGATCACTTATGTTGGTCATGGAAATCTCTGAACGCTATAAAATTGAATATTGGTACGAGAGAGTGATATTTTCATATCACTTAAGGTAAGTTCTAACTTAAAATCAGTTATTTACAAACTTGATACTTGCATATATATGGCAATAAGATGAGTAAGAAAATATGCATACCTTATGAGTTATGTTTTTAGAGCGATAAAACTTATGAAATAAAAATTGGGTTATATACACTACATGAGATTCCATTGTGTTCAATTACTATTAGAATCATTATTTTGGTATGCCGGTTAGAAGACTCATAATAGTTTTAAAGTTTTTTTTTAGATAGTAGCAATTCTACAAAGATGTAAGATTGTCGGGAGTTGGAAGTTTCACAAGTTAATCAAGTAATATGAAATGCAGTCATATTGCAAAGGAAAATTAAGGATTTTCTACTACTTTGTGCTTGTGCTAAGTTGTAGATCTTGGTATATTTATTTGAATCGACACTAAGTGACATAGTGTGGGTTCCTTGGTAATTACATGCAAGGAATTTTTGAGTTACTAAATTTGGTAGCGAGATGGTTAAAAAGGTAATTGATTTGACTTCTCGTATCAAGGCACTATTGTGAGACAATATGTGTCTATTCAATCTTGTATGAAATATTTTTATTTGTGTAAATTTTCTGGACTTCACCTTTGTGCTAATGAGCTCATTTTGTAATGTCTGAAAATTACATGATTTGATTTTTAGGACCACCTAAAAATAGTTTATAGCGGTGTAATAAAAGGGACATTTTTCTTTTGGTAAAATAATTTTTTTTTAAAGGGGGGCTTCATTAAAATCGATTTTGCAAATAAATTAAATAGTTTTCAAAAGGTTTATGATAAAGTAAATAAAAATTGGATATTTAGATTTAGTGATACCATGACTTTTTCTGGACATAATATTTAGTGACAATAACACAGATGCCTTTACTTGTAGATTATTATGTTTGTCTGTAAGTAGTTGTATTTTGGATAATACCTACATTTATTCCTTTTTAATTTTTGATACATGGTTTTAGCCTGAAAGCAAAAAAAAAAAATATTTGAGATTTTACATATAGAGTTATAGTTTAGTAAACCACCTAAAGTCAGTGTTTGTGGAGTTCTCTTTCAAGAGAGAAAAATTTTCATGGGATTATCAACTTTTGTAAAACAAGTAACTTGAAGCTGATTTTATTTGGCTGAGTGTCTCTATGAAATAAATTGTTTGATGAAATTATGAAAATTCTTATTTCAATGTTAAATTCTTTGATAAATACATGACTGCGGGGGTACATGATTTGAAGATAATTATGATTTCTCGAGTTATGTATACACAAAGAAAATTAGTGACATAAAGAGCATCTATATATAGTATGTTCTTAATTTTAAGTCTATTTTAGCATGTCGCATGCGTGTATGCGTAGTGAGATTATGTGATATATCTCATGCATATATTTATTTTTCTTGCACTTAGCTTTGCTAGTTTGGATCTATGGGCATGTATAGCTCTTCTGCATAATTGGCTTAAAATGTGGAAGGAGAAAAAAAAAATTTTTTTGCAAAGTATTGCGAAGTTTAGTAATTGAAATTATACTTTGGTAAAGATGTTAAATCATAATAACCGAAATTTTTGACTTCTGATTATCTTGGCTATTTTGATAATTATTGTTGTGGTATCTATTTCAAATGGTATCTAAGTTTTGATTTTTTGAATATGAGGTGCGTTGAATTTTTTTGGTACTTTAAATCCTGGATACCCAATTATTTATCATATGATTGCAAATTCGAAACTATATTTGCACATGGATATTATCTAAGTTTTGCAAAGCTTGAGAATTGAAAATTCTTGAAACTTATTAGAGGATTTTTGTGAAGTTGCTATTGATGTGAGATTATGTTATGCAAAGCATGACGCATGTTGAGGAAAATGTGGCTCCTAGTGGGTGAAAGACTACTGGTCACAATATGTTGAAGACTAGTTCCTAGTAGTAGACTACTGATCAAAGGTTTGATTCCTAGTAGTGATTCCTAGTAGTGAGACTACTGACTAGCTAGTATCATATTTGATGCTAAGCAAAGTGGATGTTACCATTGAAATGTGATTTACTTGATGAGATCCATAATGTTGCTTTGACGTGCACTATTGGGTCTTAAAATTCTGCAGACTTGTGATACTTCATCGATGAAGAAAAAATAAATTATAGAGGCTTTATAAAAGTTGCGCAATTTGCCTTGGGACTAGCACAGAGGCTAGATCCTTTTTCACCTGAGGCGGATGGGGTGAGCCCACATGGAGTCACCAGCGGGAGTAACCCATCCTTTGTGATTGGAGATCCCATGAAGAAGGTTCAATGGGTAGAAACAACCCGTAGAGCGTGACTCGTGATAAAAAGTAGCACCATTTTGTTAATAGGAGAGTGTCTCCTCCCCATCCGTACGGTGCTCGTGCTACTTAGTGTGACGTCCAGGAAGGGAATTTCCCTGAATGAGCCCGAGGCGAATATTTTCGCGAGGTACATGTCACACGTACCCTTGGAGGACTCACCTAAGTGAGAGTGGTCGTGAGGCCGCGGCTGTGGGAACTATGGGCCATTCCCTAAAGACTCTCATGAGAATCAAGATAAGAGCGCATGGCCATTAATAGCGCTAACTCGCGAACTAAGTCCCATATCAGTATTGTGTGTGTGACAACTGAAGTTTGGCCAAGGGACCTAATTCAAGGCGTAGTCCATTACGGCTCTCTCAAATGGAAGTTGTCAACACTAAGTGTTGGTTCAAGCCCGGAAGGCACCAACACCTATTACACAGTACAAGTTGCCCATCTTATATATGTATTTTTTTTATATTACTTTATGAGTTTATAAACCATGGCTTTCTTTTGCGAAAGAGAAAAATATTAATATAAAAAAAGAGGTTTATGAATTTATCATGATTTTCTTTGATATTGTTTTAAATGCTTTAAATTTTGTTGGAACTGTGAGACTTTATAAATATTTCATCAGTGGCTTTTTTAAGTATTTTAAATCATCATTTTATTTTATCAAAATAGTGGGGGATTGTTGAAATATTTTAATAAAATAAAATGTACATTATGGCATTATCATTATATTGCAATTTATGGCTCTATGATATTTACTTACATGTAAATTATGAATGAGTTACAAATGCAATTATAAGTATTATTAACTCAAATGTGTTTATGGTGTATATAATATACTTTATTATTTGGTATTATTGGGAATGATTATGATTATTCCACGAGTTACAAAAGCTTTTATAAGCTTACTTATGTGGTCAATAAATGGATTATGATAGGTCAAGTATATAAGGCCATGGGGTGTGACATAGAAGACAAGAAGCTACTATATATGCTTCCATACTTAGTGTTTTATACTTTACTATCATAATGTTTTTCCTCTATAGCTATTTTCATATTTTATACTTGGGCAACGTGATCGTGGACTGGTTCATACCGTCTTCCTGTGGACGTGCACATGGAGGAGACATAGCTGCGTCAATGGGTTTTATCTTGGAGACTTTATCTGCCGTCAACACCTGCACGTAGGGAGGCGATAACGTCTTTAGGACAGTGACTCTGTCACGACTCTCACGGACGAGCTATTTTTATATCCTTTTACTACTTTAGATTACATAATTTTATCAAGAGTTCATATAGAATTACTTTCAATTATTTTGCTAAGTTTAATATCTTGGTATTGCTAATATTTTGTTGTAGAAAATACAAATCAAAGCCTATATTTTCAACAGAGTCTATATTGACTTTTGTTTCCAAGACAAAGGAGCCCAGCAATTGGTTATTTGTTTCTAAACTTATTCAACCCAAGCATGTAGCTAGAGAAGGAGAACAACAAAATGGTAATGAAGTAGACAAGATTGATGCTGCTTTAGGTGCCTTAAAGTGCCAAAGTAACACTAAGCAAGTGCAGAATCTGCTGAAGCCATTGGAGGCATTGGGGTCGAGCATACAGGACATCGATGAGGAACTAGATAGCGTGCTCAGGTGCTTAATTAAGATCAGAGTCTCCCTTCTTAATATTCTCAATCACTAGTCCATTGGCCAGTGCTCCTACTGTCGCTCCATCGGCAAACCATATTTTTTCAGGAATTGCCTATGGATATTTACCTTTTCTTTTGTAGATGAACATAGCAGAGAAATGTATATGAGATAGATATGTATATACCTATACACTGAATCCAAATCACATTGATCTCATACTGAGTTTACTAATCGGTACTGGTAGAGCAGCTTTTCGTATATCCTATATTCATTTTGTGGCTATTATAAATATGGTAAGATAGATGGAAACAATCAGTTTCGTAAAGTCTGTATTATCTTATGTATCGGCGAAAAAGGCCATATCAAAGCAAAGGAGTTCGTCACTGGTTTCCAAGTTCATGCAACCAAAACGTGAAGGCATCGATTCTGAGGCAGTGCAAAATCTGCTGAAGGCACTGCAGACTTGAATACAGATTCTTTAGTTGTTTCAAAACCATAGTTTCTCTTTTCAATGCACTCAGAGATTAGCCTGCCGAGATCATGATCACCACCATTCTCTCATTGAGCAATTTTGTCCATACAAGCGGAAATGACG
The DNA here is from genome assembly GCA_033065855.1 of Escallonia rubra. Classification (NCBI taxonomy): domain Eukaryota; kingdom Viridiplantae; phylum Streptophyta; class Magnoliopsida; order Escalloniales; family Escalloniaceae; genus Escallonia; species Escallonia rubra. Next base: position 245,578 of record JAVXUO010000138.1, read on the forward strand.
TGCACTGATCATATACCTTATGCTGATTGATACTAATGCAATCCATGCAATGTTGTCAGACTTCACATATGTAACTCACATCTCTCTGTCTCTCATGATTGCCATTGGCTTATCAAGAAAAATATTCAGTTTAAAATTCAAAGGCACAGAGTCACTTTGAGTAAGGTGTTTTAACTAGCTAGGCCCTCTATCACTCTTAGAGCAGCTTATCTTAGGATATCAAACATCTTTCCTTAGAAGACCGTTATAGAAATATATGTTTTAGTTAGAATTAATAGTTGTTTGTATTTTAGTTAAAAAAAACCCTAAAATCACCTTTGAACTACTGCATGTTCTTTGATTACCGAAAAAATTTCTATCAAAACCTACCGCCTTCATTCATGTTAAATCTAAATACCTTAGAGCTACTACATCTTCTTCATCAATTTCGATCAATGAAAATAACTTGCAGAGAACAATGTTTTCGATAGCCTTTAAGAGTAAACATAAACATAAATACCTTAAAGTTACTACATCTTCTCCATCAATTTCAATCAATGAAAATAACTTGCAAAGAACAGTGTTTTCGATAGCCTTTAAGAATAAACATAAACTTTCTAAACTAAATTGAATATTCTGTAAAAAAACTCAATCTTTTCTTTTTAATTTGGAATTCATATTTGTATGTTGATGAGTACTACAAATTTTAATTATTGTGCACATTCATATAATTCAATGAAAACATATTCGTATATTGAAGCTATCATAAAACTGAAGTTTAATTCTAAATTTCAATTACAGATATATTGGTGTAGGAAAGATATAGTAAACTTGAGTTTTTTATTTTTAAATGCGTAAGAATCGTTAGATCATACAATTCTGCTCCTAATTATAATTTGAGTTCGTTACAAATACATAATCTTATATTCGTATTAGAGTTATTGGAATACCCTTATTTGCATGACAATATATCCTTCATATGGTTATTGTCTTTTTATGATTCTTTGTATCCCGAGATATCATATATTTATATGATAACATATTTTTCATGTGGCTATGGTTTTCCTATATTTTACTCTTATAGGTGATAGGATTAAATGAAACCCAATTGATAAAGACCCTAATTTATTTCCGCTCAAATGATTAATAATTGTTTTTGAGCTTGAAAACTCTCAAGTTTTGATATGCAATGAGTGAAATAACTAAATATTTTTTCTTAAAATATTCTTTTGAAGTATAAAAGTTTTCTAAATATTTTCATTTTTTAAAAGGTGAGGCCAAATTACTACTGTTTTGACTAACTTTAAACATTTTTACGCTAAAGAGGTTCACTAATGCATTGACAACAGATTATGAATATAACCAAAACAGGTAAGGAACTGGCCCCAAGCGTATAAAAGTGTCAAGGGATTGAAATAGCTAAACATTTTTTCATTAAATACCCTTTTCAAAAATAAAATGTTTACAAAAATTAAGTGTATTTTTTTACTTTTAAGAATGCGAGCCTAAATTACAATGTTTTTGGCTAAATATAATTAATTTGCTGCTAAACAGGTTTAAAGTTCACTAATGTATCATTAAGTGACAAAAATGTGGGAGTGAATTTAGCTCAATCGTATAAATATGATTATAAGTCTCTGTTCACCTTTAAAGAAAATCATATCAAAACAAAACATTAAAACTTACCGACATCAAAATTGATAAAATGAGCACCTTAATTTCCGCTACTCCTTAGTCAACCGTTCCTAAGCTCACGTATTATAATGTTCTTTTTTATATATTTTTTTAAGGTGCACCGGCTATTGCCTCTACTTACTTTTGCAAATGACTATAAATTTAAATTTATTGACACATGACAGAGTAAGAATATCTACAAGTTCCACTTGGCCTTGTTTCTTTAACTTTTATGATGAATTTATGTGTTATTTTGTGTTTGGTAGAATATTGGATTGTTATAATTTTAGGACCCATGCCCAGAGGTTAAGGTGACTTTACATTCAATGATACTAAGTTTCGAAAGGTAAAACCGTACTGATCCATTTAAAAAATATATATTTTTTGCTTATGTCATCAATACATATGCCCTAATTTTGTATCTACAAGGTATATACAATATAATAATTTACAAATCCTAATTTTCCAAATTAGGGTTTCAACCCAAATACTCCCTCCATCTCGCCGCCGAACCTTCCTCGGGAAGCACTCAGCCTGAAAGTCGGCAAACTGGCTCAGCCCCACCGGCCTTATCCCGGCGCCAGTGAACGCCGGCCTCCATGTTATCCCACCCCGTCCAGCCGCCTCTACCGCTGTGAACGTCCTCGGCAGCATCATAAATATGAAAATTTCAAAGCCGCCAAATCAATCATAATTTTTTGTAACATTAGTTGAGTGTGTGTGTGTGTGTGTGTGTGTGTGTGTGTGTGTGTGTGTGTGTAGGTGAGTTTAATTAGAAATGTGGTGGGTCGTAGAAGACTAATTGATGGTGATTGTGGTTTAATGGAGGGTCGATTTGAGGCGATGGTGGGTTGTCTGGTAGCGATGGGTGAATTGGGTAGGTGGTGGGCTGATTGGACGCAGTGTAGGCTGATAAGTGGTGGTGGAAGGCTGTTCTGGTGTTGGTTAATGGTGGCGGCTACCTTAGGCTTGGATTGTAGTCTGACGCAAATAAGAAATCTTATACATCTTCTTGCAGATTTTAAACCCCAATCAAATTTCATTTTTTTCATTTGGTTTGTTAAATCGTGATGGTTTGTTACAAGTGAATAAAGTGTGAAAGCTGTTGATTGGGGTGAGAAGGCTGGGTGAGAAATCTGAAAAACATGATAATGGTGGGATGCAATTGTAGCTATTGTTGTGGCCGATTGTGGTGGGGGGGGGGGAGGGGGTTTGTGTTTGTCTGTGTGTTCTCTGTGGCTGTGTTGAAGGTGAAAAAGTGTAGATGGATGATAATGGTGGTGGTGGTGGGGCTATATGGTGAGACGAAGGGATGATGAATGGCATTTGTAGAATTACATTCCACTTCCCATGAACTCTCCTTTTTCAAGCTGCCTCTTTGGTTATTTGGTTATGTCCGCTACAGAGAGAGAAAGAAAAGGGAATAGGATGAGAAAAGTGCTGAGTAGAGAGAGAGGAGCTGGTCCTCAAAACACACATTCATTGTCACTTTATTGGGTACTAATGGGAGAAAGATAAAGGAAAGAGAGATGGACACCTCAATTGATGACAGAAAGGAGAGAGAGAGAGAGAGGGAGGGGGACAAACATGTCATAAAAATAACGATAGAAAGGTGAGAGAAAGAGAAACAAAAATAATGAAATGAAAGTCTCTGGTGCATTATGTCCGCTACATTATGTAGCGGATAATGTAGCGGACAAACTAAAGTGCACAATCAATTGAACACGCAAGGGTATTTTTGTCAAAAAATTATCCGCTGCATTATGTAGCGGATAAACATAAAAAAAAACGCAAAAAAAATATCTAGGTCGTTCACAGATCACGCGTGGACGACCAGATCGTGTTGACAACTTCTCCTATTTTGCTAGCGCTATCAACGGATCAGCTCCATATATATATATGAACAAGAAATACTCTTTTTTGTCTCAAATTCACAAACAAGAGAGAGTTTTCATATGGGTTGTTTTGCTATTTGTATTTCTTTCTGGTTTTTATGTTTGTTTGAGTTAGACAATTGGATACAACATTCAGTTCGCTAACATTTTTGTTTAACCTTTTTATTTTCGTTTTGAAAGCGAAGACGTCGTCGTATTTCAAAGAAAGCTCAAGTGCTTTGTTTTGATGAACTAAACTATCCTCGGACAAAAAGGGATTTTTTCTGATTCACGGCATCATTGAACTCGGGCATAGTTTGCAACCCTTCACCATCGATACACCAATGCCACTTTCGTTCTTGTACTCCTAGCCATCACAATAATTGCATCCTAAACATCAAAGGTAAAATTTAGCTGTAATCCGATTTTTAGGACAAGTCTACAACTACTCTATATAGGAACAAATCTTGGTCATTAAATGTGTTACGTGTCTTCTGTTTACCGGTGCAAACAATTGCTGACTACCGTTACAGATTTCTGCAAAAATACGACTAGCAATATTCAGCGAAATTAACGATCGATGTGGGAACTATATGCTATTCCTACCATCAAAGTAGCCAAAATCAGTTTAAATGAAGACTTTGCGGTTATAATTTTTGTTCATGGAAAAAGATAAGCATGAAAAAAAGGAATTAGAGGATGAGAGTTCTTATTCCAGATTGACCCAATTTCCTGTGAAGACTTCCAACTCATTCAACGCAAACAATTGTTCATTCAATAAAATAATTGTTCTGTCAGCATCTTCTTTTTGGGTTGTTCTTGTGCATTTAATCAGCTGCATATGCATCAGAAGGGTAGTACTGAATTGTGTGTCACCTAATTCTAGAATACTGTAGAACTATTTGCACACAAATGCTGGTTGGTCAAAATTAAGTTTCACGACAGATGCCATGTAGCAATAAAAAATTCCTATGAATGTGTTGTTCAAATAGAAGATTTTACATCCTACCTACATTGTCACGCTTCTGTCAAATTGGCAGGATTAAGCCTCTTCTTAATCCACTGAGATAAAAATTCTAACATAAAAGGAATTCTTAGATTCTTGGCTTGTTCAATAATAGTACAGTACAAGATTAGAAAATTTGCAATTTAAAGATATCCTTTAGCCATCATTTGAGTGATTCAAACTTTTCAGTTATCATCGTTTGACTAATCCAAACTTACGGACAAGATAGTGTACAAGACTACTCAAATAAATTTACAAGAGCGAAAAATCCATGTAAACCAGTGTTCATCACATCTTAGACAATTTCCTTGCCTAACCTATAATACGATGCACCAAATAACACTTCTAAGAAGGTAATGTCTTGGTCGATAACAGGTGAGAGACATCGCGCATTGTTGGTCTTGATTGTGGATTGGTCTGCAAACATGATCTTGTCAGTTCCATGATGGATTTCACTACCTCCTCAACTTTGGGTGAAAGAGAAGGAAGGCGTTGGTCTACTAAATCTTTTAACTGGAACTTCTCTGATGAAGATGTCAGAGAAGGAATGATATCACATGGATGCCTTCCTTTGATCACTTCTATTGCTAACACCCCAAAGCTATACACGTCGCACTTTTCGGTCACCTTCATTGTGTAGGCAAGCTCTGCAATAGAGAGAGAAATATTTCATGACGTTGTGCTCTAATTCTACGTCACTTTAAGATGGTTAGGAATATTGGAGAAAGTCTATTACCTGGTGCTATATAACCATATGTGCCTGCAATTGCACTCCAGTTGGAGGAGTCTAACTTTAAAAGCTTAGCAGTGCCAAAATCTGAAACACAAGCCTCGTACTCAGAATCAAGCAACACATTCTTGCTTGATATGTCTCGATGAACAATTGGCTGTGAGCAGTCATGATGCATGTAAGACAAAGCATGAGCCACACCTTTGATTATATTCACCCTCTTAGGCCAATCCAATTCCGTAGCTTCTTCATCTTTACTCAAGATTGTGGCCAAACTTCCCCTTTCGAGGTAGTCATAAACCAAAAACGAGTGTCGAGTATGTGAACAAAACCCATGAAGTTTCACAATGTTTCGATGCCTTATTTCAGTCAATGCCCTTACCTCGTTTGTAAAACCTTCGCGATCAGCCATCTCAGGTAACGAGTGAAGCTTCTTCACAGCTACTATATCAAGTGATTGTAGCTTTGCTTTGTAAACATCTCCAAATCCTCCGCTTCCAATGAAGTAAGTGGCATCGAAATCATTTGTAGCTTTTACGATTTCGTTGTACATTGCTCTCCCATCAAAAGCTAATATTGAAAATACATTTTTGTCTTGTACATCCCTTTGTTCAACCTCAGGCTTCCTCCTCATTCGTTCATAATTGAGGAGAAGGGCAATGAATGCACAAAGAAGTAAAACTGATCCCAAAAGAGGGAGCGAGATCATAAGAACAAGTTTGTGGCTCTTCTTTGGAATTTGTTTGTTCATTGCCGGAGGGTTTTTGCAAGGTTTTAATCCTGTAACGTTGCCACACAAATCTTTGTTCCCTTGTAATGTTTCTATGGAAGCATTCCTAAAGGCAACACTGTTTGGGATGGGACCCTGCAACTGATTGTAGGATACGTCGATATACAACAAAGCCATGGCTTCAAAAGTCTTTGGGATGCCACCAGAGAGCTCATTGCGGGAAAGATTCAGCCTCTCCAAGCTCTGCAGTTTGCTGATTGCTGACGGTATCTCCCCTCTTAGCTTATTATGACTCAGATCGAGCAAGGTCAGGTGAAATAAGTTACATATCTGAACTGGAATTTCTTCACTGATGTTGTTACTGCTCAAGTTCAAGTGAAATAACTGTAAATTTTTCCCAAGAGTCGTTGGTATTAACCCATTCAATCTGTTTGCTGAAAGATCAAGGTAAGACAACTCAGCCAGTGATCCGAGTTCTTGAGGAATGCTACCAGAAAGTTGGTTATTACTCAGAACCAGCTTCAACAAGTGATTCAAGTTGCCAAATTCCTTTGGAATCTCCCCAACTATATGATTTGAAGAAAGATCAAGTTCATGTAGTTGGGCGGAATTCCCAAACTCTGGTGGAATGCTACCGCCAATGTTGTTCCTCGCAATTCGCAGCGCTGTTAACTGTTTACACCTACTCCAGTTCTCAGAGAGTTCCCCGTAAAAATTGTTGTCGTTTAGATTCACATAATCCAAGTTTGGATACACACCAAGGCTCTCAGATACATTTCCAGTGAGCTGGTTTCCATCTAAGCGGAGTCTTTTTAAGCTTGAGCAGTTTCTCAAGCTTTTTGGGATTGGACCAGTGAGCCGATTGTTGCCTATGCTGAAATTTTGAAGCTTTCCACCTTGGCAAATTCGCTCGGGCAAATGGCCAGAAAATGAATTATAATAGAGATTTAGAACACTTAGGGAGCTTAGATTACCTAATGATGCTGGGATTGAACCAGAAAGTTTGTTGCTTTGAAAGCCCAGGCTTTCAAGTGATTTCAACTTTCCTATTTCTTGAGGGATAGGACCAGAAAGTGAATTATTATCGAGACCTAGAAGACTTAGGGAGCTCAGATTACCTAATGATGCTGGGATTGAACCAGAAAGTTTGTTGCTTGAAAGGCCCAGGCTTTCAAGTGATTTCAACTTTCCTATTTCTTGAGGGATATGACCAGAAAGTGAATTATTATAGAGATGTAGAAGACTTAGGGAGCTTAGATTACCTAATGATGCTGGGATTGAACCAGAAAGTTTGTTGCTTTGAAGGCCCAGGCTTTCAAGTGATTTCAACTTTCCTATTTCTTGAGGGATAGGACCACAAAGTGAATTAATATGGAGATGTAGAACACTTAGGGAGCTCAGATTACCTAATGATGCTGGGATTGAACCAGAAAGTTTGTTGCTTTGAAGGCCCAGGCTTTCAAGTGATTTCAACTTTCCTATTTCTTGAGGGATAGGACCAAAAAGTGAATTAATATGGAGATGTAGAACACTTAGGGAGCTCAGATTACCTAATGATGCTGGGATTGAACCAGAAAGTTTGTTGCTTGAAAGGCCCAGGCTTTCAAGTGATTTCAACTTTCCTACTTCTTGAGGGATAGGACCAGAAAGTGAATTATTATCGAGATATAGAAGACTTAGGGAGCTCAGATTACCTAATGATGCTGGGATTGAACCAGAAAGTTTGTTGCTTGAAAGGCCCAGGCTTTCAAGTGATTTCAACTTTCCTATTTCTTGAGGGATATGACCAGAAAGTGAATTATTATAGAGATGTAGAAGACTTAGGGAGCTCAGATTACCTAACGATGCTGGGATTGAACCAGAAAGTTTGTTGCTTTGAAGGCCCAGGCTTTCAAGTGATTTCAACTTTCCTATTTCTTGAGGGATAGGACCAGAAAGTGAATTAATATGGAGATGTAGAACACTTAGGGAGCTCAGATTACCTAATGATGCTGGGATTGAACCAGAAAGTTTGTTGCTTTGAAGGTCCAGGCTTTCAAGTGATTTCAACTTTCCTATTTCTTGAGGGATAGGACCAGAAAGTGAATTAATATGGAGATGTAGAACACTTAGGGAGCTCAGATTACCTAATGATGCTGGGATTGAACCAGAAAGTTTGTTGCTTTGAAGGTCCAGTCTTTCAATTGATTTCAACTTTCCTATTTCTTGAGGGATAGGACCAGATAGGTTGTTTTTGAACATTTGCAAAAGGGTAAGATTAACCAAATTTCCGAATGTGGGAAGAATAGAACCTGATAGAAGATTTATGGATATATCGACTTCGACAAGGTTGATGAGATTTCCCATTTCTAGTGGGATGGAATCAGTAAGTTGATTATTGTAAAGATACAAATGAGTCAGGTTGCTCAAACTGCCCAAGGAAGCAGGAATTGGACCCTCCAGATGATTGGTACGCAAGGCAAGGTAAGAAAGAGATCTTAGCAAGCCTATTTCTTTGGGAATCGAGCCATTTAGCTGATTTTCAGCAAGGCAGAGGGTCTTCAGATTTGTTAGAAACCGGAATTCTGGTGGGATAATTCCCGAGAATTGATTGGTAGACAAGTCAAGATACGTGAGTTTGGAGATGTAACCAATCTGAGGTGGGATAGTACCAGAAAGATTGTTCACGCTGCAGTTGATAGCTGCAAGATTTGGAAACGATGAGAATGAGAGGCCGTAAAGCGTACCTGTTACACCTGACGACGTCAGGTTCAATCCGATTACGCTCCCATCAGCATTGCAGGAAACTCCATACCATGTGCAAGGGGTAGAAGAATTGTTGGCGTTATTGGGAAGAGACCACAAAGTTAGCCTAGAGTTGTTTTCAAGGCTGGCTTTCCATTTGAGGAGGGCTGCAACTTCTTCAGCAGAAGCAGAAGCAACTTGGGGTGAAGAGAGGGTTATGAAAAATAGGACTAGGGGTACAAAGAGGAAGCCATTTCCAGAGGTTAGAGAACCCATATTACTACTATGTTTCTGTGATGTATCGTCATGATGCCAGTGCTGCTTTTATATACATGTTATCATCCTGCTTATCCCAAACTACTTTTGGTTGTAGTGAAATGCATCAAACTGAGGACTTTGGAAAGTCCAAGTCGTCCACTGAAGTCTTCACGTCAAGTCTTTGCAATTTTGATCACTTTCGATGGCCATATTATTGTAAAGGGTCGAAACAAGTAAAACAGATGAATTCCAAAACTTAACCTTGCATCAAACAGGTAAAAGACATGAACTTTACTGTCCATTATTAAGTGCATTTAATAATACATGGCCTTGTATCATTTTAAAAAATTTAACTCCTACCAAAATTTTTAAGGTAAGGTGAGAATCACTTAAGTGTAAATATGATGGTCAAGTTGAGCTGCAAAATCAGTCGTGATCCAGTCTTTTCGCAAGTTCAAAAAGTCCGAATCACGAGGGGCATTTGTTGGCACCGAAATTTTGACGGACTTGGGCATTTCTTTAATCCAAATAAAAGTCAATCCAATTTTAATGGGCAGCCTTTTAACAAAAGAAGATTAAAGAAAGCCCAGAAATCAAAGGATATGACTCCATTATAAAAATGCTTCAAGAAAGGGATTGATATGAATTTAGACATGCATGCCATCCAAATGAGAAGTACATTAAAAATAAAGTACTTGAATATTTGGAGAATAAATAAATATAAGAAATAGTGGCTTGTGATTGGAGGAGTATGTGAAGTCTTTGAGCCCAAGCTTATCATGGGAAGCCAAAGAAATGAAAAGATAAGCTAAGGCTTATCAAAAAGGGGGGAAGACTATCTTCTGTTGGCTATAAATGGAGAAGACTCCTTGGGGAGGGAAAATAAAAAAGAAAGACTCAAGAGAAAGGAGGAAGAAAGGACGAAGGAGAAAGAAACAAAAGAGAGAAGACTCAGCAAAGCAAAAGAAAAAGTGAAGAGAGCCACTCTTGCGGCAGGAAGGAAAGAAGAAAAGAAAGGAAAGAAAAAAGGGAGAGAGAGATGGGTTCAAGGTGAATCTTACCTTTTTTATTTTCTTCTCTTATTGTTATGTAAATTTTGAATATTTGATGTATTAAATTTTCATGCATAAATGAAAAGTTTTATTTACATTCGTATATTATTTTATTTGCGTTTCTTTAATCGGAGGTCGTCATGGACGTAATTAACGGTTGGCTTTTTAGCCATCCGAGAATATGAATCCACTTTTTCAAATAGTAAACGTCGTTATATGCAAACAACGGGATTTTATGACGCCAGATTCGACGCTAATCAATAGCGGCGAAAAATGTGTCATCAAATTTTTACGTAGGCAGCTTGAGGCATATTCCTCAGGTTCAGTCACAATAATCAAAAGAAAATATGTTTTCCATAAGAAGAAAAGTCGTTGAATTACGTGATGACTTGATCCTTCGGGTACGTAGGCAGCTTGGGGTATATTCCTCAGGTTCAGTTGCAATAATCAAAAGAAAATTGATTTCCCATAATAATAATAAATAAAAAATGTCGTTGAACTACATGATGACTTGATCTTTCGGGTACGTAGGCCGCTTGAGACATATTCCTCAAGTTCGGTCACAGTATTCCAAAAAGAAAAAAAAAGAATTTTAGTAAAAATTGTTGAAGTGCGTGATGGCTTACTCGGTTAGCTACATAGGCAATTTGGGACACTTTCAAGTGCAGCTCCAAGAAAAAGAAGTGTTTCAAAGAAGGAAAAAAAATGAATCTTTGAGTTGATCGACATGACTTCGTCCTCCGAGTACGTAAGCATCTTGCATTAAATAGCAAAGGCATCTTGATACGTACTTCAAAGGTAACAACAGAATACCTCAGCGACTTCTTCAAAAGTATTGCAGTGCCCTCAAGCTTTTAGCAAAGAAAGACCGAATGAATATATGAGTTGGCAATGGGCGACAAGAAGAAGCTTGCAGGAAGGAAAAAATGTGTTGCACGAGAACAAGCTCATAAGCACTCGAGTACATACAACTGACCTGCAAAGCTTGTCACTTACTTTAAGGTGGTTTGTCTCTCAAAAACTCTGAACTAGAATGAAAAAAGTTGAGCTGCAAAATCAGTCGTGATCCGATCTTTTCGCAAGTTCAAAAAGTCCGAATCACGGGGGCATTTGTTGGCACCGAAATTTTGACGGACTTGGGCCTTTCTTTAATCTAAATAAAAGTCACTCCAATTTTATTGGGCAGCCTTTTAACAAAGAAGATTAAAGAAAGCCCAGAAATCAAAGGATATGGCTCCATTATAAAAATGATTCAAGGAAGGGATTGATATCAATTTAGACATGCATGCCATCCAAATGAGAAGTACATTACAAATAAAGTACTTGAATATTTGGAGAATAAATAAATATAAGAAATAGTGGCTTGTGATTGGAGGAGTATGTGAAGTCTTTGAGCCCAAGCTTATCATGGGAAGCCAAAGAAATGAAAAGATAAGCTTAGGCTTATCAAAAAGGGGGGAAGACTATCTTCTGTTGGCTATAAATGGAGAAGACTCCTTAGGGATAAAAACTAAAAGAAAGACTCAAGAGAAAGGAGGAAGAAATGACGAAGCAGAAAGAAACAAAAGAGAGAAGACTCAGCATAGCAAAGGAAAAAGTGAAGAGAGCCACTGTTGCGGCAAGAAGGAAAGAAGAAAAGAAAGAAAAGGAAAAAAAAGAGAGATGGGTTCAAGGTGAATCCTACCTTTTTTTATTATCTTCTCTTATTGTTATGTAAATTTTGAATATATGATGTATTAAATTTTCATGCATATATGAAAAGTTTTATTTACGTTCGTCTAATATTTTATTTGCGTTTCTTTAATCGGAGGTGGTCATGGACGTAATTAACGGTTAGCTTTTTAGCCATTCGGGAGTATGAATCCACTTTTTCAAATAGTAAACGTCGTTGTATACGTACGGCGGAACTTTGTGACGCAAGATTCGACGCTAATCAATAGCGGGCGAAAAATGTGTCATCAAATTTTGGCACATTTTTTTTTTATTTTTTTTGCCCCCTAACTTTTGCCTAGACCGCCATTTTCAGGGTTTTCAGCCTAGCTGGCATTTTTTTTTTCTTTTTTCGTTCTTTGTGGCCTAACTTTTGCCTAGACCGCTCTTTTTAGGGTTTTCAGCCTAGCGGGCACCTTTTTTTGTTTTTTTTGTACTCCACAATTTGTTTCTCATTTCAAGAGACATAGCATCACCAAATGGCAGTATAAGGTGCATTCTTTGCATGCAAAATCAATCTCTTGTGTGCCCGGGATATGCTTGATAATGTCCCAATGCGCACTTCTTTTCTCGTAACAAAGTCTTCCTGGATAAAGGGGATGGAAAGATAATGTGCTGATGCGGTACCAACACATTTCTTTGACCTTTTTCCTCCAATGGACGAGTCCTCTTTTCATTTCAGGACATCGAAATATAGTCATCATAGTGTCGAGCCCCCATTTATAAGTCGATGGTTCAGGCACACAAAGGCAGGTGATGGCACATATATATTTGGCACCCAAGTGGTTTTTCTGGACTGCTCTTTGTAATAGCTCACATCCATGTTCAAGGTAACCGTCAATGAAAAAGGCCATAAAACCTTCATGGAAGAGTGCATGGGCATTTTCTTTGTTAGCGCAGACTTGTAGAAAGTATCTTGCGCCAAGGCTACCGGTGTATCGGTTGTGCTAGGGGATCTCATCCAAAGGCAAAGAGCAGATGACGATTGGATCCTTTGATAGTTCTTCCATTTCGTGGGAACACATCCTAGCAAAACAATAGTCTTGAATTGATTTTTCACCAACTTTTTGCAATATGTGTCGTATGATGTCTGCTGAGAGCGCATCTGTAAGGCTGACCAGCTCTTTTATTTTGTCGAGATGGGATGCTTGTTCTGAATCCTATTGACACTCTAGGTTAAGCATTTGTTCCTCATCCTTACCATTAGTATAATTTTTCATAATTTCACTCATCATGTTGAGAGAGGTTTTGCAATTCTGTTCAAGGCATAACGTTGAAGTGACTGTATTTGCCGAATATTTCTCAACCTTCGGGACGATTATATCCCCATCATCAATCAGGCGTTGGATTTTTTCCTTCAAGGTGAAGCACTTATCAAAGGGGTGACTGATGGCGCGATGATAAGGGCAATAGTTAGAACTGCCATTATTTTCTTCCTCTTCAGGCCTTTTGATCTTCGGCAAAGTTATAAGGCCTTCTTCACCAAGCCATCGAAGAGCTCTTTGACGATTTTGTCAGGAAAACAAAATTCCTTCTCTATCCTTTCTTTCAAAGAAGGCCCATTATATCTCTTTTCAACATCACTTTTATTTTCCTTGGCCAGTTATTTTCTGTTAATCCTACAACTGCTGCTTTAACTTTTTCGATCATTTCAGACCTTGTCTTCTCTTGACTGAGGTGCATTTCAAGATCATGCGCTCTAGTACACAAGTCATTGAACCCGTTAAGGTTTGTGATAACAGGTGTATCCAGAGTTCATGCTTAAAATTATGTAAGCACATTTGTAGCATTTCTCCTTGGCTAAAGTTATGAGAACACCTAAAGGTGAGAGCCTGCCATCTTGTAATGAAATCAGATGCTGACTCATTGTCACGTTTTTTTGTATTGATCAACTCTACTATACTCACTCGTCGTTCTGTATTACTGAACTGGTTGTAAAATTCCCCGATCAAAGTGTCCCAGTCAGGAATTGACCCTTCTGGCAGATTGGAGTACCATATGAAAGCAGGTCCCTCTAATGATTGCACGAAAAATTGTAGCCATAAAAGCTTATTTTTGCCTAGATGGGCTAGACGAGCAATAAAATGAGCCACATGTCCTCTTGGATTTCCTTTCCCATTGAACCTTCAGAAGTCTGGTTGAGTAAAGGTCAGTAGAAAAGGGACTTGGTCTACCCAGGATGGGTATGGTTTCGTCACCAAGCTATCAGTGGGACTGGTCCCATCTTTGACTTTCCTCGTTTCACTTTTGACTACACTGTCGATATAAGATAAAAGGTTTGGGTCCAAACTTCCACTAGGTAGGTGATATTGTTTAGAGCCCTCTCTAGCATAAAGGTTGCGGGTTTGACTTGTCTTGGCCTCTGCATATGGTGTGCCAAAAGGTTGGGAGCTATGGTTGACATAACCACGATTTCTTATATGATTTGGCCCCCTAGTCATAAAGCTTTTTACTTGATCACGAAGCCTTGACTTGTCATGCAGAGATGATGACTTCTTCTTGGCAGTAGCTTTTGATAATTTAGATGTTAGGTCTTTTATATGTGCCGTCATCACAGCCATCTGATGTGTCATTTGAGCTTCTAGACGAGCAACCTTGTCATCAGAGGAGAAGCTATCTTCACTTTTATCATTTGGTATTGAATGCCGACCTTGTTCGGTATTCTCGCTGGCAGAAGGGGAAAAAGTCCGAGTAGTCGAGGCATTTTCAGGTGATGCCAACTTATCAGACATTTCCTTGAACAATGGATTAATAGTCCCCTCAACAAGAGCCCCTTTGGCTGCCATGGAGCGGGTTACACGAACTGAGCAGTCCTCATGCTGTACTGTTTTTTTGTCTTTCCGTGGGTTCTTTTTCTTTAGGTCAGTGCTGGAAGCCGTAAAGCTTTGACTATCAACCATATGCACTTCTTCCCTCACATTCCTTTTAGGCTTTGGCTGACGGTTTAGTCCTTTCCTGGTTTCATTCCCAAACACCGGTGACTCTGTGGGCCTTACTTCGCATGTCTCAAGGCTCAATGCCTTATTTAGACTAGCAGCTATAATGGCTGCATCAGCCTGGGATGATTGGTTTTGAGAAGTGGATATATCCTTATGCCCCACTGGTCTTGACCCTACCACCATTGTAGAAACAAACTCATCATTTCCAAGTGAGATGTACCGCCTAGAGTTTCTTGATGGCACATGCATGTTGGGTTCGTCATTGGCTTCCAGAGTCTTGGCCCTATAGAGGACTTTAATTTCACCAATATTTCTTGGTTGATTTACTTGAATTTTAACCGATTCTCGTCCATGTTGATTATTTTCCAATGGACTATTTTGGGACCTAATGTACTTTCAGGATAGGACACCTCTTGGTAATCCAGTCACCGCTGGGCGGCGCACCTGAGAGGGCAAGAAACATCCTCGTGGATTAGCCTGGCGAGGTCCAAGGGTTCTGACTGGGTATGGCATTAGCTTATGCCCTAGTGGCTTTACTACGTCGGACGCCTTTACCTCATAGGCTGTAGGATGTGGACCCTGAAGCCTTTGCTTCACAGGATAATGCCCCTTGGGAAATTGAGGCCGTGGCCTATTTTCCACAAGTGGTGGGCCCCTAAAAATTCGAGGTCGTAGCCTATGTTCCAAAATGGGTGACGCTTGGGGAAACTGTGGCCGTTCCACAAGTGAGGAGCCCCTAGGAACCTGTGGGCCTTGGCCTTTGTTCCTTGAGGACTAACCCCTTAGGGATTTGTGGCCGTAGCCTGTGTCCCAAGGGGTATAAGTTTGTAGGTGGCCTATGTTCTGCAGGCGGGTAGCCTATGTTCTGCAGGCGGGTGGCCTCTAAGAACTTGTGGCCTTGACCCTCGTTCTATAGATGGCATACCCCTATGAACTCGTGGCCTTGACCTTTGTTCAATAGATGGTATGCCCCCAGGAACTTGTGGCCTTGACCATTGTTCCATAGATGGCATATCCCTAGGAACCTGTGGCCTTGACCCTCGTTCCATAGATAGGAGACCCCTAGGAACCTGTGGCCTTAACCTTTGTTCCATAGGGGTTCACCCCTTAGGGACTTGTGGCCTTGACCTTTGTCCCAAAAAGTATGAGCCCATATGCCTAGTGATCTTTGGGCTAGTGGTTACAGTGTTGCATGATAGCAATACATCTTTATATGTCACCACCTCTTTCTTTCGAACCACGACCGTGAATTTTAATCTTATGATTATGATTTCATTCCTGCCAAACACTCAAAATATAAGTTAGTGCTTGAAAAAATGAATAATTAGATCAATAAATATATATTTCCTTTTTTTTTTAAAAGAAACCTTTTTGCGTATATATTTATTTTTATTTTGTCAAAATGCCAAGTCTTAACATAAGAATATATGGCAAAAAGAACAAAGATATTGAAAATATTTTTCAGCCATGTATGGGCCAACCAAGTAAACCATTTCTTTGAGTTTAGTTGATTTGGGCCAAAGCGCTGTAGTAGTTTATATTTCTATTTCGCTACCTATTAATAGAACATGCAACGAGACCCGCTGGCAAAGCGCTACATTCACCGACATGAGGTCCAGGGGTCAATACCCCTTGACGGCAGAGCTACTGCGCCCCATCCTTTTTGCTTTCCTGCTGTACCCATTTTATTTCTGCTTAAACAGTAACTTGACCAAATTGACACAGAAAATATGAACAGCAAATAGAGAAGCAAATTTTTTTTCGAAAAATATGGATATATATTTGTCTATATAATATAAAAAAATGCATTTCTAAAGATGGAAGGAGAAACATGTCCCACTGGGCGTGCCAAAATTTGATGACACATTTTTCGCCGCTATTGATTAGCGTCGAATCTTGCGTCATAAAATCCCGTCGTTTGCATATAACGACGTTTACTATTTGAAAATGTGGATTCATATTCTCAGATGACTAAAAAGTCAACCGTTAATTACGTTCATGACGACCTCCGATTAAAGAAATGCAATAAAATAATATACGAATGTAAATAAAACTTTTCATTTATGCATGAAAATTTAATACATCATATATTCAAAATTTACATAACAGTAAGAGAAGAAAATAAAAAAGGTAGGATTCACCTAACCCATCTCTCTCTCTCTTTTTTCTTTCCTTTCTTTTCTTCTTTCGTTCCTGCCGCAACAGTGGCTCTCTTCACTTTTTCTTTTGCTTTGCTGAGTCTACGTACCCGAAGGATCAAGTTATCACATAGTCCAATGACTTTTCTTCTTATGGGAAACATATTTTCTTTTGATGATTGTGACTGAACCTGAGGAATATGCCTCAAGCTGCCTACGTACTCGAAGGATCAAGTTATCACGTAGTTCAACATTTTTCTTTTGATTATTGATCCTTCGAGTACGTAGGCAACTTGAGGCATATTCCTCAGAGTCACAATAATCAAAAGAAAATATGTTTCCCATAAGAAGAAAAGTCGTTGGACTACGTGATAACTTGATCCTTCGGGTACGTAGGCAGCTTGGAACATATTCCTCAGGTTCAGTCGCAATAATCAAAAGAAAATTTATTTCCCATAATAAAAATAAGAAAAGTTGTTGAACTACATGATGACTTGATCCTTCGAGTACGTAGGCCGCTTGAGACACATTCCTCAAGTTTGGTCTGAGTATTCCAAAAAAAGGAAAAAAAGAATTTTAGTAAAAATTGTTGAACTGCGTGATGGCTTACTCGGTTGACTACATAGGCAGTTTGGGACACTTTCAAGTGCAGCTCCAAGAAAAAGAAGTGTTTCAAAGAAGAAGAGAAAAAATGACGAATCTTTGAGTTGATCGACATGACTTTGTCCTCCGAGTACGTAGGCATCTTGCATTAAATAGCAAAGGCGTCTTGATACGTACTTCGAAGGTAACAACAGAATACCACAACGACTTCTTCAAAAGTACTGCAGTGCCCTCAAGCTTTTAGCAAAGAAAGACCGAATGAATATATGAGTTGGTCACGGGCGAAAGGAAGAAGCTTGCAGGAAGGAAAAAATGTGTTGCACGAGAACAAGTTCATAAGCACTCGAGTACATACAACTGACCTGCAAAGCTTGTCACTTACTTTAAGGTGGTTTGTCTCTCAAAAAGTCTGGACTAGAATGAAAAAAGTTGAGCTGCAAAATCGGTTTTGATCCGGTCTTTTCGCTAGTTCAAAAAGTCTGAATCACGAGGGGCATTTGTTGGCACCGAAATTTTGACGGACTTGGGCTTTTCTTTAATCCAAATAAAAGTCAGTCCAATTTTAATGGGTAGCCTTTTAACAAAAGAAGATTAAAGAAAGCCCAGAAATTAATGGATATGGCTCCATTATAAAAATGCTTGAAGGAAGGGATTGATATGAATTTAGACATGCATGCCATCCAAATGAGAAGTACATTACAAATAAAGTACTTGAATATTTGGAGAATAAAGAAATATTAGAAATAGTGGCTTGTGATTGGAGGAGCATGGGAAATCTTTGAGCCCACGTTTATCACGAGAAACCAAAGAAATGAAAAGATAAGCTAAGGCTTATAAAAAAAGGGGAGGAAAAATCAAAGAAAGACTCAAGAGAAAGGAGGAAGAAAGGACGAAGGAGAAAGAAACAAAAGAGAGAAGACTCAGCAAAGCAAAAGAAAAAGTGAAGAGAGCCACTGTTGCGGCAGGAACGAAAGAAGAAAAGAAAGGAAAGGAGAGAGAGAGAGAGAGAGAGAGAGAGATGGGTTAGGTGAATCCTACCTTTTTTATTTTCTTCTCTTACTGTTATGTAAATTTTGAATATATGATGTATTAAATTTTCATGCATAAATGAAAAGTTTTATTTACATTCGTATATTATTTTATTTGCGTTTCTTTAATCGGAGGTCGTCATGGACAGGGGCGGACCTCCCCCATGACCGGGGGGGGGGCCATGGCACCCCTCAAGATTTTTTGAACTCCTCTTTTAGTTTTTGGGATAATGAATAAATATATAAAATATTTCTGAAAATGTCACATATTATAGCATTAATTTATTAAAATTTTATTTTGTCGTGTTTTTTACTCTTTGTACCTTGTCTTTGTCTTTTTCATTGTCATTTTCTTGCACTATTCTATATTCTAAATCTCCATATTACAAAAGGACAAGAATAGATTAAGGTTAATTATTTCTATTACTTTAAATTCTTATAATTTGTTAACTTATACATGATTAAAGTAGTCATGCAATTGATAATCACATTAGTAATATATCTATAGAGTAAGAGTTAAGTTTTTTTTATGCAAAAGTGATAATTTATTATTGACCAACCTTAACAAGTTAAATATATCACTATGCATAGCAAAGATATATTATTAGTAGTCAAATTGAGCAATCTATTGTGTATTTAATGTACTTTATAGTGACGCTTTTATAATGTGTTTTTGATTATTCATATTTTATATGAACTCGAACCTTTTAAATTCTTTTATGTTAGTCACAATTTTTTTTCTTCTTTTTTGGCACCCCCCGATTAAACTTTCTGGATCCGCCCCTGGTCATGGACGTAATTAACGGTTGGCTTTTTAGACATCCGGGAATATGAATCCACTTTTTCAAATAGTAAACGTCGTTATACGCAAATGACGGGATTTTATAACGCAAGATTCGAAACTAATCAATAGCGGCGAAAAATGTGTCATCAAATTTTGGCACGCCCAGTGGGACATGTTCCTCCTTCCATCTTTAGAAATGCATTTTTTATATTATATAGACAAATATATATATATATATATATATATATATATATATATATCCATATCCATATTTTTCGAAAAAAAATTTGCTTCTTTATTGCTGTTCATATTTTCTGTGTCAATTTGGTCAAGTTACTGTTCAAGCAGAAATAAAATGGCTACAGCAGAAAAGCAAAAAGGATGGCTGGGTCGCAGTAGATCTGCCGTCAAGGGTATTGAATCTTGGACCTCATGGTCGTGAATGGAGGGCCTTAACAGCGGGCCTGTTGCATCTTTTATTTGTACGTAGCGAAACAAAAATATAAACTACTGCAGCGCTATGGCCCAAATCAACTACACTCAAAGAAATGGTTTACTTGGTTGGCCCATACATGGCTGAAAAATATTTTCAATATCTTTGTTCTTTTTGCCATATATTCTTATGTTAAGACTTGGCATTTTGACAAAACAAAAATAAATATATATGCATATATACGCAAAAAGGTTTCTTTTAAAAAAAAAAGGGTTATATATATTTATTGATCTAATTATTCATTTTTCAAGCACTAACTTATATTTTGAGTGTTTGGCAGGAATGAAATCATAATCATAAGATCAAAATTCACGGTCGTGGTTCGAAAGAAAGAAGTGGTGACATATAAAGATGTATTGCTATCATGCAACACTGTAACCACTTGCCCAAAGATCACTAGGCCTATGGTCTCATACCCCTTGGGACAAAGGTCAAGGCCACAAGTCCCCAAGGGGTGAACCCCTATGGAACAAAGGTTAAGGCCACAGGTTCCTAGGGGTTTCCTATCTATGGAACGAGGGTCAAGGCCCCAGGTTCCTAGGGATATACCATCTATGGAACAAGGGTCAAGGCCACAGGTTCCTAGGGATATGCCATCTATGGAACAGATTCTTGGGGGCATACCATCTATTGAACAAAGGTCAAGGCCACGAGTTCATAGGGGTATGCCATCTATAGAACGAGGGTCAAGGCCACAAGTTCTTAGAGGCCACCCGCCTGCAGAACATAGGCCACCTACAAACTTATACCCCTTGAGACACAGGCTAGACCACAAATCCCTAAGGGGTCAGTCCTCAAGGAACAAAGGCCAAGGCCACAGGTTCTTAAGGGCTCCTCACTTGTGGAACAGCCACAGTTTCCCCAAGGGTCACCCCTTTTGGAACATAGGCTACGACCTCGAATTTTTAGGGGCCCACCACTTGTGGAAAATAGGCCACGGCCTCAATTTCCCAAGGGGCATTATCCTGTGAAGCAAAGGCTTTAGGGTCCACATCCCACAGCCTATGAGGCAAAGGCGTCCGACGCAGTAAAGCCACTGGGGCATAAGCTAAGGCCGCACCCAGTCAGAACCCTTGGACCTCGCCAGGATAATCCACGAGGATGTTTCTTGCCCTCTCAGGTGCGCCACCTAGCGGTGACTGGGTTACCAAGGGGTGTCCTATCCATAAAGTACATTGGGTCCCAAAAGAGTCCATTGGAAAATAATCAGCACGGACGGGAATCGGTTAAAATTCAAGTAAATCAACCAAGAAATGTTGGTGAAATTAAAGTCCTCTATAGGGCCAAGACTCTGGAAGCCAATGACGAACCCAACTTGCATGTGCCATCAAAAAACTCTAGGCGATACATCTCACCTGGAAATGATGAGTTTGTTTCTACAATGGTGGTAGGGTCAAGACCAGTGGGGCATAAAGATGGATCTACTTCTCAAAATCAGTCATCCCAGGCTAATGCGGCCACTATAGCTGCTAGCCTAAATAAGGCATTGAGCCTTGAGACAGGCGAAGTAAGGCCCACAGAGTCACCGGTGTTTGGGAATGAAACCATGAAAGAACTAAACCGCCAGCCAAAGCCTTAAAGGAATGTGAGGGAAGAAGTGCGAGTGGTTGATAGTCAAAGCTCAACGGCTTCCAGCACTGACCTAAAGAAAAAGAACTCGCGGAAAGACAAAAGAACAGTACAGCATGAGGATTGCTCAGTTCGTGTAACCCGCTCTATGGCAACCAAAGGTGCGCTTATTGAAGGGACTAATTTTAATGGGTAGCCTTTTAACAAAAGAAGATTAAAGAAAGCCCAGAAATTAAAAGATATGGCTCCATTATAAAAATGCTTCAAGGAAGGGATTGATATGAACTTAGACATGCATGCCATCCAAATGAGAAGTACATTACAAATAAAGTACTTGAATATTTGGAGAATAAATAAATATAAGAAATAGTGGCTTGTGATTGGAGGAGTATGTGAAGTCTTTGAGCCCAAGCTTATCATGGGAAGCCAAAGAAATGAAAAGATAAGCTAAGGCTTATAAAAAAGGGGGGAAGACTATCTTCTGGTGGCTATAAATGGAGAAGACTCCTTAGGGAGAAAAACTAAAAGAAAGACTCAAGAGAAAAGAGGAAGAAAGGACGAAGCATAAAGAAACAAAAGAGAGAAGACTCAGCAAAGCAAAGGAAAAAGTGAAGAGAGCCACTGTTGCGGCAAGAAGGAAAGAAGAAAAGAAAGAAAAGGAAAAAAAAGAGATGGGTTCAAGGTGAATCCTACCTTTTTTTATTTTCTTCTCTTATTGTTACGTAAATTTTGAATATATGATGTATTAAATTTTCATGCATAAATGAAAAGTTTTATTTACGCTCGTCTATTATTTTATTTGTGTTTCTTTAATCGGAGGTGGTCATGGACGTAATTAACGGTTGGCTTTTTAGCCATCCGGGAATATGAATCCACTTTTTCAAATAGTAAACGTCGTTATATATGTACGACGGAATTTTGTGACGCAAAGTTCGATGCTAATCAATAGCGGGCAAAAAATGTGTCATCAAATTTTGGCACTTTTTTTTTTTTGCGCCCTGACTTTTGCCTAGACCGCCCTTTTCAGGGTTTTCAGCCTAGCTGGCATTTTTTTTCTTTTTTCGTTCTTTGTGCCCTAACTTTTGCCTAGACCGCTCTTTTTAGGGTTTTCAGCCTAGCGGGCACCTTTTTTTGTACTCCACAATTTGTTTCTCATTTCAAGAGACATAGCATCATCAAATGGCAGTATAAGGTGCATTCTTTGCATGCAAAATCAATCTCTTGTGTGTCCGGGATATGCTTGATAATGTCCCAATGCGCACTTCTTTTCTCGTAACAAAGTCTTCCTGGATAAAGGGGAAGGACAGATAATGTGCTGATGCGGTACCAACACATTTCTTTGACCTTTTTCCTCCAATGGACGAGTCCTCTTTTCATTTCAGGACATCGCAATATAGTCATCATAGTGTCGAGCCCCCATTTATAAGTCGATGGTTCAGGCACACAAAGGTAGGTGATGGCACATATATATTTGGCACCCAAGTGGTTTTTCTGGACTGTTCTTTGTAATAGCTCCCATCCATGTTCAAGGTAACCGTCAATGAAATAGGCCATAAAACCTTCATGGAAGAGTGCATGGGCATTTTCTTTGTTAGCGCAAACTTGTAGAAAGTATCTTGCGCCAAGGCTACCGGTGTATCGGTTGTGCTAGGGGATCTCATCAAAAGGCAAAGAGCGGATGACGATTGGATCCTTTGATAGTTCTTCCATTTCGTGGGAACACATCCTAGCAAAACGATAGTCTTGAATTGATTTTTCACCAACTTTTTACAATATGTGTCGTATGATGTCTGCTGAGAGCGCATCTGTAAGGCTGACCAGCTCTTTTATTTTGTCGAGATGGGATGCTTGTTCTAAATCCCGTTAACACCCTAGGTTAAGCATTTGTTCCTCATCCTTACCATTAGTATAATTTTGCATAGTTTCACTCATCATGTTGAGATAGGTTTTTGCAATTCTGTTTAGGGCATAACGTTGAAGTGATTGTATTTGCCGAATATTTCTCAACCTTCGGGACGATTATATCCACATCATCAATCAGGCGTTGAATTTTTTTCCTTCAAGGTGAAGCACTTATCAAAGGGGTGACTGATGGCGCGATGATAAGGGCAATAGTTAGAACTGCCATTATTTTCTTCCTCTTCAGGCCTTTTGATCTTCGGCAGAGTTATAAGGCCTTCTTTCACAAAGCCATCAACGAGCTCTTTGACGATTTCATCAGGAAAACAAAATTCCTTCTCTATCCTTTCTTTCAAAGAAGGCCCATTATATTTCTTTTCAACATCACTTTTATTGTCCTTGGCCATTTATTTCCTGTTAATCCTACAACTGCTGCTTTAACTTTTTCGATCATTTCAGACCTTGTCTTCTGTTGACCGAGGTGTATTTCAAGATCATGCACTCTAATACACAAGTCATTGAACCCGTTAAAGGTTTGTGATAACAGGTGTATCGAGAGTTCATGCTTAACATTATGTAAGCACATTTGTAGCATTTCTCCTTGGCTAAAGTTATGAGAACACCTAAAGGTGAGAGCCTGCCATCTTGTAATGAAATCAGATGCTGACTCATTGTCACGTTGTTTTGTATTGATCAGCTCTGCTATACTCACTCGTCGTTCTGTATTACTGAACTGGTTGTAAAATTCCCTGATCAGAGTGTCCCAGTCAGGAATTGACCCTTCTAGCAGATTAGAGTACCATATGAAAGCAGGTCCCTCTAATGATTGCACGAATAATTGTAGCCATAAAAGCTTATTTTTGCCTAGATGGGTTAGACGAGCAATAAAATGAGCCACATGTTCTCTTGGATTTCCTTTCCCATTGAACCTTCGAAAGTCTGGTTGAGTGAAGGTCGGTAGAAAAGGGACTTGGTCTACCCAGGATGGGTATGGTTTTGTCACCAAGCTATCAGTGGGAGTGGTCCCATCTTCGACTTTCCTCGTTTCACTTTTGACTACACTGTCGATATAAGATAAAAGGTTTGGGTCCAAACTTCCACTAGGTAAGTGATGTTGTTTAGAGCCATCTCTAACATAAAGGTTGCGGGTTTGACTTCTCTTGGCCTCTGCATATGGTGTGCCAAAAGGTTGCGAGCTATGGTTGACATAACCATGACTTCTTATATGATTTGCCCCCCTAGTCATAAAGCTTTTTACTTGATCACGAAGCCTTGACTTGTCATGCAGAGATGATGATTCTTCTTAGCAGTAGCTTTTGATAATTTAGTTGTTAGGTCTTTTATATGTGCCGTCATCACAGCCATCTGATGTGTCATCTGAGCTTCTAGACGAGCAACCTTGTCATCAGAGGAGAAGCTATCTTCACTTTTATCATTTGGTATTGAATGCCAACCTTGTTCGGTATTCTCGCTGGTAGAAGGGGAAGAAGTCTGAGTAGTCAAGGCATTTTCAGGTGATGCCAACTTATCAGACATTTCCTTGAACAATGGATTAATAGTCCCCTCAACAAGAGCCCCTTTTGCTGCCATGGAGCGGGTTACACAAACTGAGCAGTCCTCATGCTGTACTGTTCTTTTGTCTTTCCGTGGGTTCTTTTTCTTTAGGTCAGTGCTGAAAGCCGTAGAGCTTTGACTATCAACCATATGCACTTCTTCCCTCACATTCCTTTTAGGCTTTGGTTGGCGGTTTAGTCATTTCCTGGTTTCATTCCCAAACACCGATGACTGTGTGGGCCTTACTTTGCCTGTCTCAAGGCTCAATGTCTTATTTAGACTAGCAACTATAATGGCTGCATCAGCCTGGGATGATTGGTTTTGAGAAGTGGATACATCCTTATGCCCTACTGGTCTTGACCCTACCACCATTGTAGAAACAAACTCATCATTTCCAGGTGAGATGTATCGCCTAGAGTTTCTTGATGGCACATGCAAGTTGGGTTCGTCATTGGCTTCCAGAGTCTTGGCCCTATAGAGGACTTTAATTTCACCAATATTTCTTGGTTGATTTACTTGAATTTTAACCGATTCTCGTCCATGTTGATTATTTTCCAATGGACTCTTTTGGGAACCAATGTACTTTCAGGATAGGACACCTCTTGGTAATCCAGTCACCGCTGGGCGGCGCACCTGAGAGGGCAAGAAACATCCTCGTGGATTAGCCTGGCGAGGTCCAAGGGTTCTGACTGGGTATGGCATTAGCTTATGCCCCAGTGGCTTTACTACGTCGGACGCCTTTACCTCATAGGCTGTAGGATGTGGACCCTGAAGCCTTTGCTTCACAGGATAATGCCCCTTGGGAAATTGAGGCCATGGCCTATTTTCCACAAGTGGTGGGCCCCTAAAAATTCGAGGTCGTAGCCTATGTTCCTAAATGGGTGACCCTTGGGGAAACTGTGGCCGTTCCACAAGTGAGGAGCCCCTAGGAACTTGTGGGCCTTGGCCTTGATTTCTTGAGGACTAACCCCTTAGGGATTTGTGGCCGTAGCCTGTGTCCCCAGGGGTATAAGTTTGTAGGTGGCCTATGTTCTGCAGGCGGGTGGCCTCTAAGAACTTGTGGCCTTGACCCTCGTTCTATATATGGCATACCCCTATGAACTCGTGGCCTTGACCTTTGTTCAATAGATGGTATGCCCCCAGGAACTTGTGGCCCTTGTTCCATAGATGACATATCCCTAGGAACCTGTGGCCTTGACCCTCGTTCCATAAATAGGAGACCCCTAAGAACCTGTGGCCTTAACCTTTGTTCCATAGGGGTTCACCCCTTGGGGACTTGTGGCCTTGACCTTTGTCCCAAGGAGTATGAGCCCATAGGCCTAGTGATCTTTGGGCTAGTGGTTACAGTGTTGCATGATAGCAATACATCTTTATATGTCACCACTTCTTTCTTTCGAACCAACGAGCGTGAATTTTGATCTTATGATTGTGATTTCATTCCTGCCAAACACTCAAAATATAAGTTAGTGCTTGAAAAATGAATAATTAGATCAATAAATATATATTGCCTTTTTTTTTGAAAGAAACCTTTTTGCGTATATATGCATATATATATTTATTTTTGTTTTGTCAAAATGCCAAGTCTTAACATAAGAATATATGGCAAAAAGAACAAAGATAATGAAAAATATATATATATTTTTTAGCCATGTATGGAGTATGGGCCAACCAAGTAAACCAATATTTTGAGTTTAGTTGATTTGGGCCATAGCGCTGCAGCAGTTTATATCTCTGTTTCGCTATATATGAACAGAAGATGCAACGAGGCCCGCTGGTAAGGCCATCCATTCAACACCATGAGGTCCAGGGGTCAATACCCTTTGACGGCAGAACTACTGCGCCCCATACTTTTTGCTCTTCTGCTGTAGCCATTTTATTTCTGCTTGAACAGTAACTTGACCAAATTGACACAGAAATGTGAACAGCAAATAAATAAGCAAATATTTTTCGAAAAAATATGGATATATATTTGTCTATATAATATAAAAAAAAAAATGCATTTCTAAAGATGGGAGGAGGAACATGTTCCACTGGGCGTGCCAAAATTTGATGACACATTTTTTGCCGCTATTGATTAGCGTCAAATCTTGCGTCATAAAATCCCGTCGAATTTTTGTTCTTTTTGCCCATATATTGTTATGTTAAGACTTGGCATTTTGACAAAACAAAAATAAATGTATATGCATATATACGCAAAAAGGTTTCTTTCAAAAAACAAAAAGGCAATATATATTTATTGATCTAATTATTCATTTTTCAAGCACTAACTTATATTAAGAGTGTTTGGCAGGAATGAAATCACAATTATAAGATCAAAATTCACGCTCGTGGTTCGAAAGAAAGAAGTTATGACATATAAAGATGCATTAATATCACGCAACACTGTAACCACTAGCCCAAAGATCATTAGGCCTATGGGCTCATACCCCTTGGGACAGAGATCAAGGCCACAAGTTCCCAAGAGGTCAACCCCTATGGAACAAAGGTTAAGGCCACAGGTTCCTAGGGGTCTCCTATCTATGGAACAAGGGTCAAGGCCACAGGTTCTTAGGGATATGCCATCTATGGAACAAGGGTCAAGGCTACAAGTTTCTGGGGGCATACCATCTATTGAACAAAGGTCAAGGCCACGAGTTCATAGGGGTATGTCATCTATAGAACGAGGGTCAAGGCCACAAGTTCTTAGAGGCCACCTGCCTGCAGAACATAGGCCACATACAAATTTATACCCCTTGGGACACAGGCTACGGCTACAAATCCCTAAGGGGTCAGTCCTCAAAGAACAAAGGTCAAGGCCACAGATTCCTAGGGGCTCCTCACTTGTGGAACGGCCACAGTTTCCCCAAGGTTCACCCCTTTTGGAACATAGGCTACGACCTCGAATTTTCAGAGGCCCACCACTTGTGAAAATAGGTGACGGCCTCAATTTCCCAAGGGCCACTATCCTGTGAAGCAAAGGCTTCAGGGTCCACATCCCAGCCTATGAGGCAAAGGCGTCCGACGCAGCAAAGTCTTCCCCCCTCTTTGATAAACCTTAGCTTATCTTTTCATTTCTTCGGCTTCTCGTGATAAACTTGGGCTCAAGGACTTCGTCTATTATTTTATTTGCATTTCTTTAATCGGAGGTCGTTATATTTTTTGTTCTTTTTTCCTGGTCCGTGCACTCTAAACATGATGCCTAGAAAGGTTAAATCTCTGTGGCAGTGACTAAAATGACATCTCAAAGGTAATGAAGCTGCATTGGATGGAGCTTGCCTGGCCCTTACAAACAAGAAGCAGAACAAAGCCAGCACCTACAAGGTTTATTCAATTTCATACCTACCTGAGGGAAATCAATATGTTGGGTCTAAAATTTCATTTCAAAATTTGAAATCAACAATCTAAAGACAACGTGAACGTGCTAATACCTGGACAGTGACTGGTCTATTTTTTGGCACGGCTGTCAAGATTCCACTCGGCATCGAAATTTGAGAAATTTTAGTGAGCTCATAGAAGTATTATTTCATTAAAATAGCCTTTTGGAGAGGGGTACGGGGTGGGGTGTTGAAGACATGGTGGCATCATGTACTCGTGCATTACTCCTCGTGTGCATTAACATTTGGTTAAAGAGAGAGTCATAAGTCCACAATCATTGAGCGTGGTAGCTAATAAGTTGTCAAGGTTCCACTTCTTGTCCAATTACAGACAGGTCATGCAGATTTGGTAGTAATTCATTTTGGTCAGCAAGTCACCGTGGCATCAAGCTCGTGTGCATTCATGTCATACTATAATAATTGCAAGAGGATCAGTAATGTTGCTGATGAAATCCGGGACGCAACTTGACTTCCTTGTGAATAGACCTGCACAACACAGCCAACACCGGTGATTCGCCGGAAGAGTTTCCGGTGAGGAAAACTCCGATGCTTAAGTCAGAAAATCGTATCAAATAGAGCATCTAGTTTATCAGTGGAGATCTTACCTCTGTCCATCTCCCCTGCTCTCTTTATATAGCACTTCTTTTAATACGTTAATTACTTTATCTTGATGAGGGGTTACTCCAACAAATAGAGTATTAAACTACTTAATGAGCAGTTTAGTACCATTCACTAGGGAGTTACCAGAGTTAATGGAATTACAACGATTCTGTTGATTTAGAAGAACAGTTTTATTCCTCTCATATGAAGACACGTGTCTTCATCCTAAGTAATGGTATTTTTCCCATATCAAGTAACATGACAACCAGAAATATATTAGGAGGATGGATGGATACCTTGAGAAATTCTTCGCTCCTCTGTGTATAATTGGTCTTAAAAGGTTCCCTTGATCATCTTTCTTCCCTAAAATATCCAAACTGGCAGGTTCAATGATTTCTTGCTGGTGATGGTGAGACACTGGAGTTGAACGAGATTCCTTATGTCTCCTAATTGCTTCTCTCTCTACATATAGCTGGTGGCGGAGGGTAAGCGTTCACCTCGCTCCCAAGTTTTAAAGTGTACATTTGGGGCTAAGTTTTCTTTGACAAAGGATTATGACTTGTACTCTTCCATCCTGAAGCAATTTGACATGCTCGACCGAACAACTTTCCACCACCGAACAACTTTCCACCCACATCTCATGCCTTATTGTCACTGTTGAAGACCGTCCGCTCAGGTTAAAGGCCTCTTAAGCTGCATCATCCTTGATACCAAGACTCAATAACTTGCGTAGCATGAAATTTTTGTATGAATGCCTTAATTTTTTGTTGCAGACTTCTGGCTGCCATGAAAACAAGCTGTATCACATGAAAAGAGTAGCAAATGGGAAGGTGAAATTCTCACGGATCTGACAAGTTGATGGCTACGGTTGCAGAAGAATTGTTAGGTGCAAATGGTATTATCAGTTTGAAGAATTTTGAGCTGCTCCTTAGCGCTGTTAAGAGAAGGACAGCGACCAAGTGGCCATCATAAGCAAGAAGCACGCTAAGGGAAGTTGAACCATCAGCTTCAGTCTTAATTTATAGGATCGGACCATAGGCAATATCATAGCAAAGAGGGTCGTCATTTGTTAGCCAAAAGATGTCTCCTATGCTACACAACCGGATACTAATGGCTACAAAGTCGAGCACTCAAGAAAAGCGAAATGAAACCGTATTTTTTAATTGGCCGGCTATAAATTCTGCACTGAAGCCTTTAGCCGTGCAGTATGTGATGAACAAGCTGTAGGCACATGAAGTGGCAATCCAGGGGCTTGAAGAAGGACTAGAACCAAAATGTAGGTATTTAATCAAGACTGTAGCGAGTGAGTCATTAGCATCCATGATCACCTCCATTACCACCTCAGTGCAATTTCTACCCCTATATATCTGTACTAATGTGAAAGATATATAGGCTGATACTTTCATTTCTTGATTGACAAATACACCTCCACAACATCTCTCTCAATATCTCTTTCTGTGTGTCGCGTGACGCGTGCGTGTACTACTTCGATTCTTTCTGGCATGCCCGCGGTAGGCTTCTGTTTAACATAATTTAGATGTACCCTTGATATTCTTATGTTGAATGGGTGATGCTCAACCGGCTTCCATGCCTTCCAGGGGCGGAGGCACGTTAGGACAAGGGGGGGCTGAAGCACCCCCTGATTTCTGGGGGAAAAAAAATATTTTTTTTTTTTTTTGGGAATCGCGTTGACCCCGTTTTCGAGATCCCGTTCCCCGAGGCCGAGACCCGTTCCCCAATCCCCGATACCCGTTCCCCGAGACTGGCCGAGAGGCACAATCGACTCTCTCTCTCTCTCTCTCTCTCACACACACACACACACACACGGTCTCACCGGCGTCTGGTCCACCCACCGGCGACAGCTCCTTCAGACAGGAGCTTCGAGCCTTCGACGACGACGACTCGTCACGGCGGAGTGACGCCGTGACCGGACGACGACCGTCGACCTCCGCTGTCCCGCGACGCGCCGGCGCCGACGCCCTTGAAGAACCAAATCTGAATTCTCATCGTGGCCTTGCGTGAGTCTTCCCTCTTGCTCTTAGATGCTGATTGCTAAATGAATTAATGTCTGCTAGTGCTAGTATTTAATATGATAATATGTTACATTTATATTTTAGTTTAATATGTTAAATTTAGTGTAATATACTAATATAATAATATGTACAATTATTTAATTATGTGAATTTGTGTTGAGATATTGAAATTTTATTCCAATGTGCGTGTGTGTTTTTTTTCCAGAATGGATAAGTTTTTTAAAAAGCTAGGGAAATTGGCAGAATCCTCGCAGCCTAATCAAGATAATATTCTACAGTCTTTAACTTTAATAGTAACGGACAAGGCTCATTTTGTGCATCGAGATGTTGATTTGGGGGTTCAAGTAGAATTTGTGATGAGTTCAACTCTGATGAGCTTATTGCGGATCCTGGCTTGCGTCCGAATATTATGGATTATAGTCCCAATATTCGAGATAAAGTTCGACGAACATATTGGTCGAAAGGTCCTTGCCAACCTCGTAGCCACAATTTCCCATTTACACAATTCGGGAAACAATCTCGTCGATTTGTTTCTTCTTGGTTTGACCGTCATGCGAGTTGGTTGGAGTATAGTGTAGCAAAAGATGAAGCATATTATTTTAATTAAAAATTTGGTAACGGACATATAATTTTTGCACCCCCTGAAAAATATTTCTAGCTCCGCCCCTGATGCCTTCAGAAGCTTTTTTCTTCAAACTGTCACGGCTTATGCATTCTATTGCCATAGCAGGTAAGCCTTGAGAAGCTTGACTTAATTGGTCTTGGAGACAACGAGGGTCATTAACCATGAACTATATCTCAGTTCTTAATACAATATATGCTTTCAAGATTTCACCTTTTGCCAATTAGCAGCCCTCATGTGGACTCTACCAAAATACAACTGAGAAAAGTGTTTTCAACTAAACTCTTGCGACATTCAATACATATTCCGTTGTAGTCTAGTTGGTCAGGATACTCGGCTCTCACCCGAGAGACCCGGGTTCAAGTCCCGGCAACGGAAATTTTTTATCCTCCTTTTTGTTCTCTCTCGAGGCGCAACGTAATGAAATTTTAATCTTCACGAGAAGTGTCTTCGTCCTGTTTTATACGGTCAAAGTTTCTATGATTTTACGGCTGTCGAATCGACAAATATGTTACATATCATCATTTTCGTGCAAAGGCGTATCGTATTTTTCTTCTTTTTAACGTATTTTGTAACATTGAAATGGGCCTAACCAACTTAATGAGTTTATAATACTCGTCTTCTTGTAGCTAACAGAGTTGACAATATTAACTCAGAGTTGTCAAGCTACCAATGGTTCCCCATCTACACTCATTGAGATCTGCACCAACATAAAGTAATGCATGGATCGTTTTGTTGAGCTCATTCAGATTTGCATCAAAATTTTAAGCTAAAAGGATGCACGAGCAACCAATCTGTCCTGGGAGAGGGCAGCAAACCACTTGGTTCCAACATATACTATTTAGCTTGCAGTTTGATATATGAACATGAGAAGTGATAATGGATATGCTTCTCAACTCCATCACATGGTTAGTCCTTGATTAGTCATCACGTTAGTGCCAGTACTCCCCGTGCTGGGATGGCAGGACACCATTGTACTCATGCATCCATTTTCAATTTCATTTGTCGTCGAATATTACTCTCAGGATCCTATAATGAAGCAGTGATGAGACATTGGCAAAAGTTTTAATTAGTTAAACCTCACATGAAGCCAGAAGAAATTAAGAGGGCTAGATTCCCTTTGTCTGCTCTTCCTCCATATATATTGGGCGCCAACTGGGACTTTCTTCAACATCTTTCTCTAGCATTGCCTTGTAACTTTTTCTCTCTTCTGCTGCTGAGAATGGCTGCTCCTATTCCAACTCCGAAAACTGCTTCCCACACACGCTCAATTAGTTTGCCCACCAGATCTCATCCTCTCACATTGTGTGTTGAGCAGCAGCTGAACAGGATAAGGACCACTGGAGTCGCTTCAAAACCATCCTCGTCAACATCAGTATGCCATTCATTGAGTGGTCTTAAGGATTTGTATCAATGCGTCGATGATATGCTTCATGCACA
The DNA here is from genome assembly GCA_033065855.1 of Escallonia rubra. Classification (NCBI taxonomy): domain Eukaryota; kingdom Viridiplantae; phylum Streptophyta; class Magnoliopsida; order Escalloniales; family Escalloniaceae; genus Escallonia; species Escallonia rubra. The sequence goes on from JAVXUO010000138.1 coordinate 278,370, forward strand.
ACTAGCCCAGCAGTCTCTTTCTAGTGAGCAGCATGGCAGATGCATGGAGGATGTGCTGGACAGATCAATTAGCTATATGGATGTTTGCAGCGCCACAAGAGATATCTTGTCCTTGATGAGGGGATCAGTACAAAATCTTGAATCTTCCCTTAGGAGAAGAAGAGGAGAAGATTGTGGCTATGCAAATGAAATTTCAGAATACATGGTCTGTAGAAAGAAGGTGAACAAAATGGCCGGAAAATGTATTGGAAATTTAAAAAAGTTGGTGAAGCATCATGGCTCAGTGCACCTAGATGGTGAACGCAGCCTCAGTGCCATGATTGCGATTGGTGTTCTTAGAGAAGTAGAAGAAGTTAGTTTCCGAGTGCTAGAGTCCTTCTTATATTTTATTTCCAAGCCAAGGGCCGTACTAACACAAAGCAATTGGTTCAGAGTCTCTAAACTTATGCAATCAAAACGTGTGGCTTGCGAGGGAGAACAACAGAACTGTGACGAAGTTGACAAGGTTGATGCTGCTTTGGATGCGTTAAAGTGCCACAGTAATGTCAAGCAAATGCAGAATGTGCTGAAGCCATTGGAGGCTTTAGAGTTGAGCTTCCAGGAAATTGAGGAGGAATTAGACAGTGTCCTTAGGTGCTTAATCAGGATCAGAGTCTCCCTTCTCAATGTACTCAGCCACTAGCTCATTGGTGCTGCTCAATTTTGACTTCTCCATTGGCATACCGCATTTTTAGGAATTGTCCATGGATCTTTTCCAATTTTGTATATGAACAAAGAGTTTCGCATACGATGTATCTGTCCTCATGAATATGTATAGAATCATTCCAAATCTTATTGACCTCATGTTGGGCTTCCTATTGACTGAGCCGCTTTGGTTTTTCTATTTTACTTTATTTTTCAACTTTTTGTGTGTGCTTAATTACTCTGCTTGAATATGAAATTTGAAGTTTTGAACTACTTGGCAGATTATGACTTAAACTCTTGCCCGTTTACTGCAGACACATTAATAAACTTCATCTTTTGCCTTTTTGCTTTTCCTTTTTTGGTTTTTCTCTTCTTTTTTTCTTGACTGTGACAAGATATCCATTGATGTTTCCAAAACTAAGCATTGAAAGAATTTTGTAGCGGCTAATTGTGTGTAACCAAACTAAATTGACAATAATGTTGTTACGCTCGTCTAAATTTATTTTAGCATGACTTAGGCTTTCCTCCACGATGTCAAGATACCAATTGTTTCCCATCTACGCTTACTGAGATATGCACAACATAGAAAAAGTTGTGGATGGACGGCCTCTCTTCTGTTATCATGCTTACTTCCCATTGATGTTTGCTAAAATTCGGACCACATTTTAAATCATGATTAAAGTACAGAGGATGCACGAGCCATCGATCTGTCCAGAAGATGGTAGCATGGCACTCTTCAGTTTGGAAGATGAAAGGAACATGGGAATGTCCTGAACTTCAGGCATACAGGCTACAGCTAGGTTCAATCAGTCCACTTGAACAATCTTACAAACAATAGTTTGATTTAAAATCTGTTATTTGCTCAGTGTGCATGTGTGCGTGCTATCTCATATTTGTTGGCATGCCAAGACATCGATTTAGCTTAATATCAGCACATATCGAGTACTTCTACGTCTGAAGTACATTAACGTCTAATCAGCTTAATGTCTTTCAAGGCTTTATTCAGATTATTACCATACAGTTATCTAGATCTCTGCACCCTAATGTCTGATGCAAATAGAAACTTACAGTAAACTCGAAGAAGTTGAGTAAGTCCACTCACTTTTGAAGATTCCTTTGTTTTCCTCAACCAAAAACCAACAGTATTTCAATCCTATGGGTGTCTAAAATGCGCAGCAACATGGCCAAGTTCAGGTTTAGATCAGCAAGCTGCATGAGTGAATTACTAAGCAGTACCTACGATGATTTGTAACTTGTTCAGATGTATAGCAGCATCCAGAGGAAGCACATTTGATCATATTCATAGTATTTATTTAGGTAAGGACAGTGAGTATTTTAAAATTTGACAATGTATGCCCCATGTACATCTTTTCCATATTACTGCGTATTACTGAAAATTAGTTCACTAACTGATCACTAATAGATGTCCAAAAAACCAGATCAACATAACGGTACAAACAAGATCGAGCTTAATGTAAAATAAAAATTATCTTTAGTGCAAACCAGTCTATATTTTTCAGATATTATTAAACGAAAATGTTATTTTGACCTCCTTATATGCTTTTTCACCCCTTTTTTGTTGCTAAAAATCTTCTTTAGTGACAAGTGTTGACACTGTTAGCGACAAACGAGAGGGGAGAGTAAGGGTTTTGTCGCCCCGTTTTATACCATCAGAGATTCTATGATTTCTCGGTTGTCGATCCATAAATATGTTACGTATCATCGTTTTTGTACTAAGATGTCTCATATCGCTGTTCTGAAACTTTCTTTGTTGTAACATTTTGCAACATTGGAACTGGCCTAACTAACTTAACGAGTTTATATAACTCGTCTTCTTGTAGCTAACAGAGTCAACAATATTACCCCAGCGTTGTCAACCTACCGATTGTTCCCCATCTAACCTCATTGAGATCTGCAAAAACATAAAGTAATACACTCATCCTTTTGTTGAGCTCATTGATATTTGCATCAAATTTTTAAGCTAAATGGGTGCACGAGCCACCAATCTGTCCTGGGAGAGGGTAGCAAACCACTTGATTCCAACTTATAGTATTCAGCTTGCAGTTTGTTATATGAACATGAGAAGTGATAATGGGAATGCTTCTCGACTCCATCATATGATCAGTCTTTGATTAGTCATCACGTTGGTGCCGGTACTCCACGTGCTGGGATGGCAGGGCACCATCGTACTCGGGCATCCAATTTTAATTTCATTTGTCGTCGAATACTGATCTCAGGATATCCTATTATTGAAGCAGTGGCGAGACACTGGCAAAAGTTATTAGTTAAACCACACATGAAGCCAGAAGAAATTAGGAGGGCTAGATTCCCTTTGTCTGCTATTCCTCCATATATATTGGGCGCCAACTGGGACTTTCTTCAACATCTTTCTCTAGCATTGCCTTGTAAATTTTTCTCTCTTCTTCTATTAGAATGGCTGCACCTATTCCAACTCCGAAAACTGCTTCCCACACACGCTCAATTAGTTTGCCCACCAGATCTCATCCTCTCACAATGTGTGTTGAGCAGCAGCTGAACAGGATAAGGACCACCGGAGTCGCTTCAAAACCATCCTCGTCAACATCAGCATGCCAGTCATTGAGTGGTCTTAAGGATTTGTATCAATGTGTCGATGATATGCTCCATGCACAACTAGCCCAGCAGTCTCTTTCTAGTGAACAGCATGGCAAATGCATGGAGGATGTGCTGGACAGATCAATTAGGTATATGGATGTTTGTAGCGCCACAAGAGATATCTTGTCCTTGATGAGGGGATCAGTACAAAATCTCGAATCTTCCCTTAGGAGAAGAAGAGGAGAAGATTGTGGCTATGCAAATGAAATTTCAGAATACACGGTCTGTAGAAAGAAGGTGAACAAAATGGCAGGAAAATGTATTGGAAATTTAAAAAAGTTGGTGAAGCATCATGGCTCAGTGCACCTAGATGGTGAAAGCGGCCTCAGTGCCATGATCGGTGTTCTTAGAGAAGTTGAAGAAATCAGTTTTCAAGTGCTAGAGTCCTTCTTATCTTTTATATCCAAGCCAAAGGCAGTACCAACACAAAGCAATTGGTTCAGAGTCTCTAAACTTGTGCAATCAAAACGTGTGGCTTGCGAGGGAGAACAACAGAACTGTGACGAAGTTGACAAGGTTGGTGCTGCTTTGGATGCGTTAAAGTGCCACAGTAATGTGAAGCAAGTGCAGAATGTGCTGAAGCCACTGGAGGCTTTAGAGTTGAGCTTCCAGGAAATTGAGGAGGTATTAGACAGTGTCCTTAGGTGCTTAATAAGGACCAGAGTCTCCCTTCTCAATCTACTCAGCCACTAGCTCATTGGCGCTGCTCAATTTTGGCTTCTTCATTGGCATACCACATTTTTAGGAATTGTCCATGGATCTTTGCCAATTTTGTATATGAACAAAGAATTTTGTATATATGGTAGCCACGTCCTCATGGTTATGTATAGAATCATTCCAAATCTTATTGATCTCATATTGAGCCTCCTATTGACTGAGCTGCTTTGGTTTTATGCATGTCAGTTTGTTTTTCAACTTCTTGTGTGTTTGATTACTCTGCTTGAAAATAAATTGTGAAGTTTGAACTACTTACTGCAGATTATGAGTTAAACTCTTGCCGAGTTTACTGTAGACACGTTAAGAAGGTTCATTTTCTGCCTTTTTTTTTTCTTTTCTTGATCGTGGAACGAATGAGTTAGGACTTGTGACGAGATATCCGTTAATATTTACTAAAATTAAGCATTGAAAAGAAATTTTATAGGCTAATTATTTGTAAGCTAATAAAAAACTTTACAATTATACAATTTTGCTGGTCTAAATATATTTTAGCATGACTTTGGCTTTCCTCCGCGGTGTCAAGATACCAATTGTTTCCCATCTACTCTTACTGAGATCTGCAAAACATATAATAATACATGCTGGCCTCTTTTCTGGTATTATGCTTCCTTGCCATTGATATTTGCTAAAATTTGGACCACATTTGGAATCATGATTAAAGTACAGAAGATGCACGAGCCATCGATCTGTCCAGAAGATGGTAGCATAGCACCCTTCAGTTTGGAAGATGAAAGGAACATGGCATGTTCCTGAACTCCAGACATACAGCTAGGTTCAACCAGTCCATTTGAACAATCTTACAAACAAAAGTTTAACTAATATCTGTGAATTAACGCCAGTACTCGTGTGCATCACTGTCCTCGTGTGCATCTGTCGTATTTTATTTGTTCAATGTGTATGTGTGTGTGCTATCTCATATTTGTTAGCATGCCAAGACATCGATTCAGCTTAATATAAGAACATATCGAGTACTTAAATGTCTGAAGTACACTAATGTTTAATATCAGCTTAGTGTCTTTCGAGGCTTTATTCAGAGTATCACCCATTCAGTTATCTAGATCTCTGCACCCTATTGTCTGATGCAAATAGGAACTTATACAATAACTGGAAGAAGTAAGTCCACTCATTTTTGAAGATTTCTTTGTTTCCTCAACAAAAAACCAACAGTATTTGAATCCTATGTCTGTCTAAAAATGCACAGCAACAAGCCAAGCTCAGGCTTAGATCAGCAAGCTGATGACTGAATAACTAAACAGCACCTGTGTGAGATGGTCTGTAACTTGTTCAAATGCATACCAGTATCCAGAGGAAGTACACTAGATCATATTCATAGTATTTATTTAGGTAAAGTGAGTGAGAATTTTAGAATTTGACAACGTATCTCCCTGTACATCTTTTCTGCATTCTGAAACTTAGTTCACTCCTTCAGGCCCTTCACTGACTGATCACTAATATGTCCAAAAAATCAGATCAACGTTAGTACGTTACGGTGCGAACACTATCGAGCTAAATGTGAAATAAATTTATGTTCGATGCAATACTGTCTATATTTTTCAGGCATTTATCAAACAAAAATGTTATTTGCACCCCCTTATAAGTTTTTTCACCCCTTTTTCGTCGCTAGATATCTTCTTTCAGTGACAGGTATTGACCCTGTTAGCTACAAATGGGGGCTCTAAAGCTGAAAATATCATAAAAAAGAAAAGGAAAAAAGTTATCCTTTAATGTGGGGAGAGTGAATTAGCATTTTAGGAAGGTGAAAATAGCCTCTCCCGTTATCAAAACAGCAACTTGGTTCGTTAAGATGTGGTTCGAGTCATTAGTCCGGTCTAGTATCATCTTTGTGAAGTTCAAGAAACAAGATCCGTTGTAGTCTAGTTGGTCAGGATACTCGGCTCTCACCCGAGAGACCCGGGTTCAAGTCCCGGCACCGGAAACTTTTGCTACCGTCCTTTTTGTTTTAAGCCACCCAAATTACTAAAGTTGTCCATTTCATGACCATTCTTTCTTGTATTTTTTTTGTTTTCCTTCCTCCTTATGGTTCTTGTACAGAACATATTTCTACCCAGATGATGATACTTCGCATTTCTACCACCATATGGTTGCTGCTAAACTAATAGGCGCATTTAGTTTCAAAGCTAATGCAGAATCTCGCCAAGCTGTGGCCGGATATGGAATATATGTGCAGTCAGAGCCTAATAAGCTAACTACATCATCATTGTCAACTAGGCCAATTATTTGTGACCTGATGAAATTGACAATTATATCACCTGTTTGTTTGAATGTAGCTCACTATGTTAGCAATCGTAGTGGTCTAGCTTTATTTTAGCATGACTTGGGCTGGAAAGAGCGGTCTCAAGATACCAATTGTTCCCCGTCGACACTCGTTGATAACTGAACACATTCTGCATCCGTGGCATATGCTTCCTTCCCATTGAGCTCCATTAATAGCACATGAATATAAGACATATTGTACTGCATATTGATTGGAACATGAATAGGAGCACCCGAAGAGGTAATGTGCTTGTTCCTGAGCTCCAGACATATTATCAGGCTTTGATCAATACACTTGAACAATCTGAACATCAGAAGCTGTATTAAAACCAATAAATTGGTGCCTGCTGGGTTGAGAAGGTAGCAGCATACTCGTGTGCATCCATATTCTATTCTATTTGTCGACAGTAATTGACTATTTGTTTCTGTAAAATATATCAGAAGAAGCAGTGGTGAGACATCGCGGGATTTTTGGTGACTTACCTCACATGGAGCCCGATGAAGTTATAATGTGTAGATTCCTTTTGTCTAGCCATCTCCCGTATATATTGGTGACCATAAGGGACTCTTGAACATAACTTCCTCCAGCACTGCCTCGTAGATCTGTGACTTCTCACCTCTCTTCTGCTGATGAAAATGGCTGCACCAATTCTAACCCAAAAATCTACTTCCCACACTCGCTCAATAAGCTTGCCCTCCAGAACTCATCCTTCGAACTCAACTGTTGAGCAGCAACTGTGCGCATTAAAGGCCAGAGCAGCCGCTTCTACACCGTCCTCACTATCATCAGCATGCCACATGTTGAGTGATCTTAAGGACTTGTATCAATGTGTTGATGACATGCTGCATACTAAAGTTGCCCAGTCTCTTTTCAGTGATCAGCGTGACGAATGCATAGAGGATGTGCTTGATAGATCAATAAGGTTGTTGGATGTGGGCAGCACCATAAGGGATATATTGTCCCAGATGAGAGGATCTGTACAGACTCTAGAATCTTCCCTCAGGAGGAGAAGAGGGGTAGAATGCTGCCCTGCCAATGAAATATCAGATTACATGGTATCTAGAAAAAAGGTGAAGAAAATGGCAGGCAAATGTATTGGGAACTTAAGAAAGCTGGTGAGGAATTATGGCTCCGCGCACCTAGTTGCCAACTGCAACCATGGTGCTATGATTGGGGTTCTTAGAGAAGTTGAAGAAATTAGTTTCCCCGTGCTCAAGTCTCTCTTGACTTTTGTTTCCAAAACAAAGGCGCCCAGCAGTTGGCTATTGGTTTCTAAACTTATTCAACCCAAGCATGTAGCTAGAGAAGGAGAACAACAAAATTGTAACGAAGTAGATAAGATTGATGCTGCTTTAGGTGCCTTGAAGTGCCAAAGTAACCCTAAGCAAGTGCAGAATCTGCTGAAGCCATTGGAGGCATTAGAGTCGAGCATACAGGACATCGATGAGGAACTAGATGGCGTGCTCAGGTGCTTAATCAAGATCAGAGTCTCCCTGCTTAATATTCTCAATCACTAGTCCATTGGCCAGTCCTCATACTTTGGCTCCATTGGCAAACCATATTTTTCAGGAATTGCCTATGGATATTTACCAGTTTTGTAAACGAACATAGTAGGAGACTGTATATGAGATACATATCTATATACCTGTACATTGAATACAAATCACATTGACCTCATACTGAGTTTACTATTCGATACTGGTTGAGCAGCTTTTCGTTATCCTATATTTATTTTACTGCATAACAAATTTATCGACGGACATGAGCAGCTTTTCGTTATCCTATATTTATTTTACTGCATAACAAATTTATCGATGGAGATCTACTATAAAATGGCATGTTTGCTTCCCCTCGATGCGTTTAAGAGGAATCTTAATCTGTTTCTGCATCACCGAAACTGATAACTATATGTGATAAGGTGTTGTGACCACGCAAATGAAGTTCATAATGATTCTATTGTCAGTTAAGATCAAAGATAAATCCTTCTTTCAACTGGTAGTAAACATATTGATCTGGTCTTGGGTGATACCGGCTATTTCTTGAATTTGGTGAATATTTACTTGATCTTTTTTATGGTTTTAGCACTACAATTTTAAATTTCCTTCATAGTGTCGAACATTTAATGGCGAGAAGATGGCATGCTGATCACTGATGCAGCAATATTTCTTGGAGCACTAGGCCCTAGCTTCATCAGAAAGAAAAAAGAAGGAAAATACCTGATTAACTTACAGAGCCTTGAAGACATCAGCCAAACAAGACAACTAGTTTGCTACTTTTAAGAAGGTCAACTATGCTAGTGATTGTGGCCTAATCTTTTCATACAATATCATCTGTAAGGCTTTAGCTAACTACATTGCAATTAAGTTCGCTGTAATTTAGTGGTAATACACTAGACACATGATTTCCAGATACCAATTGTTCCCCATCCGCACTCAAGTCAGATCTGCAAAACATAAAATAGTAGATCGATGGTATCAATCCTATTATCATGCTTCCTTCCATCGATTTCATTAAATTTGGACCATGTTTAAACTATGTAGATGCGCGAGTAACATTACTATCTCGAATGCAATTTGAATAGAAATATCAAAGAACTAATTGGCATGTTCCTGAACTCCAGACACATAGTTAGGCTTTGATAGCCCATGTAAACAATCTGACGAGAACTTTACTAAATTCACATAAGAAATTTGTTGCCATTAAACTGCCTGCAAGGTTGACAGGGCAGTACCATTCTCGTGCGCATCCATATTCTATTTTCGTTGTTGAGTATTAGTTACAGTACAAATATTAGGTCTATAAGTGGTGACACGTGGCCAGAAGTATTGCGCAGTTTATCTCACATGGAACTCTGATAAAAAAAAAATCTCACATGGAACCAGATGAAATTAGTATGCCTATATTCCTTCAGTCTGCCCCATACAGAGTGCCTAAAGGGACCTTCTGGGATATCTCTCCCGCATTGCCTTGTAAATTTTGTGCCTTCACCTCTATTCTGCTAGTGAAATTGGCATCACCTAGTCTAAACCAAAAATCTGCTTTGCCTGCAGGCTCAGTCAAATTGCTCTCCACATCTCATCCACCGACTTTGAGCATTGAGCAGCAGCTGCATAGGTTAAAGTCCACAGCAGCTGCTTCAACATCATCCTCATTATCGCCAGCACGCCACAAATTGAGTGGTCTAAAGGAATTAATATCAATGTGTTCATGATTTGCTTCATACAAAATTTGACCAGTCTCTTTCCAGTGAGCAGCATGAGAAATGCGTGGAGCTAGGATGTGCTTGACAGATCTTTAAGGTCGTCTGATGTGTACGGCACTTTAAGGTCGTCTGATGTGTACAGCACCACAAGTTCTATCTTGACCCGCATGAGAGGATATGTACAGGGTCTTGAATCTTCCCCGAGGAGGAGAAGAGGGGGAGAAAGTGGCCATAATAGTGGAATTTCAGACTACATGGTCCCCAAAAAAATTGGCTGGCAAATGTGTTGAAAATTTGAAGAAAATGGTAAGGCATCATGGCTCAGTGGACCTAGGGAAGACTGCAGATCCCAGGGGCAATGATTGGCCTTCTCAGAGAAGGTGAAGCAATTAGCTTAGAGTCCCTCTTGCCTATTGTTTCCAAACTAAGGGCCTACCACAAGGAAATTGGTTTAACATGTCTATAACATATGCAATCCAAACACGCTGCTTGCAAAGAAGAACAACAAAATTGCAATGAAGGATATTGATGCTGCTTTGGATGTTTTGAAGTGCCACAGTAATATCAAGCAAGTGCACAATGTGCTGAAGCCATTGGAGGCTTTGGTGCAGGAAACGGAGGACCTTAGCTGCCCAGTAAAAATCAGGGTCTCCTTTCTCAATAAACTCGACCACCGGCATCCCAGTGCTCAATCTCGTCATTTCCATTGGCATCCCACATTTTGATAAGGAACTGCGCCTCTGGATTATACCATTTGTATATGGATGAAGGAATTTTGTACTTGACCATATATCTGTTTTCATAATATCTGGTCCAAATGTTGTTGATCTCATGTTGAGTGTTCCTGTCCCAAAAAAAAAAGAGGGAAAATTAGGAAAACTTTTGGGGGTGGTGGGTTTGTTTTGAAAACTTGTGAAAAAGTGGGATAACTTTGAAAAAGGAGATGACTTGTGAAAAAATGGTTTTTTTTCCAAGGATGACTTTCCATTTCCCAAATTACCCCTCCTCCTGTTTGACCGACAATCCCCGCATACAACACTTTTAGAAATCACGGTTTTGAAATAACATTTTTAGTGTATATATATATGTGTGTGTGTGTGTGTGCGCGTGTTTTCCATTTTAAATTACGTAGAAAATGAAAAAAAATGCACGTCTCTAAACCACGTTTTCTACTTAAAGTCGTGGTTCTAAACCGTAAATTTTGCGAGTTCCAAAAGTGTTGTATGCGGGGACGAATAGGAGGAGGGGTAATTTGGGAAATGGAAAGTCGTCATTGGAAAAAAAATCATTTTTTCATAAGTCATCCCCTTTTTCAGAGATTTCTAAAAGTTGCCCCACTTTTTCACAAGTTTTCAAAACAAACCCATCATCCCCAAAAAACTCACTTTTTTCTAATTTTCCCAAAAAAAGATACCAGGCTCCAATACAGTTGTCTTTACCCCACTTCGCCAAAAACGAAGACGGGTGGTGCAACTATTTACACCCAAAAGTAGTCTTCTTTTTGCATATTCTCTTCAAACATAGTACGTTCTTTAATTTTGCAAAAGGAATGAAATTTAACTCATTGACAAATCCATTCTTTCAACAATAGAAAACGAGGACGATGGACTGATATAACATTTAGCGTAAAAGTGAACACGATTTACCATCGGTCGTTGTCCTCAATCTAAAAGAAACGGCGTACCGCCCTCCCACCTAAATTTGAACCTCACGAGAATCAATCCCACGGTACGTCACATCCCGGGTCCGGCTCCAACAGTCCTGCACCCTTGCCATGCCTATCGTCCTGAGTAAGTAATGGGATATTTCAGGGCCTGGGTTTCCCACCTAGAGGCCCACTTCCGAAGCAGGCCATGCCACTACACATATTGGCCTAGTGCTGATCGATAAAAGTTATTGACAGCAAAACATCACCAACAAAACTTAGAATTGGACGACTTCGTACTCGTGCATGGCCCATTATGTGGTCCTAATCATTGAACTAAATTTTGTTCTTTTAAGTAAGAGGGGGTTGGCGGTGGGGGTGGCTGGGTGGCTGGGTGGGAGGTGATGGGAGTGGGGGAGAGATGGAGATGTGAAACTTAAAACTAGTGACTTGTGGGGACTAAGACAAGTGCTCCCCTTCTTGGTAGTTTTTGAGCTTATTATTGCACCTAAGAATGTGTTCAATGAACTGGATGTGACACTTAACTTTAGCTAAACAAGTTACCCGTGTCTCGAAAACTGCAAAATAATTGCATTTTGCATTACATCATAACAATCGTGATAATAATGGGATAATCATCGGTGCGTGATAATGCACAGGCTTCATAGCGACATTCGGGTGTCAAGTTTGATGTTTCCTATAAACGTCGGTTGTTTGACTTTAAAGTTGAGAAAAACGACAACTTCGGGCCAATAAAACAGCGACAGCTTGGCGAGGCCCGTGCACCCAGAGAACTCTTTGACGTAGTTTCTCCAGAATCTGGCTTCACCCCATCTTGAGGCAAAGACCTGCATTGATAATGAAGCAACCAACAGCTAGCCTATGGTTTGTATTAAAGAAAAAAGATAGGGCTAATTACACCTATGTCCCTGAGGTTAGGGGGTAATTACAGTCAAGGACACTAAGTTTCAAAATGTAACATACCGTGACCAAACACTTTTAAAATGTATCACCCGTGTCCATCCGTCAGGGTTCCGTCCAAAAAGTACATTTTTTTATGATGTCATCAATATGTATTTTTAAAATGACGATACTACCCCTTGTACTGTATATACTGAATATATTTTAAAAAATTTAATTAATATTTCAAGGCTTAATTTAAAGATTAGGGTTTGAAAACCCTAAAATTATTGATTTGTTCCCTAGTAGTCTATTTCATCAATCTCAATCTGCAAATTTCTCACTGAAAAACCCTAACTTGCAAATTAGGGTTTCAAAACCCTAATTCGCAAGATGTTATCGCAATCTGCAAATTTCTCATTGAAAAACCCTAATTCGCAAGCTGCAAATTTCTCAGTGCCAGCAGCCATCTCCCCTTGCCCCATGCCGGCAGCCCCCTCCCCCTTGCCCCATGCCGGCGAAAAGTCAACCATCACAGTATCGATTGCAAAATTTCAGGAACGCCGTGTTAATTATTGGATCACCTCGACGGGGTGCGTCGTTACCTCCATCACTATCGACTAACTTTGCGGAGACAGGGTGCGACGACGGGAAGGGAAGGGTGGTCGCGGCAACGGGGAAGGAGAAGGGGGATGGTGGTGTGGCAACGGGGAAGGGGGAGGTAGACGGGGAGACGAAGGGGTGCGGTGATCGGGGGAGTTTGAAAGACAGAATTGGGGTTGGGTGGCGGGTAGTGACATTAATCTTTCTTTTTCTTTTTGTTTAAAGATAAAGTAATGGCATTAAAAAAAAAGGTTCCAACTGAGGGGCAATACAGTCTTTTCATTAAAACTGTCAGGGTTTTTCAGATTTCGTCTGGTCAACGGACATAAGTGTAATTTGTCCAAACTATTGTCCTTACCCTTACCTGTAATTACCCCTAACCTCATGGATATAGGTCTAATTAGCCCAAAAAGAAATGATATCGAAGCTTACAGTTCAGAGTGTTTAGCATTCATTTCTGTTATTGCATTTATATTATTTACAGGTATATAGATAGAACTACAATGAGATATCTCTATGTTTGCTGCGAAACTGATAAAGGCAATCCCGAGACAAGGGTTTCGTGAAGAAGTCAGAGACTTGCTACTATGGAACCAAGGTGACAAATTGTTAAGTATAATAACATTGTTAGAGTAGATAGTAACTTAACATGATATTAGAGCTCAAGACTATCTTCTCGAGTCAATGAACCACCACTTCCGTGTGCCTTGACCCACCCCATTTCTCTGTAAGTTTGTACTTTGAGGACGAATTTAGGGTGGGAATAGGACTTTTTAGAATCAATCTCAAACGGGTTCTAATACACGACAACGTACTTACGGATATGAATTTCATGTTACAACCATGATTACGAGTGCTGTCCTTTTGTTTTTTTAGAGAGGGAAGAGAGAGAGAACCATGGTTAGAACAGACAGAAGGACAACATAAACTAGAGTAAGGGATCCAAATCTCGTACTTACACTTACATATTACAGTACTTACTCTTGGCAGATTAATACACGTGGGAGCGTAGCTATAGATACACGGTACCTACTCTTCCCAGATTAATACACGTGGGAACGTAATTCTGAGGCAAACTAATCAACTCAATGGTGAAAGAGTACATTTAGGCAGAGCAGCAGGTGGGTGGAAGACCAACTGATCTGATGCAAAACAAGACAAAGTCTGAACAACTTTTTCCAATTTTCTCGTACCCTTCTTGACCAGTATATATACACTATACAGATTGGATAGGAGAAATGGAAAAGCTAATCAATGTTTGGTCTTTTAACGACCAATAATGTCTGTCCTCGAAGATGCGTTTTGCTCCACTTGTTCAGCCTCCCACCGGGCCTTGGCCACAACTCCACTGTGCACGGGCACGTAATCCTGACCAAACACAAACGCACACCCCCCCTTCGTTCATCAAAACAAACAAACAAGTGACTGACTAGTGACTACATGACAGATAATTTTTGTAGGAGAAAATATAGCTCTAACTAGGGGTGAGCTAGTTCGGGGTGTTACGTACAATATTGAACCGATTATTATTGGTTTAAAAAAAGCGAACCGTAATTAAAAGATTTTTTTTAAAAGTTTGGACGGATTGAACAGACCGCTTTGGACAGATTGACTCATTTGGGATTATAGTCATTTTTTAATTTGTTTGAACATATTTATTTGACTATTGGGCCTTGTAATATACAGGTAGTAACCAGGATTGCACTAAAATTCACATAAATTTAATTATATATGTACGGTTCGGTATGGTACGGTTTAGAACTGTTTTAAAAAAACCATACCGAACCGACATAACCAAATATTTAGGTCGGGAAAAAAATCGATTGATTTCTAAATTGGTTCGTGATCGGCTGGATTGGTCAGTTCAGTTTGACCGGTCTAATTGGTTCAAATGGTTTAAATGCTCACTCTAACTCTAACTCCTTCACTCGAGTTTAAGTGACGAATAAACATCGCTAATATCTTTTAGCCACTTTTCTTGCAAATCTTTAGTGGCAACCGGCAACCGTGAATCGTAGCAGCAGTAAGAGTATCACCAATCGGCAAATTGTGCCACTGAAAAATGAACCTGAAAGAAGTCTATCTCGCAATCGGGTTTGAGCAAAAATCTAGTTTGTTCTTCGATCTCAACCAACCTACTATCGCTACATCTGGTGGCACTCAAGTAAGGTAGCTGATTAAACTTCTTGGCGTCGTGCCAAGATACTTGGCTAGACGCCTACGTGCAGTAGAGAGTTCAGGCCCAAGTATTTGAATAACCATGCTTCTTTAACTCAATTTCACCTTTTCAAAAAACTTCCTAAATACCGCAGAGAAATTTTTTTTTTATTTTGCGCTAATTGTAAAAGTTCAATTAAAATTGTAAACTATATGACTCTTGTAGTAAAGGAAATATTCGTTGGTTTGTACCGGACAATCGAACTGGAGGCTTGGCCGGGAAGGCAGAGAGTTATAAGTATTATAACCCACAATTCAAGTTATTGCAGTTGAGATTGTCCATGACGGCACAGCTCGCCGAGACTATTCGAGACTCATGATCTCCTCGACACCGTGGCACGGTTTGTTTGACTTCTACGCTATGATGTCAGACTCTCACTTCTTTTGTGTAGATAAAGCGGCACTTGACCAACAGAAGGAAACTCACCTCCTAGCTACTTTTTCTTATAAGGCCCGGATACGGTTTATCAAGAGTGGATACACGATGGTGTTTTGACAAACTCATAAATGCCATTGCACCATCTTACATGCCTGTTTTGTATGTTTGTTTACAGGCAATGAGTTATGAACTTGTCATGACCTTCTTATGTAACTAGTATTGTAATCTAAATTAAGATGTAAATGCGACTACTTATGATCAATGTACTCTCTTATTTACCCCATAAACAGTCCAAGACCATTAATTTACCCCGGGTGTAGAATTTACCTCGAGCTTTTGGACGAGTTCTTGAGCGGTTGGTGCGGAGACAATGATGTGACGCTGGGAAGGCATAATGAACCCATCGTCCACTGCTTTGTCTATGAAGGTTAGAAGGGAGTCGTAGTAACCATCCACGTTCAGCAGTCCCACCTATATATGAATGTCAGCATATTTTAACAAGACTAGCCTATGTGCTTTCCAAATTTAGCCAGACGATACACGAATTAGTGGAGACATGAAGGTGGTATTATTTATACAGGCTTGTCGTGAATCCCAAGTTGCGCCCATGTGATCACCTCCAGTAACTCTTCCAGAGTTCCGTATCCACCTAATATGTCATGCAGGAATAGTTTAGCCAAGTTAATTCGGTAATCTGCACGTACGAGTGTGGAGAGACAAAGCTCAATTTCTTCTCTTAAATCCGGAAAGGAATACGAGGAGGGAAAAGTTGACATATTGTCAAGTTACCGTCAACGCTAAAAGTTTTAACGGATAAAGAATGAGGCGGCGAACAACAACGATATACTTATGGACATGATGATGTTTAACAGACCTGGTAAGGCGATAAAACAGTCAGAATGGCGGGACATTTCAGCTTTCCTTTGATGCATGTTGGAAACAGGTCGTACCTCCCCCACAGTCTCGCCTGTGATCTGCTCTCAACAGTACGTATACTTGTGAAAATCGGAAAAACAAGGAAAACCTGGCTGCTGAGAATTGTTCAAAAGAGTACCTCTTTGCACATGAGAGTTCTGGGGATGATTCTGTGAGAAAAACCAGCAGAGCAAATCAATTTCATGATCAGAAAACGACTCCCTTTGGAATAAAGATGAGTTACGTACCCTAAAACATGACCTCCACCGCGGTGGACTTCCTGAGAAACCAAACCCATGAGCCCAACGCTGCCTCCGCCATAAACAAGATCCACCCTCCTCTTCACCTAGACAAATCAAATAGTTCCAGTAAGAGAGAATCCCCCCAGTTACATACAGTGTACTGCACAAAGAGAATTGAAGGTATATACCAACCAGTTCTTGGCCTAACTCAAGGGCAGCATCTTTGTAGCAGATTTTCTTGCCAGTGCTGCTCCCACAGAACACACACACCCTTTTGAACCTCGACAACTTCACTGCCCCCATGTCCTCCTCCATCTGTGTGTGTGTGTGTGTGTGTGAGCGAGAGATACTTCTTCTCTTCTTCGTTTGGCTGTGAATCAAAGGATGAGTTTTCTGGAGTTTGAATTCCTTCTTCCTACCCCTATCCCCTCTGCACATAAAAAAATAAAGAGTGGAACAATGACTATATATATAGCCTATAAAAAGAAAAAGGGGATGATGGATCAGATGAGGCTTGGAATCCTGTTCTTCCACGTGGACCTTTGGGCAATCAAAAAATAGAGTGTTAAATCCATTTCTGGAACAGTATATACCTTTTGTTTTTCCATATTTCTAGTAATATTAATGACATACGGGACCTACTAAAAGGGCACATGGGATTCAGCTAATACGAGTCTCCAACTCATTGGGAAAAATGCATTCCTTGGCCAACCTTAATTGGATGGAGAGAGGAGGAGATTCCTGAACAGATAGAGAGAGTCCATGTAGCTGGAGGAAAAGAAAGACTCCCATTTTTAGTCTCATCAGGATCAGGGTTATCGGTAATGCCAAAAACTGAGGGGTCCTGAGGATACACAGATTGATGTTGGAAGACTACTCTTGTTAACTAGAAACTAGTTACCTATTTCGGGTCAGCTTATTTGACCTTAAAAAACGACAAGAGATGGTGGTGTGTTGAGAATGTGATGCTCAGTTTGCGGTCGAGATTTGTTTATAACTGTCAGAATGTGATGTTCAGTTTGCGGTTGAGGTTAGTTTGTAACGCAAAAACATTATGTTTTGAATATGATCTTCTGCAGTCAATAAACTGTCAATACAAAATTGGGCTATAAGGTATATATATTGAAGAATTATTGATTATTATTTGACACGAGATTATTTATAATATTTCTCAACACGCCCCCTCACTTGTTTGTAGCTCGACTAATTTTTGGAGAAATAGAGTAGCACGTCCCCTCACTTGTAGCTCGACTAGCCTGTGGAAATTGGTGACGGTGATAAATTGTGAGAAAGTAAATTTTAACTAATTTTTGAATTATATGTTGAGTCTTGATCGACCAGCTCTGACACCATGTTAAATCATCCAACTTAAAATTAATCGACAATGAAGAGAGGCGCTTACAAAATTCATATATTGAAGTATTATTTGCTCTTTATCCGAAGTAGTATTTATATAATTCAACACTCTTCGGGTCTTTACACTCTCAACCAAGACCCAAAGCACCGACATATGTTACGATCCCATCTCCATTTTGCAAAAATACGCAAGAATAAACAAGAAAGATAGAGGTTACTAAGAACAAAGATACTTTCTCTATTTTATCTCTAAAATTGTCTCACAACACAGAATGAAACTTACTCAGAGCTAAGTGTTTAAAATTAATCAAGCTGATGCCTTAAATGCCCTTATCAGAGTTTGCTCGCCGGAAGTATCAGTAACCAACGTGGTGTGGCAGCGAAATCAGGCTCATTATTGCTAACGCCACTGTTCAGAAACTCAGAAGTACGGGCATGAGAAGCAATAATTGGGATTTTACATAGTAACTATTTCCCTTTACATAGTTAGTATTTCCCTTCTATTCCACGTAACTAATTTCCCCTGCAGTCAAAGCAAGCAATCAATTGACATGCCGACTGCCTGCTTTTTGTCTAATGTATCATCACTGCTTATTTAACAAATTAAATTCACTTCAGCGGAAGAGCAGGTCTTGTCTTGCACTTTATGAATCTGAACCCATGGTCAGAAATTTCATAACTTTTTTCGCCGCTAATAGTTTCAAATAACGCAACCGATCATGATCCTCCATCTTGGAATTTCTGTCATGAAGTTGATCTTCAACATTTTTTCTAATGAAAGATGAGTCTCGTCTTGACCATCTTCGTAGGACGAGCGTCTAAGAGAGATCTAGTGTTGTTCCCATTGATAAATTAGCATTTCAATCTTTCCTTTACATAGCACGTGATAGAACCGTCATCGCCCGATTCTAGCAATCAAAAGATGCATTAAACCTTTTGAATGGACAAGTTAAGAACTTTTATGTTGATTTTGAGGTAAAATTGTTGCTAAGCAAAAACGACGTAACATGCGCACTCACGATTGAAGTGTATGTGCATGTGGGTTTATATGTCAACGATCTCCATTTTGACAAAGCATTACAAGGTAGTCAATAAGGTGTACTATGAAATAAGCACCGACATCTTGCTTTCTTAAAAAAGTGTTTGTTCTTTCATAAGATTTATTGTAACGATCTCGTTCACGATTATGTTACATAATATTTTGTTCAACCAATCAATTAGGCACTTATGAAGTCATAGCGAAGAGTTTATAAAGCAAATCTATGAAGTCGTGGGCTCTTCACCGCCCCACCTCAACCCCACAACTCTCCCTGGTATTTCAAATTCTTTTGCAACACGTCTCGTTATCTTTTATCAATGGGTACTTATTAGTCCTCGTAGCCTTCGAGAAGTCAAAGTAATCTCCGTAAAAAAGGAAATCACCCACATTCCAGGAAGTCACCCCCAGCTTTTTTAGCATCTGTACTTTGACTTCTTGAAGAATGAAGCTTACTTTACTCCAAAAGTCGAAGAAAGGAGAAAGCGAAAAGGACACTTAAGGAGTTCGATCTTAAGACATTTAGAAAATTATTAACCACACTTTAGAGAATGTTTCTAACCCTTAATATATATTTCTTCAAAGAAAAATGTTATCTCCACCTCCTAATATGCTAATTCACCATTTTGTTTATCAATTAAAAATTTACGCTGGTCATAAAAATATAGTAAATTTTAGGAGCAAAAAAAGATTGATCTGAAAGTAAATAAGACCTATCACGAATTATAAAACTTGTGACTGTTCGCACAAAGTAATTTCTCGTTTCTTGCGGTAAGAAAATGCATACAAGAAAGTCCTATCACGTGTTCGTGAAGAAGAACATGAAAAGGATGGGCAATTTGTTGTTGCTGGCAAAATGACATTTCCGTGTAAAAGTAGCTAGCCACTTACCTCAGAGAGACAGTGACCTCCATTTATAGCTTTTTTGATTTGATTCTCAACTACAACCTAGAACTAGATTCCTAGTCGGCTTGCGCTGATACTCTTGGCGGTAAGTGACGGTAATGGTTGTGGTAGTGACCGGTGATTCGTGGAGAGAAAAGAGTCGGTAAAGAACCTTTTTACTATAACAACGATTATTCAAGACTACAGTTGAACGCCAACGACAAACAATTGGGCACATGATTGAAAAATTAATGGCAATCTTAGTTAGGCTAATTCCTTTGGGAGCCGCCTTAATGATACCATTCCCTCAAATTTTCAAACCTCAAGTGCCATGGTCTTTGACGTCTAAAGAAAGTATCACTTTAGAAAGTTTGGAATGCGACCCCCAACTTGGGGGCTTTTTCAGCTTTCTTCCTGACCAGGAAACATCCCCAATTTCCCACTCCTACCTTCCTTCCTCCATGCACATATCCCTTAACTGTCTCTGTCTTGAGAATTTATAGGATAAACAAAAACCTCTAGAGGTAAAAAGATTTGAAATAGCAAACAACTGCAAGTCCGCAACAGTACGTGGATGTATTTCTTCCATGTAATGGCCGTATTCATGTTACGATGCTGTAAGAGGCAGTACAGTAATTAACTTGTAATGACAGTAGAAATATTTCAAGTCAGCATTGCCTAAAGCTCATCTTTCCATCGAAAATGCCAAGAATTCGTTATTTACTTCGATGATGCATCCGATGTTTGATTACCAATATAGTACGGGTTGGTTATTCGCTGCTTCTTATAAGTAGATACCAAAGATATGGCTAAGCTCAACAAACTCTTTCCAAGATATATAACAAGAAAAAAAAAGCTCAACAATCTGGCATACCATTTATGCACCAGCACAGACGAGAAAGAAATCCAAGACCAGGATTTGTGTCAAAAGGGAGGAGAGACAAGACACACACTATACTTCCCAGTTGTAACTGTTACTGCTTGAATATTGATCGAGACCACGGCTAGGAAATGCACCTGCAAAACAGAACACGAAGTGACCACCGGGATGTTCCGGTGGAGGATGCTCCGATGCTAAAGTCAGAACGTCGCTACTAGGGTAGGAGTCTGAATAATCAAAAATGAACTGGGTGTTTGTGTGTGTGAACCTGTCTGTGTACCTGAGGATTCGCCCTATATATAAACCGCTTCCAGACTTCCTTCTTCTTTAGAACTCTATTCTGATTCACCCTTTTGTAGAAGAGTCATACCAGGACTCTTCTATTAGTGCATGAGTCCTAACCAATCTCTATCTGTCCTCTGAAGTTTATCCGATATGAGTCTGTTAGCCCACTCAGAATTGGTTACGCCACGTGTCAACAGTTGGTTGGACGGATATATTTAGCTATATCATAATGCCCCCTGCCTTTGACGGTTCCTTCAAGTGAACAGTTAAAGGAAAGTTGACTAAAAGTAGTTCAGCCACGAATCCTCCATGCCCGTTGCCACTTAGGAATTTCCAAAACATCATGCTCTCAAATCTTGACTGAGCATCTCAATTGGATAATCTGCTCGGGAGGCCTGCTCGGGATTTCTGCTCGGAAGGTCTGCTCGGGAACCCTGGTCGGGTTTTCTGCTCGGGAAGTCTGGTCGGGCCTTCTGCTCGGGAACCCTGGTCGGGTTTTCTGCTCGGGAAGTCTGGTCGGGCCTTCTGCTCGGAAGGTCTGCTCGGGAAACCTGGTCGGGTTTTCTGCTCGGGAACCATGGTCAAGCTTTCTGCTCGGGAAGTCTGGTTGGGAAGGATGAGCCAAAACTTCCTTTTGAAAAATGAGCCAAGGCTCCTGCTCGGACTTTCCTGCGCGGGCAATCTGGTTTGTCTTCCTGTTCGGGAATCCTGGTCGGGCTTCCTGCTCGGAAAGGTTAACCAATGTTCCTTCTTTGGATGGTAAACAAGGAACCCTGCTCGGGCAGTCTGGTCGGCCTTCCTGCTCGGGCATCCTGGTCGGGCATCCTGCTCGGGAAGGTCGACCAATTGTTCCTTCTTTGGATGGTAAACCAGAAACCCTGCTCGGGCTTCCTGCTCGGGCAGTCTGGTTGACCTCATGTCTTGAGACTTTTGACCTACGATCTTGCTAGATCATCCTGGTCGGGAAACTTGTTCGGCCATCCTGCTCGGGATGTCTGGACGGGAATCCTGGTCGGGCATCAGTCTTGAGACTGTTGACCTTGGACCATGCGAAGTTATCCTGGTCGGGAACCCTGTTCGGACATCCTGTTCGGGATGTCTGGACGGGCATCCTGGTCGGGCATCAGTCTTGAGACTGTTGACCTTGGACCATGCGAAGTTATCCTGGACGGGAAACCTGTTCGGACATCCTGCTCGGGATGTCTAGACGGGAATCCTGGTCGGGCATCAGTCTTGAGACTGTTAACTTTAAGTCCCTACAAGTAATCCTGGACGGGAATCCTGGTCGGGCATCAGTCTTGAGACTGTTAACTTTAAGTCCCTACAAGTAATCCTGGACGGGAATCCTGGTCGGGCATCAGTCTTGAGACTGTTAACTTTAAGTCCCTACAAGTAATCCTGGACGGGAAACCTGTTCGGACATCCTGCTCGGGATGTCTGGACGGGCATCCTGGTCGGGCATCAGTCTTGAGACTGTTGACCTTAAGTCCTTACAAGTAATCCTGGACGGGAAACCTGTTCGGACATCCTGCTCGGGATGTCTGGACGGGAATTCTGGTCGGGCATCAGTCTTGAGACTGTTGACCTTAAGTCCTTACAAGTAATCCTGGACGGGAAACCTGTTCGGACATCCTGCTCGGGATGTCTGGACGGGAATTCTGGTCGGGCATCAGTCTTGAAACTGTTGACCTTAATCTTTACCAAGTCATCTTGGTCGGGGATGTCTGGACGGGCATCCTGGTCGGGCATCAGTCTTGAGACTGTTGACCTTAGTCTTTACCAAGTCATCTTGGACGGGAGCCCTGTTCGGTCATCCTGTTGGGGATGGTAGACCGTAGATGCTTCTTGGGGAAGAGAGCTCATGATTAGGTTATCAATTGTGCTGCCACGTGTCAAGTACAACCGTCCTTTATCCGCCAGAACCTAAACGGTTACAATTTCAAATTTCAAAATTTAATACTCCGGGAATCGCGCGGGACACGCGTCTTGAATGCTACCGCCTTTATTGGGGAAGTTATTTCTTCCTCCCTCTATATATTTGGAGTTCCTCTCCTCATTTGCCCCCTGCTATTCACTTTAACTGTTCGGCTTAACTTTGACAAGTAAGTTCTCTTCCCTTCTTCTTGTTCGGCACATATCTATTTCCTTTTAGTAGTTTTCAATATCGTAGTCTTAGAAAATGTCTTCGTCCACTTCAAGTAGTACTTCGTCCTCTTCAAATAGTTTTTCAGAGAACGATTTAGAGAGTGAGTCGGAGAGTAGGTCATCACAAGTAGGAACTTCAACACACTATAGCCAAGTAGGAACTTCAGCTCCCCAAACTAGCACTTCATTTCCCCGTAAAGATGATGCTCTTGGGGATATCAAAGATGAAGCTGAAGACAAATTTGACGAGGACATTTGGTTTGCCTCAGATGAAAAGAGGAATAAGATGTCAAAAGAGAGCATTGTCGAGCTCTTAAAAGAGTATCCTTTGCCTCCTCCTTTTTCTGCTCGGGTACCCGCAATCCAAGAGCCTGCCAATTATGGTACAGACTTGGAAACCAGTGTCTATGAAGGCCAGATTAAGTCTGGCTATAGAATCCCCATGCATCCCTTTGCAGTCGCCTTTTTTAACCACTACAAAATGGCTCCAGGTCAGCTCGTGCCCAACGGGTGGAGGAAACTAGTTGGCTTAATTTATCTTGTGCAGACCTCAGGGTATCCAGTGACGGTCCATGACTTCATGAGATTATACCTTGAGGTATGCTTTATAAAGAATGTGGCCAAGTGCGATGGCTGGTATTATATCCATAACCGGATCAGGGTGATCAAGGGGGGTCCCAAATCTAACAAAGGTTGGCACTCCCGATACTTCTTCATTCAGCGGCCAAGCGGCAAGTGGGAGTTTCCAAGAAAGTGGAATGCTTTCTGTAAAGATTATGAAAAGAAAGGCTTTCTGGCTCCCAACGCTATGACGAAGAAGCTGCTTGATCATATAAAGAGGAGGGGCGTTCTCAATATTGACGAACCCCTTACAGAACAAGAGATGCGGCATGCGGGGCTTATTCCTCCTGCCCCTGCTATGCCCGTTCCTCCAACTCCAGTTTTAGAACCTCGAATTGTCCTGAAGTCTAAGACTCAAGAACTGGTGATAGGAACATCATCTTCTAGTACTCCAAGTCTAGGTAGAGTCCGAAGCCGTGTTTGTATTCTTATGTCCTTTCTTTTTACGTACAAGTTATCTAACACGGTCTCTCTTTCTATCTCACAGAAATGGCTGGCAAAGAAGAGGGTGCAAAACGTGATTTTATGGGATTGATGCAAAAGGCATCGAAAGGGAAAAGGAAAGAAGGTGCGGGGGAAGGTTCTTCCCCTCTTGTGAAACGGCTACGCGCACCTACTCCTCCGGTGCCTCCTTTGGTGGTTGAAGACATCCCTATCGACAAGGATCCCATTTTTCGTCCTCGATGGACCATCAAGAGAGGTGATTCAGGAATGCCTCATGCAAATGTCTCTGCTCAGCATTTGGCTCACGGGGTGTTGCCAAGTGATAAGTTGATTTTGGAGAATCAACCTCACGAAGCCTTCGCTATGGCACACGTCCAAGCTGCTTACAACGTAAGGACTTTATTTCTTTTTCCTCTCGCGTCTTCTATTTTAGCTCTTCGTGCACTTCTGATACATACTCTGTCTTTATCTCTCTCTTATTTTCAGGCTTACTGCTATAGCAGCCAGATGCAGGAAAGGTTTTCCATGGCGATGGATGTGGCTCGCAACGCAGAAACTGACAAGAGAGCTGCCGAAGCCAAAGCTGAGAAACTTGACAAGGAGGTCAAGGCCCTAAAGATGGAGAATGCTGATCTGCTTAACAAGGCCGGGCGTTTTGAAAGAAGATGTGAGAAGCTGAAGCAGGAGAGGGCCGAAATTGGTAATAAAGCCATCCACGCCTTCCTTGATGGTACTGCTGGCGACGAATGGCTCCGGAGACGGACAGAAGATGGACTCTCCATTTTTCAAGAGGGCTTTCAGAAAGCCAAAGAGCTAACAACAGCCAAATTTCCAAACATCTTCTTGGACGACATTGTAGTGCCCAGTTTCGATTCTCCATCGGGTGAGACTGCTGCACCTGTTGAAGTTGGAGATGTTGTTTCTCCTGGGGAGAAAAGTGTCCGATCTGGGAATGCTCCTCCGTCTTAGGACATTTTTTGTTTTCATCTCATCAGCTTTGTAATTCATGTCTATGTTTTCTCAGTACTTTTTTAGCCTACGAAGCCTTTGCATTTGAAACGTTTTCCCTATCACATAAAGGGGTTTTATTTTTGCATACTCGCGTTGTGAATGTATCGTCCTTTGTTTTGATCTTGTTTTTGTCTAAAACCTTTACTGGACCGTGTTCGGTAAAGACTTGGGTCTTACCTTGTCCATTTGGGGTGATGTACTCCACGTTAACCTCTCTAGAAAGAGGACACAGAGCTGTGCATGCAAATGGTTGCATTTGCCAAATGTTTGACTGTCCCTTTGAGGGATGATCACCACTCCTGTGGAGGGTGTTAGTTTTGTACACGTGTGTTCTTTAACTTGAGCTAACCACATCATGCTTGTGTTTTACTTTGACGCGAACCCTTATCGTCGGCTAAGGGCTGGCAAAGAAGCCTCGCACTCACGCTCGGCCAAGTTTCGAATTAACAAAACAGGGTAGGACGACGAACTCCCACTTGGTTTTGCCGTTTCTCGGGCTAGAACTAAAGCTAGACCGTGTTAGGTAAAACTTGTGTCATACCTTATCACTGGGTGATATTTTGCTTGGGCAACATTCGCTGTTTTCCGTAAACGAGCAGTCTGTTCGGGTAGTCTGCTCGGATATTAGATGTCTGTCGTTCTTGAGAACATACATATCATTAGTTAAAGTGGCCAGAAATTGATATGCTAATGTAAGCAACTGGTCTTTCTCACAGGAATGAAGATGTATAAATAGACGAAATGAAATGCTTCAAACTTCAAACTTTTGTTGAATTTCATTATAACTGAGACACTTCTTCTTTACATCCAACTATGCTTTTATGCTACTTCCCCCAAAAATAATAAGAAGAATGTCTTCGCTTTTCCTTAAGAATTTACTGGTAGTATTTCCTCAAGTTATCAGCATTCCATGTTCGCGGGATCGCTTCCCCTGAAAGTGTTTCCAGTGAATAAGCGCCTAGCCTGAGCACTTTTGATATCTTATAAGGTCCCTCCCAATTTGGGGACAATTTCCCCACAGCGGCCTTTGGGTTTGAAACTTCCAGTTTTCTGAGGACAAGATCACCGACTCTGAACATCCTTACTCGGACCTTTCGATTATAGAATCTCGCAACCCGCTGTTTCGTTGATATCATACGATCACAAGCTTGAGCTCGCGCATCATCTAATAGGTCTAGGTTTCCTCTGAGATTCTCTTCATTTTCTTTTTCAGAGAAGTGTAACACTCGGACCGTGGGGAGGCCCACTTCTACTGGTAGCAGCGCCTCTGTACCAAAAGATAGAAGGAATGGTGTTTCACCTGTCACGGAATGAGGTGTTGTGCGGTATGCCCAAAGTACTTTAGGAAGCTCATCAACCCATGCCCCCTTTGCATCATCTAACTTTCTTTTCAACCCTTGAAGAATTGAACGATTCATGTTCTCTGTCTGTCCATTGGATTGGGGGTGAGCAACCGATGTAAAACGGAGATCAATAGAGAGACCTTCACAAAATCTTCGGAAATTGGAATTGTCAAATTGCTTTCCGTTATCTGTGATTAGGATCTTCGGCACCCCAAAGCGGCAAACAACGTTCTTCCAGAAGAACTCTTCGCATTTCGATGCTGTTATAGTGGCCAATGATTCGGCCTCAGCCCATTTCGTGAAGTAGTCGATGGCGACTATCACAAAACGCCTTTGTCCAGTGGCCACCGGGAATGGGCCCAAAATATCCATTCCCCACATCGCAAACGGAATTGGGGAAGTCAAGATGCTAAGTGGTGCTGCCGGCGTGTGCGTCAGCGGAGCAAATTTTTGACAACGATCACACTTTTTTGTAAATTTGATCGCTTCTTTCTGCATACCTGGCCAATAATAACCTTGCCGCAAGATTTTGTGGGCCAGGTTTCTTCCCCCCAAGTGTTGTCCGCAAATCCCTTCGTGGACTTCCTGTAACGCATAATCTGCTTCTCTAGGGCTTAAGCACTTTAGGTATGGCAGACTGAAAGACTTTTTATACAGTACCCCGTCTACCAGGGCAAACCGAACAGCTTTAGCACGTAAATTGCGAGCTCTGCTTCTTTCTGACGGTAATATTCCTGAGACAAGGTACTGAATAATTGGGTCCATCCAGCAAGGTTCCTCTTCTATCACATTGACCTCCTTTGAGATCTGGATACTTCTTTCTTGGAGAAACTCAATGTATACCGCTCTATTTAATTCCGCAATGTCTTCAGAGGTCAGTCTTGACAGCGAGTCTGCTTGGGCATTTTGGTCTCGTGGTATGTGGCGGATGGCGAAATTTTTGAACAAAGCGGCTTCCGTTTTCACAGCTTGGAGGTATTGGGCCATTCTCTCATCTTTTGCCCCATATTCTCCCGAGATATGGTTCACAATTAATTGAGAATCACTGTGGACGGAAAGAGAATCAACTTTGAGAGAGTGTGCCAACCTTATTCCCGCTAGGAGTGCCTCGTATTCAGCTTCATTGTTTGATGCCTGGAAATTGAAGCGAAGGGCGTACTCGATCACAAACTTTTCGGGGCTGATTAATATAAGCCCGGCTCCGCTACTTCCCACCTTGGAAGAGCCATCAACATAAAGGAGCCAAGGATCCGAAACTTCTGAAAGGACCAGATTCGGGGGGTTCACTGGTATTGTGCATTCGACAACAAAATCTGATAAGGCTTGAGCCTTAATTGCTGTACGGGGCTGATACCGAATATCGAACTCGCCTAGTTCCACGGACCAGTTTACTAGTCTCCCCGACGCATCAGGATTTTGTAGAACTTTGCTCAATGGCTGGTCAGTCAACACAATGATGGTGTGTGACTGAAAATATGGTCTCAATTTCCTCGCCGATATGATAAGAGCTAGGGCAACCTTATCTATTCGGGGGTACCTGGTTTCTACGTCTTGTAGGACCTTGCTTACGTAGTAAACAGGTCTTTGCTTGCCATCTTCCTCTCGGATTAAGACCGTGCTTATCGCTACCTCACTAACCGACAGGTATAAGAATAAGTTTTCCCCAGTAACCGGTTTGGTAAGGAGCGGCGGGGACGACAAGTATTGCTTCAATTCTTCAAACGATCTCTGGCATTCTTCAGTCCACTCGAAGTCCCTTGCTTTCCTGATAGCTTTGAAAAAGGGGAGGCATTTTTCGGCGGACTTGGACATGAACCTTCCCAAAGCCGCCACTCTTCCTGTAAGCTCCTGGACCTGCTTAATTGTCTTAGGCGACTTCATGGCATGAATAGCGCCTATCTTCTCTGGGTTTGCTTCTATACCCCGTTGCGATACCATGAATCCTAAGAATTTCCCTGACGCTACACCAAACGCACACTTGAGCGGGTTTAGTTTCATGTTATAGGCCCTTAGGATGTTGAAGGTTTCCTTGAGGTCCTCCACATGAGCTTCGGCTTCCTCACTCTTGACTAGCATGTCATCCACGTACACCTCCATATTTCTCCCAATTAAATCATGGAAGATCATGTTAACAAGGCGCTGATAAGTTGCCCCCGCATTCTTGAGTCCGAAAGGCATGACTTTGTAACAGTACAGCCCACGTTCTGTAATGAAGGAAGTTTTGGGGATGTCATCTACACACATCTTTATCTGATTGTATCCTGAGTATGCATCCATAAAACTCAACAATTTATGACCCGAGGTAGCATCAATCAAAATATCAATACGTGGTAACGGGTAACTGTCCTTTGGGCAGGCCTTGTTGAGGTCCGTGAAATCAATGCATATCCGCCACCGGTCGCTCGACTTGGGTACCATCACGACGTTGGCGATCCAATCTGGGTATGATATCTCTTCAATGAATCCGGCTGCCAACAATTTTTCAACTTCCTCCTCGATTTTAACTTGTCTCTCGGGAGCGAATGTCCTCTTCTTTTGCTTGACTGGCTTCTTACCAGGGTCAACGTTCAATTTGTGGGTGATCACCTCAGGATCAATCCCAGGCATATCGGATGCCGTCCACGCAAAGATATCTGCATAGCTCCTTAACAAATCCACAAGCTTGAGCTTGAGGCTGTCTGATAGACCGGTTCCTATTCTCACTGTCTTTTCTTGAATTCCCGGATATAGCTCAATATGAGTGAGGTCTTCAGCGGGCTTACCTCTTTCGATTTTTGTCTCATCTCTCAGATCTTCTATCATGAGGGTTTCATTGGCTCTATTTCGGCATGATGCCATGTAGCACTGCCGAGCCACCACTTGATCGCCCTTGACTTCCCCGACTCCATTCTCCGTGGGGAATTTCATCTTCATGTGGTACGTAGACACCACAGCTTTTAATTGGTTTAGTGCTGTTCGGCCCAAAATTGCATTATAGGCCGAAGGGATGCGTACTACTACGAAATCCAGCATCAACTTTGCTTGGGTTGGAGGGTCTCCCACAATGACGGGCAATGCAATAATTCCCTCGCAAGCAACCGGATGGTTAGAGAAGCCGTAGAGGGGCGCTTCAACCCTACGTAATCGGTCAGCTGGTATATTCATCTTTTGGAAAGCTTCGTAGAAAAGTATTTCCGCCGAGCTCCCATTGTCAACGAGAATCCTTTTCATGTCGAAGTTTCCCACTCGGAGTGTGATAACTAGAGGGTCATCATGGGGTATTCGAGTATTACCCACGTCGTTATCGGAGAAGGATATTGTGGGGGCTGGTTCAATCTTCTGCTTTTTGGTCGATGGTCCCATAGTTGTGAAGATTTCCCTTGCGTAGGCTTTTCTTCCTTGTCCAGAAGAGCCTCCTGCGGCTATTCCCCCCGAGATGGTATTTATGACTCCCGCATTCTCTTGCACAGCTTCTTTTCCCCCTAAGGGAGTGACTTCCCTCTTTTCATTCCTTCTATTAACATATCCACGCAAATGTCCGCGTTTGATAAGGGCTTCAATTGCACGCTTGAGCGATTCACAATTGTCGGTGGTGTGACCATGATCATTGTGGTAACGGCACCACAAGTTTCTATCTCTCTTGCTGGGCGGCGACCTCATCTTCTCTGGCCTTTCCAGAATCTCCTTATCTTTTATTTCATGCAGGATCTGAGATGGCCTTGCAGTTAATGATGTCAAATTCTTCATGTCTAACATTTCTTTGGGACGCCTTTCATCCTTTCTTGATCGCTTAGAACCCTGCCCAACTCTTGGACTAACTTCGCGAATTCTCTTGTCTTGATCATGTCCATTGTCTCCTCGTTGTCCATTGTGGGTCTCCAAATATTCTTCAGCCTGGATATACTTATTGGCTTTATCCAGCAAGGCGCTCATGTTGCCTGGAGGACTCTTATTTACTGCGAACGCGAATTTGGACGTAGGGCGAAGCCCTCGCATAAAAGCCGTGTACTTTACTGATTCATCCAGGTTATCTATTTCCAAAGTTGCCGCATTGAAACGTCCCAAATATCGCGACAAGGACTCATTTCTTTCTTGGACCACATTGAGAAGACTGGCCGAATTCTTTCTCCGAGTTCGGCTGCTTACAAAATGTTTTTGGAACAAGTCTGATAACTGGTTGAAGGAATGGATGGACCTGGGTCGTAGGGACTTGAACCATGCATGTGCTGCTTTCCTCAAAGTAGTTGGGAATGCTCGGCACATGACAGCATCTGAGGCCTGGAGGAGTAACATATTCGTTTGAAATTGATAGACATGCTCTCCCGGATCTCCGCTTCCATCATATAGGTCGCACTGTGGCATCCGAAAATTTGGAGGAAGTTTCGCCTTCTCTATACTTTTGGATAGGGGGTATCCAGAATCTTCCCTTGGGGGAGCAGAATCCTCTGGGGAGGATTTGGAGATGGCTTTGTGACAAGGTCGCCCTTGTGGGCGTGCTTTCCATGTGGGTGTATGGATCTGTCCTTGAGGACAGTGCCTTTGGACTGCGCATCTTCGACCTCGATTTTCACTGCCTACTACAGGAGGCGAATTTGTGCTGTCCTCAAGTGACTCCTCACGTCGAAAACGTGAACCACTTCTGGTAACATGTTTCTCACTTTCTTGCCCTGGCTGATAGTCAGGATCCGTCTCTGATCTATTCTTTCTCCCATAACTGGACCTTGAGGTCAGTCTGAGACGGAGGTCGCTCGGATCGAGATGTGTATGATTAGCAGGAGTTGTGGGGACCACCCTTTCGAGCTGCTTCTGTAGAGTGGTTACCACGTCCTTAAGTTCATGAATTTCTCTGGTCAGCTCAGCATTTGGAGTGTCAAACAGCCTCCGGGTTAGGCGATGACGCAGGTCTCCTCTTTTTAAAGGTGGGGTCAGAGAACGAGTCCCCTGGGAGCTTTCAGTCATTCTTGGGGTGACTGAAGTCACGTTAATGCAGTCATTACTGGAATATCGTTGGGAAGGTGTTGACTGTCGCCCTCTTCGGCGGGAGCCGCTTGATCTTGTTCGCCTATTCTGGACGGAGCGACTGACCGGAGTGTTATTTGAAGATGATTGTCTAGCCATGTTCTCTCTCGGTCCCACGGATGGCGCCAAAATGTTACTGCTTGAATATTGATCGAGACCACGGCTAGGAAATGCACCTGCAAAACAGAACACGAAGTGACCACCGGGATGTTCCGGTGGAGGATGCTCCGATGCTAAAGTCAGAACGTCGCTACTAGGGTAGGAGTCTGAATAATCGAAAATGAACTGGGTGTTTGTGTGTGTGAACCTGTCTGTGTACCTGAGGATTCGCCCTATATATAAACCGCTTCCAGACTTCCTTCTTCTTTAGAACTCTATTCTGATTCACCCTTTTGTAGAAGAGTCATACCAGGACTCTTCTATTAGTGCATGAGTCCTAACCAATCTCTATCTGTCCTCTGAAGTTTATCCGATATGAGTCTGTTAGCCCACTCAGAATTGGTTACGCCACGTGTCAACAGTTGGTTGGACGGATATATTTAGCTATATCAGTAACCAAAGTCATCACCAAACAAACAAAAAAGACCCACCAAAGTCATCACCGAATTAAACAAAAGAAACATGATATCAGATGTAAATCTTTTTCCTCTTTTGGGTAACACATATGAAACCCAACCTTGAACAACAAATCAAACCCTAGCCAGCCACGTACCTACACTAATGGTATAAAGAGGACAGGAAGTAATTGTCGGGTTGATGCTGAATGAATTTCTCCGAAGTTGCATAAGAATGCTTGGGATCTCAATCCAAGATTTAGGGTATACGTACTATATTCAGAAAACAAAGCCATGCATAATTGGTTGCCCTGTCTTGTCTTTAACAACAGATTATCTGCAATGCATAATCAACACAGGCTGGCACTCTCCCCCTCGTGCATGTATGTGCTACTATGTTGGTCTCTATCACCACCAGCACTATATATATTTAATCTTAACGCCTAATTCTCTAATCTCTATATGCTCGGAAAGTTCCTGTGGACATTTTTGGTCCCTTAGCTGTTGCCAATTGTAAGCAGTCCGTACAATAAAGGATACTTCATGTACTTCTTCCTTGAGATCTGAGATCTAATGATGCCAGTACAAGATAATTGATGAAGTTGTGTTAACTATATATTTGAAGATAGGGTGATTAGACTGTATACCTTCATCTAACCCTATCAAGCCTTAGACCCTCCTAAAAGTTAATCTACTAAACCTATATCTCAGCCATGTCGCGCCCAAATTTTGATGCTCTCAGAGACCTACATAACTCGGCCAATGACATGCTTCACTCTCCGGTTATCAAACGGGTTCTCGTCCACCATCAACACGAGAAATGGGTGACTGAGGTATCAGAAGCATCTCTAAGAATGTTGGACATTTGTGGCACCACCAGAGATGTTCTTTTGCTTGTGAAAGACCATCTTCAAGAACTTCAATCTGCATTTCGCAGAGTAAATGTTGGCGAGACCGCTGCTGAAGATAGGTTTGCATCTCACCGTGTCCATAGGAAGGTGTTGAGGAAAGAGATGTTGAAGCGCTTGCGCTTGCTGAAAGGAATGAAGAGCCAACTTATCACCCTCTTACCTGATGACCATAACCTTACTGTGGTGGTCAACGTGCTTAGAGAAGTGAGAATGACCACCATGTCCATCGTGGAGTCGCTAATGGCGCTAATGGCCATGCCCGGGCCAATGCAGAAAACAAATAAAGGGTCGTTCGCCTCAAAGTTCACACGCGTTAACAGCCTTAGCTTTTGGGAAAAATGTGATGCAACAGCACTTCACAGTGCACATAAACGACTGGAGGCAGTTGAGATGGCCATCGAAGACCTCGAAGTGGAGTTAGATTGTATCTTTAGGCGCTTGATCCGAACAAGAGTTTCGCTTCTCAATCTACTCACCAACTAAGAGATACGGCAGCCCGTTGTTTAAGAGGTTGCCTGCCTAGGTTCTGTCACTTACAGCTCATAGATAAGCATATTGTAATCTAGTGTTGAGACTTAATTTCCTTGCTGTAATGTATTCTTTGATTCATTCTTAATAAACTCGGTTAACCCATTTTGCTTTCTACTTCGAATGCCTGCTCGTGCAGAAGTATCGCATAATTTCATGCCATGCTTGATTTGAGGTCTGTTGCATGCTCCCTGCACAGCCTAGTGTATAATTCTGGAGCTCTAGAATTGACGTATATTATGAAAGAAAATCATTTGATTTGGAATTTTAGACCAATTACCTGTATAAGCAGAACCCTCTCTTGTAATTGATAACCAAATAGAGAAGGTCTTGTGAAAATTTCCGTGTTTATTTCCCTTCACGATACATTCAAGGAATTGAATAAAGCATCAGGAATCAGGGCTTCATTAATGCCTCTCTCTCTTCTCCGAATATATCATCCAGTATATCCACTGCATTAGGCACTCCGGGGCTGCTGGTTTAGCTCGTAATCTGCGTGGTAATGGGTATTTGGTTCCATGCCCAACTTGGGTATGGCTACTGCAAGAGAAGCCGAATTATGGGCTATATTAATGAGTGTGAGAATTGTCTGGACCAAAGGTTTGCGTCATGTTTTACTTGAAATTGGACGCACTGAAACCACTCCAAGCTTCAAAATATTTAGAGACAGACCCGGATGGCAATCTCCCATTGCTCATTCATACCATGTTACGCAAATAGTGGACGCTGACCTAGTCTTTAATTGGGTGAGGTAAATCATTGAGCCGACAATCTCGCCAAAGCAAGCCGGACTCTCTTGAATGGCCTTCGTATGTTATTATCACCACCCCCCACCCCCACAAACAAAACCAAAACTAAGCTCTTAGTAGAAATACATCAGGATGCTATGAAGTTAACCTTGAGTAGTCTCTTATGTACCAAAAGAAATGAATTAGCGTCACTCTTCAAATTTTAGGTGCTTCAAACTAGCCTAGATGCTTTCCTCTCTTACTTGTCTCAGTGACTTAACTTTATAGTCAACCAAAACATATCATGCAAAAGTTCGTAACATTAGTACGAAACACGTTCTGGCAAACGGCAAAGATTTTTAAAAAAATACGGTAGTAAAGTTCAGCTCCAGAGTCCAAGCAGCAGTCTTTTTCTTTCCCTTCTACTCAGAAGCATGCTGCATATATGAAGCATCCCTGGAGGAGAGAATTCACCACAGAGGGAACTTCATGCGAGATCTACAGACTGCAAGGCCTTTTGTTTGCTCTGAGTTGGGTTCCAATCACTGTTTCTATATAGTGCCATCAACTGGATGGTGTTAGCTGACTAAATGTTGAGGCCTGAATGGAAGAGGTCGGTCCCTCTATTCCCGCACCTTGTACCTTTTTGCATCTCCTTCGGTCTAAAGTTTTCTTTCAAAAAAGCCCCTTCACTGCCAATCAGTGATTGTCAGTCATGTATAAGAGCTTCTTTTCTCGTCATGTTTACTTCGCAGGTAATCTAACCACTTCCGGAAAAAGGAAGTAATCCTTTGAAAAGACGAACGGGATAGTGAATATGTTGTATGCGTCCGTGAAAAAAACATTTCTCATCTGAGCAAATGTAGATAGTTCATCTACCTTCATTTACGTAAAATATACTTCTCAAAAAGTTAAAAAGGGAAGAGCATGTGCGCGCACAGGTTACACGTCAAATCACATAACATGTTCTCCGTCTTTTTTTCAATTTTGACAATTTATTGGAACAGAATAAACAAAGATGTCCAGACGGCATTTCACCAACACCCCCAGGGCTTGCAAACGCATCATGCTTTGTCTCAGCTTGATGGAACACCTGAAAGCAACACAATATAATCTGTATTCATCCACTATGGAAAACAAACACGTTCCCTAAGAGAGAAATGAATAAAAGCACCTACAATGGTGAAAAATTAAATATCTAGACTCATAGTCCATTTGCATTGCAAGCTACCTATGCTTAGGAGTAGGCTTGCCATGACTGAAGCAGCTTGGCAGTAGCTCACTTTGCTAGATCGACCTAAGTCACAAGCCCCAAACCATTCTAAAGCTCGTACACCCAAAAAGGACTACACTAAAAAGAGTCTCAGAGATGTCCAGATACGAGGTTCACAGGCTATGAAGGTACAATTCAGCTACAGGGAATGGTCGAATTATTTTCAAAAATCTCCACCGGTGCTTTTAAAAACAATATACCCGTTTTGGTCGCCCTCAACCAATAAAGTTTATTTCTTGCAGAGACTCCCTTCTGTCAGAAAAAGGGAAAGCCTCGTGCTTCCCATGATCAGCCAATCTCGGCTAGCCAAACCACGTATGGACAAAAACCTGACTTAAAAAAACGTCCTTTTTAGCCAAGTCATGCCCGAAACCACCGCTCTGGTTGGCTTTTTTATGCAAATACTACACCGGGTGAATGGGCATGACACCCGAGTCCATCTACAGGCACTAGATGCTTTCAGTGAGTGTCTTTAGACTACACAAATTACTCGAGAGTGCCTGATTTACTCTCCTTACCATGATTGATACTGATTCCAGGCAACACTTGCATAGATCTTCACATACCAAACGAGCATATCAGGACATGCATAGTTAATCACCATCATTGACTGCTTACAAGAAAAACCATGAAACTTTTGAGATTGCAGAAAATACTTACACCTTGGTCCCAAAGTAGTTGAAGCACCTACATAAAGTAATTAATCGAGTGATATATTTCTAGCAAGCATCCCTATCCATGTCATCTTTTCGTGTACCCACATCTCTTCTATTCTTCATCAACTTGGCAAAATTAAGGAATGGTGACATCCCAAGGCCTACACAGAAACCATCTCAAACTTCCCATCTTTCTTTTCCTCCATTACCACTCAGATCTCAATTAATCCTTCCTTATCTGGCCGCCCATTGACCTAACTACTTGTAATTCTAGCAATTAAGACCATTTTTCAGCACGATTCATCTTATTTAATATCTACCCCATCTATTCTTTCCCCGTCAACTTCACACGAGTCACTTTCCTTCACTAAAGCATCCCAGGCCTATGATAATAGTCGAGTGATTCTTCCTCGCCTTTCCAGTAAGTTGTGGCACCTTAGCTTCCTCTGGGTACTTTCGTTCTTAGTTGCACAAAGCGGGGGCGGGGGCGGGGGCGGGAACGGGGGCGGGGGAGCGTAAGCACCAAGAAGAATCTGAGGTTGGAGGCGGCTTGAATAAATAAATGCGTAAAGAGTATTATCATTTGTTTAGTATAATTTACATAGCCAGCAACAACAAACAAGGAGGCTTTAAGGACTTGAAGGAAGAGAGAAACAAGGAATTGAGTTGAAAAGGGCTTGATTTTCAGATATTCTCTCACTTGTTCCATGCATCTCTATCCAGCTAACGGGATCGAGTTCCCATATTAGCTTGGGACGAGATCCCATGGAGCTCCTAACTTGGGATCGCAAAAGCGAGTTTCCGAGAGAGAAACGTCACCATATTAGAAGTTTCCTGCAACTTTTCGTTCCTGAGCTCTTTCCTCCCCGAATGCCCATCCACCTGGGCACTCGCATTTTAACTGATTTCAGATAACACCCATTTCATGTGGTGCTTCTTACTGGGCCAAATGAAGCGTACTGTATAGGTGCATCACAACCATCTTACAATATGTTGCAAATTTAACCAGAGAGAAATCTTTCGCTAAATAACACCCTTGAAGCAGTTCTCCACTTCATCGAACTGCTCCTACTCTACTGATAACAGCTTCATCAATCTCTCGCTCTTTATGCAATGTTGGTCGTACATACCAAAAAACTGTCCCCCCTAATTACCTCTGACCACTCTAAATTTACTTCGGCGATAATCATCCTCACGCTTACTGTCTTTGTCGTACTCTACTTCTCCATAACTCGATGTTGATCCGTCTAGCCTCATAAAGTCACACAAATCCATCCAACCCAGTAAAATAGACCATGGCACCTCATCCGGCATTAGTTCAGTAAGTTAATCAATAACTAAGCAAATAAGTGAGGACTAACAGCTGACCTTGTTGGAGTCCTATTAGAAATAGAGCTTTCTAAAATAGATACAAATTTTTGACACCTAAAGAAGCACAAATTTAACTAGGAATATATATGGAAGCTGCTCTAGCATTCATATAAATATCGGCAAAAGTGGGTAAGGTGGACCTCAATACTACGTAATTTTGATTAATTGTTTCAAAACTTCCCCTTCCCTTTTTTTAACACTTCTGTTTGGAAGAATTTCTATTACCACTCTCCTACTGCCATATCTACCACCACCACCACCTACAGAAAATCTGTATCATCACTTCACCTCCCATGTCCTCGGCCCTTATTTTTCCTCCCGATTGAACCTTTCTCTCTCCTAGTTCCATAGTTGACTAACCCACACCATACGCAAAGGAACCACAATAGATAACAGCTTTAAAAAGCATACTGCTACATGCCATATTCAGATCTGTGAATTCATTATTAAAGAAAGCTAATTTCTTATTGTAATAAAGCTTCAAAAACCCATTGACTTTGCCGTTGAGTACCACTGCACATGTCCTAGAATCCCTAGGTGAAGGCGAGAAGACTGGGATGAATTCTCGTCGACGCCGCTGTAATGCGTGCCACGAGGTTTTGTCAAGATTTTCACCGTCAGTAGGTTGAGGACCTGAGTTTGTGGAGCTTGAAACAGAGAGTTCCACTGAAATCAGACAGAGGAGATGAAGGGGTGAAGATGAGAGGACTGGGGTTAATACTTTTCCCCACGCTGTAATTCATCTGGCAAAATCTTGTCTGTTGGAATTTCCAGAGTTGCTGGGTAGAAAAAGTGTGGAATTGAAGGGCTGAACTTGTAGAGCTCGAAATATCAAGTTTTGACTTATGAGGAAGATAAATTATTGTGTTCAAAAAAGCAAGAAATTATCAAATCATGTAGTATTGAGGGTCAACTTAGGTATATCGCCTAAGGTGTCACCTTACTCACTAATCCCGCTGTGTGTATACGTGTGTCACCTTACTCACTAATCCCGCTGTGTGTATACGCGTGCGCACGTGAAAGGGGAACAACGTCTAAGTTGCTATGCCGTATATAAGTTGTCCAAGGTATGCCCATGAAACAACCTGGTTTGAATTAGATCATTAGTAGCATTTCTGTCATTCAATAAGTCCTTGATGGCATTTTTGTCAATTCATTTTCAAGTCGTGTTGCAAGCACACCTGGACAACTTATCTAAGGCATAGCAACATACTAGTAGGTACAGATGAAGAGCATCAGTCTGGCTTTATTAACAAATGAAAGCAAAACAAGGTTCTTGCTATTTATTCTCTATTCAGTCAGCCTCAGTCGACAACCCATGAAGTGAAGAGCGCAACACATTACCTAATGCTCATGCCCATGGCCGTGGGAATGGTCATCATGGCCTTCCCAAGGATGTCGCCAGCCCTGAAAGATACACCAACCACGTCAGAATACATCTAGAAGGTACTTAGAAGATAAATAAAAGGTGGAGCACACTAAAATTAACAAGGAACAAGTGCTATGCTTACCAATACTACCGGACCATCTTGCTTAGCCCTGTACAGAATCCAAAACCTGAAATATCAGGCCAACATAGTAGTGAGTAAGTTATTGGCACTGCGATGTAAGTGGACTGCGCTGGGAGTGGGTATACTGCAAACACCCGAAAGGTGCATACGTTTTGACAGTTTTGTTCCAAGAATCTGATAAATTTAATGAGCGTCCAATCGTAAACAAGATATTGGCAAAGTTGTACATTGTATCTTCTATTCCAGGTCAAGGACACAGCGAACACTTACAAACTTTACATATCATAGAGAAGTCAAGAGCTTGCTTCTCATACCTTGACTGTAAGGTTGGCAAACCTTAGACAACTCTCACCAAAAAAATATTTACCAAAAGGTACTTCTCCTTTCCTCTTTTGAGCACCTGTGATTCCTATCACCAATTGTGAAGACCACTTCTCTTGCGACTTATTTACTGAATAAACAGCCGCGAATATACATGAACAGACTACTCGAGGTTTCGGATGCATTTCACCATTATTTTATCAAACTGGAAATGACAATGGTAATCTTATAATAAGATCTTTTTTATTTTTGGTATTTACACCGCCAGCTTTTCTTTTTATTTGATCCGTTCCTAAAACAAGTGCTGTGCCGAATTTAAACCCAAATTCGAACAGAATCAGCTGAAGATGACTGGAAATTGGCCTTTCAGATCATTGTGTTACCAGTATTTAAAAACCTAAGACAAAATAGACGTCTAACTAACAGATACTCCCTCTGTTACATTCGGTTTTCCCATTTGACTTTTTGCAAACTCCTAACATGGATTTGTATCATCTAAACATCGAATTGAATTGGCAAGTCAAGCTAGAGTAAAAATCTCCATGTACCAAATCTACCATAAGAATTCGCGAATGTTCAAACAGGAAACGTCCAATGGAACGGAGGGAGCTATAACACTCAAAGCTCCTATTAAAACAGGACTCAGATCGGAGATAACGACGAGAATGAACTGGCAATCAAAATCAGATAGGGTTACTGTGAAGGAATGGTGATTAGAAAGAAGAGGGGGTGGTTACCACATCATGGCGCACATGCCCTTCCCGGTGATGGAATGCCAGCGCTTTGGCTGATGCAGAGTCACGCCCTTGTATGTGGTGCTATGTCCATGGCCTCCTCCTCCTCCTCCCATCTCTCTCTCTCTTTTTCTCGTCGACTTCCCAATCGAGCCCTAAGCTCTTCCCAATTCTTGTTAAATGTCAAAAAAATCGGGTGTTTCGGAAACCGGACGAGTAATCGAACCGGACAAGGGACTGGTCCGGTTCGTTTTGTTTTCATTTTTCTTTGGGGAAACTGCACTTTGGCCCCCATACTTACACTAGTGTGCGGTTTGGCCCGCTATTGTTTAGAAAGTTGTACTTAATCTACTTCTATTCCCTGAAATTGTGCACATTGGACAGGTCGTAACAAATCCCGTTGGA
Source organism: Escallonia rubra (assembly GCA_033065855.1). Lineage (NCBI taxonomy): Eukaryota > Viridiplantae > Streptophyta > Magnoliopsida > Escalloniales > Escalloniaceae > Escallonia > Escallonia rubra. The sequence continues at coordinate 318,779 of JAVXUO010000138.1, forward strand.
ATGTCCTAAACATCCCTTCTTAAACCAATAAAATAACCCTAGAGGGGGGAGGGGGGGAGGGGAGGGGGTGAATAGGATTTTAAGACTACTTTAAAAATTAACAACCAACAAACCTCAATCTCAATAACTCAAATAAACAAACAACCAATCTTAACACAAATGTAAAACGATAAAGTAAAGAGAGAAGGGTTTAGAGATACTTGACAAGGAGAATTAAATGGTTCGGCTTGATATACTCACAAGCCTACGTCCACCCCTTCAAGAAAGTCGCCTGAAAGGCCCTAGAATCTACTAGTATGATCTTCCTTATGGGTCAAGATCGAACCACTTACAATCCCTTGATGCTATGCCCACATCAAGAACAAGCTTTGACAAACCCAAAGCTCCAAAGCTTGACAACCCCAAGCTTTGATATAAGAACCTTTCAATGAAAAAATGTGTACAAGATTTCACTCTCAATAAGTAGATGAGTACAAGTTGAAGTACTAGAATAAAAGAGATGAGTGTATGATGACTTATGAAAGTGTATATCTCTCAAATGTAAGCTCACAATAAATGCTCTCTTGAAAAGGATGAGAATTCAATGAAAACCAAGAGAGATTGAACAATTGCTTTGATCTTTGAGAATATGAAAAATAAGAGAGTTTTGAATGCAATTGAAGAATCAAAACAATGCCCAAAATGAGTATTTATAGAGGTGGGAATAAATATGACCGTTTGGAGTTAGGTGGAGCATTAAATGCGTCAAACGATAAATGCAGTCGACTGCAATGCACCATTGCAGTCGACTGTAACCCAAAAGTAGCCGTTGAAAATTCAAATTTCCAACTTGCAGTCGACTGTAATCCAATGTAGTCGACTGTAATAGGCTACTGGAAGTATTGCAGTCGACTGTAATACATCACTGCCCAACTTGCAGTCGACTGCAATTTCTTTTTCTCTTTTTCTTTTAGGAATGTTCAACTTAGACTTTATAAATGTCCCAAGTTCGATTATTTACCTGTTAGTCAGAGCTCATAAGTATCACCAATTGTGATGAGTGTTTTTTCATGTTAGGCTCATTTTAGTAAGTTCCTATAATTGAGTATAACATGCAAGAATCAAGAATTGAACTATCAATTAAAAAGTCTGTTTGGAATTAATTTTGAAACGATCAAACTTAATTTGTTTTAAATTAATTTAATCATGACTATGTTTCGAAAAGATAAATAAAAGAGTTTCGAAGAATTACACAATTACACGTCATCGGTCAACACATTTCCCACGGATGCCAATTGTTTATGTCGCATGTTATACTTATTTTCTCATGTAACACGAGGCTGGCGCCGTCACGCGGTGTACATTCAACCCCCTCACTCACCCTCTCCATGGACCATCTACAAAAATCAGCGGCAGCCAACAGCAACTCTTGACCAGTCTCAGATTCCAATGGCGACAATCGACCCGAGAAGTGGCTTCTGCAAATCCAACTCCGTCTTCTACAGCAAGCGCAAGCCCATACCTTTGCCCGCAAGCGCCTCGCTCGACGTTACCACCTTCATATCTTCCCGCGCCCACCACGGCAAGACCGCCTTCATCGATGCGTCCACCGGCCGCCGCCTCGCCTTCTCCGACGTCTGGAGAGCCGTCGACTGCGTGTCCTCGGCGCTCTCCGGCATGGGGACTCGCAAGGGCCAAGTCGTCCTCATCCTGTCCCCCAACTCCATCTACTTCCCTATCGTTTGCCTCTCCGTCATGTCGCTTGGTGCCATCATCACCACCACCAATCCCCTCAACACCACCCGCGAAATCGCCAAGCAAATCGCCGATTCCAAACCGGTGCTCGCCTTCACCACCCACCAGCTCGCCCCAAAACTCAACAACTCAAACCTTCCGATCGTTCTCATGGACAAGAACGACCCCTCAAATCCCATCAAAATTTTGACGACCCTAGACGACCTGATGAAAGCAGAACCAAAACAGAGTATGATCAAGGAGAGAGTCAACCAGGATGACACCGCAACTCTGCTTTACTCGTCCGGTACAACTGGTGCGAGCAAAGGCGTGGTGTCTACTCACAGAAACCTCATCGCGATGGTTCAGACTATTGTATGCCGGTTCCGTTTAGACGAAACAGCGCAAACGTTCATCTGCACCGTTCCCATGTTCCACATCTACGGCCTAGCGGCGTTCGCGACGGGCCTACTAGCATCAGGATCGACGGTGGTGGTGCTCTCGAAATTCGAGATGGACGAAATGCTGTCGGCCATCGGAAAGTACAAAGCTACCTATTTACCACTCGTGCCGCCGATACTGGTGGCGATGGTGAATAACGCGGACGCTATCAACAAAAAGTATGACATGTCCACGTTAAAGTCTGTTCTGTCTGGTGGAGCGCCGTTGAGTAAGGAGGTGATCGAGGGTTTTGTGGAGAAGTATCCCGCGGTGAACATCTCGCAGGGGTACGGACTGACGGAATCAACGGCGGTTGGGGCATCGACGGACACGGTGGAGGAGAGCCGGAGGTACGGCACCGCAGGGCTGTTGTCTCCGAGTATGGAGGCGAAGATCGTTGAGCCGGAGAGTGGAAAGCCGTTGCCGGTGAACCGGACGGGGGAGCTTTGGCTGAGGGGACCTACTATAATGAAAGGTACGGTTATTATTGACAATGTCGGCCATGCTATTTTGCTGCTTTAACAGGTCATGTAATGTTATATGCTTTTCATATGCCATGTGCTATGTAACATCTATCACCTCCAACCAAACCATTACTTCAAATAATGCGCTATTTTATAGCGCATTATCTATATATATATAATATATATATAATAAGCAAAGCAAGAAAGACATCGATGACTTCTTTGTGCGACACATCATCAGATCCTTATTACGAGACTTACAAAAAAATAATTTAACAATTGATTTGAATTTCGATAGATACCTTATTTTTAAATTTGATTAGTTTCGCAAGAATAATGAGGGTTGTATGATTTAAAAATTAATTCTAAACATTTTAGAACTCAACCTAATCAATATACTTACTTATTATGACTTAAACTTGACTATTGCATTCTTAAAACCACTCCTTAATGTGAATATAAAAATTCATATCTCAAAAATCGAAATAACATATTAGATTTAGAAGGAAAAAAAATAACATTCTAATTGAGTTAAATGTACTATTATTATTCATATATATTGACATATACATAATATATATAAGAGAGTCATCGTTAAAAATGAATAAATTGATATAATATATATATATATATATATATAAATGAACTATAAGTCAGTATTTTTAAATAAGACCTCACGACCATCAAACTGGTTATATTCCATATATAAGGATTTAGAAAACAAATCAAACTCTTTACTAAAATTTATTGTTAAAAAATTTGTGGTATAAATATCGCGATATTTATAAATCTTATAAATTTAGAAAAATTATTGTACAACGTTTAAACTCTATGCTGCAGACATAAATTTACATATTAAGCTTTGATTTTGACTATTAAAATCTTGATTAAATTGTCATGCAATTCTTGCGTAATATTTGCCTATGCATATATATTTGCTCTAGTTCCTTTGAAATGTAAAAATAATGAGTATATTATGTTACAATACCGCTTGACGATGTAATAGAAGTTTAAAGAACATAAAAATCTAGCGACATAAAAGAAAAGTTTAAAGAACGTAAAAATCTAGCGACGGCACTGTAACACAATGTGCTCATTTTCATTTAAACTTACAGTTGAGAGGAACTAAAGCAAACAACATATATACATATGCAAATATTCTGTAATAATTGTATGACCATCTAATCAAGACTGCAATTTTAAATGTGTATAAGAGACGAAAAAAATATTCTACTGGATATCATGTTCGTATCTTAATGTTGGTGATTTCTTGAAACATTGACTCATGAAAAAGATAAGAATGGACTATGACATTTATGATTCCTAAGATAAAGAAATCTTAACCTAACATTTCAAGCTAAGGGACTTGGTTTTGAAAGGTTACATGTTGGACTACTAAAAAACCTTAATAATAATATAGTCTTGACAAATTAATTGAGCTGTTACAAATGAAGTACTAAAAATTTCTTACCAACAATTATAGTTTTAGTAAAAGCATACTTCTTTTTTTTCATAAGATGTTAATCTCTTTTTGTTTCTTAAAATGTGGTATGCATTGATACACTTTTTGTAACTTTTTAAAATATTTAATTAGCTAACTCGAGCTTGACTCAGGATCTTGAGATCTAATAACTGAGGCGAGAAATATAATGATAGTTCATGACACCTCATTGCATTGTGTTTCTAATATAAAAAGAGTAATAAAACCAATGTTAAACATATTAATGTTGCTAAAGATCTTCAAACTTTATTTTGAACGGATCCTTAATTTTGTGATTAATTAAATCGACAAATATAGTAAACATTTATATAATAGTCCTTATGCAATGTACTAACCTAGTATGACTTTGTTTGAATATTATATATTGAATTCATATTTGAGAAAAATTAGGTACTATTTCGCATTCTGTAAATTCACATATGAATCTAATTTGATAAATATGTTGGTTAAAAATTTTGGTCGGTAATTTCTTTACTCTAAGGTTTTGCGCGATCATATTTACCCGCAATGGTTAAATGTAGAAATACCATAATATGCAGATTCTATACGAGATATATTGAAAAAATAATGAAATTTTAAAACGTTAATTATGTGAGTATTTCTTAAATCCAACTAATTTTATGTTGAAAAGTTTTGAACGAATTATTTTTTATGGTACTTTTATTGTGAGTAATTAAACTCTTAAGCATTCTAAATTTTGCATTAATAATATACCATTTATGATTTTATGTTCATTTTTATAATTCTGAATATTGCATATAAAATCTAAAAAGATATTAATTATGTTGTGATGAATGTAGACTAAAACTTAGATCGAAGACTTTATTATATCTGAAGATAAATCTTACTTAGTAAGCATGGTTATTGTATACTTTATGAAATCTTGATTAAATTTTCTTCAACAATTTTCTTACTACGATGTTTTGAATTATCCTATATAGTCATATTGGTTAAACTTTTTATACTTTATGTAATTACCTCATACAATTATTAATATTTTCTCTGCATACTTTGTTGTTGGATTACATTTGCTTTTAAAAAATGCACATCATCCTTACTTAATTAGTCGTGTTGATTGACTTTTGTAAATCACATGCTATAAACAAATATATGGACCAAAATTTTCTTTATCAAAATTAAACTAATATGTAATTAACGTTATGAGCAACCCATTCAAAGATACAAATTATTTTCAAAAGATACTTAGAGAATAATAAAATTGTCTTGTGTAATAGGAAATTAATCTCAATATGTTCTATACTATCAGTTTACTTTTTTTTCTGTATTAAATAAACTTTTAATTTTTGTTCATCTATGTAGTTACTAATAATCAGAATTAGCAAGTATGCACAAGAACATTGCTTATTGATATTTCACTAGAAGTGTTAATTTATTTTATCACAAGAAAGTTCAAGCCAAAATTAAAGTAACTAGTTTTGATGAAATAATCATAAAATTATACAATATATTTTACTATGCATTTCAAAACTATTAAAATAAATTACTGTTAATAAACCGTCCCATGCTTAGCACGAGATTCTGGACTAGTTTGGCATAAGTCGCTTGCAATAGTAGCGACTAGCGAAAGCCCTGTTTGGTTGTTATATTTTTGGCATAAATTGCTTTCAATAGTAGCGACTAGATAAGGACTGGCCCCGGTAGTGGAATTAGGTGTCAAGGACCTCACTAAAGAAAGAAAATCAGGAATTAGGTGATCAATGTTTAAAGGAGTGACGATCCACATACCTAAAAAACTTATAACATTTATGAAAAATAACTTCCACATCCAGATATTGGCACTCAAATTAGGTGATCAACACTTTTAGTTTAAAGTTCATCTGCCATGGCTTGTTAATTCCATAAAATTTTGTTCTCTTTATTTTGCTCTGCCTTCGATCAGCAAAAAAAATATCTTGACTGCATTGTCATTGTGTAAGTTTAGCGGGTAAAATTTGAGTTTTAAGGACATGTTATACGTAGTTAAGAACTAGTATGTTGGAAAAACATAAAAGTGAAAGCTCTTTCAAAGACTAGCGTTAACCTTGAAATACTTTAATTAATCCCTAAATTTCTTTTTCTTTTTTGTTTTAGGAATGCTCAACTTAGACTTTATAAATGTCCCAAGTTCGATTATTTACCTGCTAGGCGGAGCTCTTAAGTATCACCAATTGTGATGAGTGTTTTTTTCATGGTAGGCTCAAGTTTAGTAAGTTCCTATAATTAAGTACAACATGCAAGAATCATGAATCGAACTATCAATTAAAAAGTCAGTTTGGAATTAATTTTAAAACGATCAAACTTAATTTATTTTAGATTAATTTAATCATGACTATGTTCCGAAAAGAAAAATAAAAGAGTTTCGAAGAATTACACCATTACACATCATCAGTCAACACATTTCCCACGAACGCCAATTGTTTATGTCACATGTTATACTTATTTTCTCATGTAACACGAGGCTGGCGCCGTCACGCGGTGTATAGTTGTCGTCAAACATTCAACCCCGTCACGCGGTGTATAGTTGTCGTCAAACATTCAACCCCCTCACACTCGAGAAAATTTTTAGTAGTTGTCTAACACCACGTCATCACCTTACGTGGTGTTAGACTACCACTAAGCATTTGCCAACTAAGCAAGATGATAAAGATAGTCAGAAAACTAATCAATTAAATAACGAATCTTAATTAAATAACAAATCTTAACCATGGTCAACACAAATTGAAATATTCAAAATTTTAACAAATGTTTGAAAATCCCGCCCACCAATTTTCTACGATCAATATGTTTTCAATTCTCATCTTTCTCCTTCCAACCCTCTCTTTTCTCTTTTCATTTTCAGGAGAATCACCAAACCCTCTTCTCATTTATCTACTCTGACTTCTCTTTCATTTCTCAACTACAACCATAATTGAAATATAGACACACAGATAGTATATTTAGTAAAGCTAATGCGCAATTCTTGATACAGTGTAAGTAAGTTCCACATTTCTGCAGCTATTTCCTTCAGGTTTTATATTGAAACTTGAATATACCCATGTTGTTACCATATTCAAGTAGTTGGAACCCACAAAAGAAGAAGAAACAAATTATTCTTGAAAAAGGTTATACTCATCACCTGCACTGTTGGGGCATTCAACTTCAGCCCCACTTCCATATTCTTACTAAGTTAGGAATCGGACATCCTTTTTTTTGCTTAGTTCGTCAAAAGTTGCGGTTTATTAGTATTAGCATAGGGACGAGACATATTCGATTGAACTTATTGACATTCAGGAACCATGTTAATTGATTGAAGCAATGAGCAAAATTTTGATAAACAGATGAAACTCATGCTTCTTGGTTACATCACAGAATTTTGCAGCAAGGTAAACTGACTTCCTGCTCACTCGCTAAAACAAAACAATAGGCCTTAAGAAATGGGAAGGAACTGGAAGTCCTAACGCCCAATAAGCCAGCATACTTTCAGTAATCACAGCATATATATAGATAGAAAGACGAAAACTGACACAGAATAATGAGTTAAAAATAACTGTTTAGAGTACAAAGAATTTACACAAAATTTCCCAACCGAAAACATTGCAAATGGATGGATTGTTAATATACATGGGATTCCTACAAAAGAAAAACTGTAAGTATCTTAAACAGATCTCAAAACTTGCGAATTGGCCGTAGATGCTACTTCTTGATCGGTGTTGTGTGTGCGCTTGAAGAATTATGGAAGTTCCATCATGGAATACATCAGATCTAGTCGTGAATATTGCTTCTTCTGGAACACCAATCCGTTGATGCGATTGTCAAGCGAGAATATGGTCATTAACCGTATCTATGGCAGCAAACTCGATAACGACTCCAGCGATTTGGAAGAAATCCGAGACTTCAAATATTGTGTTCGTCTTGTTATAGCACACTGTCAACAATCTTGTGTGGAAGTGGTGATCGGGGAACTCACAAGGTGGGGTGTGTGTGGAGAGAGAGAGAGAGAGAGAGAGGGAGGGACAGGATGGACGTGGAGTGGTGGCTGTTGCAAGAAAATGGAGATTAGGGTTGCAGTTGTGGCTTATGTATTTTGTGTTTGTTTTTTATTTTTTTTATTATTGTTAACCATGATTAAGATCAATATCTAGCTGTATACTTACCTAATCTAACACCACGTAAGCAGATGAGTAAGCAGATGACGTGGTGTTAGACAACCACGGAATATTTTCTTCCGCTCACCCTCTCCGTCAACAAAAATCTGTGGAAGCCAACAGCAACTCTTTACCAGTCTCAGATTCCAATGGCGACAATCGACCCAAGAAGTGGCTTCTGCAAATCCAACTCTGTCTTCTACAGCAAGCGCAAGCCCATACCTTTGCCCGTAAGCGCCTCGCTCGACGTTACCACCTTCATATCTTCCCGTGCCCACCACGGCAAGACCGCCTTCATCGATGCGTCCACCGGCCGCCGCCTCGCCTTCTCCGACGTCTGGAGAGCCGTCGACTGCGTGTCCTCGGCTCTCTCCGGCATGGGAATTCGCAAGGGCCAAGTCGTCCTCATCCTGTCCCCCAACTCCATCTACTTCCCTATCGTTTGCCTCTCCGTCATGTCGCTTGGTGCCATCATCACCACCACCAATCCCCTCAACACCACCCGCGAAATCGCCAAGCAAATCGCCGATTCCAAACCGGTGCTCGCCTTCACCACCCACCAGCTCGCCCCAAAACTCAACAACTCAAACCTCCCGATCGTTCTCATGGACAAAAATGACCCCTCTACTCCCATCAAGATTTTGACAACCCTAGACGATCTGATGAAAGCAGAACCAAAACAGAGCATGATCAAGGAGAGAGTCAACCAGGATGACACCGCAACTCTGCTTTACTCGTCCGGTACAACTGGTGCGAGCAAAGGCGTGGTGTCTACTCACAGAAACCTCATCGCGATGGTTCAGATTATTGTATGCCGGTACCGTTTAGACGAAACAGCGCAAACGTTCATCTGCACCGTTCCCATGTTCCACATCTACGGCCTAGCGGCGTTGGCGACGGGCCTACTAGCATCAGGATTGACGGTGGTGGTGCTCTCGAAATTCGAGATGGACGAAATGCTGTCGGCCATCGGAAAGTACAAAGCTACCTATTTACCACTCGTGCCGCCGATACTGGTGGCGATGGTGAATAACGCGGACGCTATCAACAAAAAGTATGACATGTCCACGTTAAAGTTTGTTCTGTCGGGTGGAGCGCCGTTAAGTAAGGAGGTGATCGAGGGTTTTGTGGAGAAGTATCCCGCGGTGAACATCTCGCAGGGGTACGGACTGACGGAATCAACGGCGGTTGGGGTATCGACGGACACGGTGGAGGAGAGTCGGAGGTACGGCACCGCAGGGCTGTTGTCTCCGAGTATGGAGGCGAAGATCATTGAGCCGGAGAGTGGAAAGCCGTTGCCGGTGAACCGGACGGGGGAGCTTTGGCTGAGGGGACCTACTATAATGAAAGGTATGGATATTATTGACAATGTTGGCCATGCTATTTTGCTGCTATAACAGGTCATGTAATGTTATATGCTTTTCATCTGCCATGTGCTATGTCACATCTATCACCTCCAACCAAACCATTACTTCAAATAATGCGCTATCTCGTGGCGCATTATTTGGCATAAGTCGCTTGCAATAGTAGCGACTAGCGAAAGCCCCGTTTGGTTGTTATATTTTTGGCATAAATCGCTTTCAATAGTAGCGACTAGCTAAAGCCCGGTTTGGTTGGTTATATTTAGTGAAACTTGTAAGCTTGAGCTAATGGTTGGAATGGTTTTGTTGCAGGTTACTTCAGCAATGAAGAAGCAACTGCATCAACTCTAGATTCAGATGGGTGGTTGAGAACCGGAGACCTCTGTTATATTGACGAGGATGGCTTCATTTTCGTGGTCGATAGGTTGAAGGAGCTGATCAAGTACAAGGGCTATCAGGTGTAAATCGTGAATCCACCCCCCCAACGTCTTTCTTTAGTTTTCTTCTTAGGTTCAATGTACTCTGTACCTTAACGTGGTTGGTCCATTTCCTTGGTGATGAATTTGTTCATACGCGTTGGTTTTTAGTAAGAGTGCGTTTATGTATCATGTCAATTTAGAGATTCCCATCTAGGTTTCGTTTCAGTTATGTGAATAAGCTCATTATTTGATGCAGGTTCCTCCAGCAGAACTAGAGGCTCTGTTACTCAGTCATCCAGAAATTGCTGATGCTGCTGTTATTCCGTAAGTTCCATTCCCCATCATATCAAACAATTAGTAACATCCGTGCCACGAAACAAAATGAAAATTAGCAATACTTATTTGGTCCATAACCCCTTCCAATAGTTATGCAAATGATCTACTTATGAATTGCCATTTTTGGACTTTGGGAGAGCTAAGTTTTGATGATTCGGTTTGCAGTTTCCCAGATAAGGAGGTCGGACAGTATCCCATGGCATACGTGGTACGAAGAACTGGAAGTGATTTGTCGGCGAGTGCAGTCATGGATTTCATTGCTAAACAGGTTCCATTCGTTTGTTGTTCAATGCGTACTGCAAGCATAAAGCGGTTTAATAATGAGGTAATCTTTGTTAACGTTTCGGTGGTTTTGTTGCATTGTAGGTGGCTCCATACAAGAGAATCCGGCGAGTGGCGTTTGTAACTTCCGTTCCCAAGAATGCATCAGGGAAAATACTCAGGAAGGATCTGATAAAGCTTGCCACCTCCAAACTTTGAAGGGATCCGGGTTTCTGCTTAGGACTGTCACGAGAAAGTGATCACATTTGGAAGCTCGGTTAGTTTCGGATCCATGTTAATGGCGAATTGCACTCTCGTTGATGTTCTTGTTTGTTCAAGGGGTGTTATATGAGGGCAATTCTGTCGGTACTGAGTTATATGAGGGCAATCTGTGTGTTGTAAGTGCAATCTGTTGATACTACAACATTAGACTGCATATAAAGGGCATGTTTGTTTCATGTAAAACGTTCTCACCATTTTCTAGCGTTGTTCATGTAAACTTTTTTTGGAAAAAGTTCTCTCCGTTTTACTTCGTTTGGTACAAAATGATTAAACGATATATGTGTCCAGTCAAGAATATAAAGCCAAATTCGAAGAAAATGTCTTAGGGATATAAAGTCTGTAAGTCAGTTTCCGAAAAATCCCCAACGGCTCTCATCTTGTAAATGTTTCTACACAACCCCAGCTTATGCGGTGGCATATTCATTCATCCTCGCAGCAAGCCAATCATAACGGGCATTTTGGACAAGGAAGAGGGTTATGGAAGAGGCGTTACCTAACTGTAAATTTTCATTGCGATGAAAGATACAGTTCAGATCTCACCTTTGTGAATGCAAACCCAGTATTAACGTTATTAATCTCCATGTGTTGCATCAACTTTTGGTGGTGTATGTGGAGGTGTAGCGGTGGCATGGGGAGGGGGAGAGGAGAAGGAAAGGCGCACCCTTTTGGTGGTGCGTACGGTGGTGGTGGTCAGTTGAAACATGCTTATGAGATCCGTGGGGGTGGGCAGATTTCTCGTTCTTGTGGTGGATGGGGTGGGGCGAGGGGTGTGATCGGAAGGGAAGAGATAACAGGCATCACAAGTAATTAGAGGCAAAAGTGGTTTGGGTAGCTTCTTCATTGTTAGATTTCAAAAATAGGAAAATAGCATGCACTTTTTTTTTTTTTTGTTCTCGATAAAAACTTCTTTTCTAAAAAAAGTTTTACGAGTCATTTTCCGTGGAATAAAGGGGACAAAGATGCATACATTTTATCTTCCAACTACTGGCATAGAGTACGAAACTTGGTTTGGCCTGTTTGGTGCCTCGGGAGTAACCTTTCTTCTTGTGTGGTCGTGGCTTGAATGATCACTTGCAATTAAGGAATTAAATGCTAGTAGCAATCTGCACCTACTGCACCTTTAAATCTGGTCCTGACATGTGAGTGATGTCTGGAATTGACCATGCTTAGTCCAGTACTCCAGTAACACTCAAGGCCTCTTCTAGGCTTACCGAATCAGGTCCAAGTCACAGTAACACTCCAGGCCTCGTCTAATCCTACCGAATCAGGTCTAAGTCAACTCATATCATACTTATGGATATTCTTATACAAATATGACTGACTATACATAAATGAAACTTCGGTGTTTAGGCAATGTTAAGATCGGTATAGCTCCGTGCATTAGGTCGTGGGATTACACATGTCTGGCTCGTTTTCTGGTCCAACGCTTATGTGTACGCACCCCTGCGCTAAGCACCCACACAATGAGAGATCGAGTGCTTGGTTGTTTGGTTGTGCGTAAGCGTCATGCTTTTAGTTGTCCAATTGAAGGTTCTTCTTAGTTCAGGGGCAATGAAATGAAACAACGAAACAAGGTTTAGCAACATCTGGCCTGAGTTTCATTGTTTTGATTTTTGAAGAGAATTAGCAGCATGTCCCTCTCCCAAGTCAGTCCTTGGTCATCAGTCATCGGCCTTTATTTCGTAGAAATTAGTGACTATGCTTAACCTTCTGTTCACGTAAAAAGTGTTCACGTTTTATGAATTTGACCAAAATGAATCAATAATCTGTTCGTTCTGTGACATCAGTTCACCAATATGGAGGACATCTATACACGTGGGAAATTGCCTTAAGGGACGATCAGGGCAGAGGCAGCACGGTACACCAGTGGACACTTGTCCACCTCTCTCTTTGCAAAAACATACTTAATAGTTGTGATACTTTAGACATATGTGTCCACTTCTACATGCAATTCTAAGTTCCTTCCCTAAATCATTATGCAGTCAGAATTATCACGCTCGATCGGTCAGAGCAAGCACACTAATGATCAATCAGATGGAACCAGCTACGAAGGATTTAGGGAAGGAACTTAGAATTATGAGAGAGAAAAGACTAGGAATAATTTAATGCCACTGGACAAACCTCTCAAACTTTGCATTGCCTCACTGAGATGGAAACATCCAATTTTAACTCATTATGCAGTCAGAATTATCACGCTCAATCGGTCAGAGCAAGCACACAAATGATCGATCAGATGGAACCACTACGAAGGATTTGTGGGAAGAAAAACTGAGTCAGTGGTAACTATGAGTACAAAAAGACTAGGAATAGCTCCGATTAAACGTGGTGAAACAAATCATTGATATATAAAAGAAGGTGCGCCACCAACAAGTTGCACTAATAAACATAGTGCAAGTTGCACTATTATTACGTGGAGACCAAGTATGCAAGCAGAAATAATCAGAGTCAAGACCTTGCACAACGAGTTAGCGGATTATGAAATCTGTTGTTCTAAAAGTTTAAGCTGATAGAAAATGTGTCCAACAATGTTATCATGCTTTTGTGTAGCGGCACCATGTTAACTTCTGCGACAAAAAGCGAGAGAAACATATTGGCGCATGCATGAATTTGGGCATATCCTTATCATTGATTATGAAAAGAAAAAAAAAATCTGGTGCCTTACCCAACTCAACATTTCTGGCTCTGTCGCGATGAAACTCGCAAAATACAAAATAGTATTACATCCTCAAAGTTGTTGACAGGGGAATATAACCACCTTGCCACGAAGATAATAGATGTCATTCCTTGTTGCAAATATAGGTGATGATACAAGTAATTAAAATGGTATTTATGTAACGTTTATGTATACGCACACATGTCTGGCTCTTTTCTAGTCTAACGTTTATGTATACGCACCCCTGCGCTAAGCACCCACACAATGAGTCCACAATAATTTTCTCCGGTATTTATGTAAGAAGAAGAGAGTGGTTGGTTGTGCGGTTGTGCGTAAGCGTCATGCTTTTAGTTGTCCAATTGAAGGTTCTTCTTAGTTCAGGGGCAATGAAATGAAACAACGAAACAAGGTGTCGCAACATCTGGCCTGAGTTTCATTGTTTTGATTTTTGAAGAGAATTAGCAGCATGTCCCTCTCCCAAGTCACTCCTTGGTCATCAGTCATCGGCCTTTATTTCGTAGAAAGTAGTGACTATGCTTAACCTTTTTTTTCATGTAAAAAGTGTTCACGTTTTAGGAATTTGACCAAAATGAATCGATAATTTGTTCATTATGTGACATCATTTCACCAATATGGAGGACATCTATACACGTGAGAAATCGCCTTAAAGGACGATCAGGCGGAGGCAGCACGGTACACCAGTGGACACTTGTCCACCTCTCTCTTTGCAAAAACCTACTTAATAGTTGTGATACTTTGGACATATGTCACTACAAGAAACAAGGGCTTTAGCGACCGCATTTTACGACCGCAAAACATGCGGTCGCTAATATATTTTAGCGACCGATTTTGCGACTGCTATATTTCGCGGTCGCTAAATATTCATGGTCAACGAAAATTTAGCTTTAGCGACCGAATTTTGCGATTGCTGTTGCCGTCGCTAAATTAGCGACTGATTTGGCGACCGAAGTTTGCGGTCGCTAAAGTTTTAGTCAACATTTAGTCCCATAAAACCCTAAATTGAATTTAGTCTTGAACTTTTGTCATTTCCCAGCTACCGCCAAATACAAACGGGACAAATCTGGGCGAGAGAGAAAGGGAGCGGCGGCGACTGCTCCGAGCGACCGATTTTCCGGCGACATCAGGCGACCGATTTGCCGGCGACGAGGAGCGGCAGCGGCAGGTTTGTTCTTATTTCGGCGTGTAGGTCTGTTTGTTCTTCTATTGCATCATTTATGTAGCAAAAGCGTTCCAAACGAGAGGGGTCTGATTGTCTTCCATGGTTATTCCCTCTCTAATTCTTAGTTGATCCGTAAATCGTTAGGATTATGCATTGTTTGTACGCCTTTCATATATAAGGCTTTGTTAAAGCAGCCGGCCCTATATTATTCATACCTATTTTCTGAAAACGGCAGAGAGATAGAGAGCGGAGAGAGAGAGTGAAGAAAGGAATCCGGGGAAACCTCAGGTAAGGTCTTTACTTTTTCTTTGAATCAAATTTATTTTGGGATTGGGTATGTGGGTTAAGGCAGTTTGTGTTGGGCGTAATGGGCGTGGGTTGTAATTGTAAACGAGAGAATAAATTGTCGTAGACGTTTGAGTGCGGGAGTGAGTGTTTGTTTAAATCTGTATGACCTGTGCATGAGTGAATATGTGTGTTTTGTATGTGCGTGAGTGTTGTGCGGAGGTGGTTGTGTGAATGTATATGTATGTGAGTTTGCAAGGAAAGAGAGAGAGATGATTGTGGGTTTGGGGGTTGAAAATGGGTTTAGTCTTTACTGCGGGTGTGCTTTGTATGGGCGTGTACATGAAAGGAGGCGTGAAACAGGCACAACAAGTTTGTGTTTTGTTGGTGGAACAAGTGTGCTACGTGAGGATCTGTAAGGTGGAAGAAGGGCTGAAATGGCAGCCATGGAAGTGGTGATTACAGCGTGACTGTGTGTAAACAGGGTGTGAAAATGTGTGGCTAGGTGTGTGTAAAAATTGGTATAACAAGTTTGTCCTAAAATGTTTTGTGTATGGTGCCAGCAGGTGCTTATGTATTGTGTGGGTGAAGTGGGTTTAAGCATGAAGAAGGATGGGAAGGAGCAGCCGTATAGCAGTGAAGTGCTGTGCAAGAGTGTGTGTTTTGCGAGATGCGTGAGTGTATGTGTGTATCTACGTGTTTATGCGGCAAGAAGGAGGGCTACCATGAAGTGGGTTTGGGGAAAGTCCATGTGGGTGTGAGAGGAGATGTGTGTGTAGCTGTGTTGTGTGTCTTATGTGTGAATATGTTTGTGTGTATAATGGGTATACAGGTGTGAGTTTGTGTGTGTGTTAAGGAAATAAAGGAGGGAGAAGATGTGCAAAGTGTGTGTCTGCGCATGGTGATGCTGCCAAAAGGCAGCTCATTTTGAGCTGGGTGCTCATGTGTGTGTGCGTGTGAATTGAGTGCTCTAGGGTGTGTGTGTGTATACGGGGGTGTACTATGAGAGTATGTGTAATGCTTGAGTGGAACAAAGCAAAACAAAAAGAAAAATAAAAGAGAAGAAGGGGAGAGGGAGACCCACTGGCTTACGGCAGTGGGCATGGTGGATGTATTTATTTATATATTTGTGGATGTGTTGTGGAGGTAATGGGTTGTGTGTGTTACATGAGTGCATAGTGCATATATGTGTGTGTATAGTGTGTGTTATGAGTGGTGTTTCATGTGTGAGCAAGTGATGGTTATGAGATGAAAATGGGGAGCAAGGGAAGCTTCGTGAACAGTAACCATGAGCTGGTAAGTGTGTTTTGGTTTGGAGAGAAAGTAAAGAGAAGAAGAAGAAGAAGAAAAGTACCGAGCGTGTAAATTTTGTTAGCGTTAAGTGCGACACATGCGTAAACTTGTAAACTTGTGGACACTCCAATTGAAACTTGAATTATAGTCATTTCATTTTTAAATATTCAGTAAAACTTGGTTGAACCGGCTAGCTTCGGTCGTGAGGCACGAGATCTATGTTAGCTCCTGATCATGACACAATAGAAGGTCTAACTTGGCTCTTTTGGTAGACAAGGTAATCCATAGTCATTGAGAGTCTAAGCATCCTTTATTGAATAAACAACTTCAAGTTTGTTACGAGTATGAGTTGAACTCGATCACACCCTCAAACTATGTGATTGTTAGCTCAAGCACACCCTCAAGTCGTAAGTACACCATTGAGCTGAGCTTGAGCACCCCTAAGTGAGCATTGGCTCGATTCCAGTCTGCTCTATACTACCTCCTTGGTGGTACTCAACAGTCTTCTTACACATGGGGTCTCACGCATACTTCACATACTAATTCTCTTTTCTTCTTCAGTTTGGAGTATTGATATCTTAAAGTCTGTTCTTTTGGACCTCAGTGTGCAATTACTAGGAAGAGAATCCAAGGGGTATGCATTTCTTTCTACTACTTACTTTTGATTTTAATGGTTTTAATGTGGCGGGCATTTCTTTCTACTACTTACTAAATCATCCTATCCATTACTGGTAAAACTCGTGCTGCAATTCGTCTTTAATAAATATGCTTAGGCCCTTATGGAATTCCCATCATCTGGTGAGATATAATGTGTAACGTTTGCGGTGAGCACGTAACTCATGTATTACTTTTGTATTCCTATTGCATTTTTTGTGATTATGGCCAATAGAATTTCTCTAACATTTTTGTTGTTTTCTTATACAGAGTTTATTTAAAGAGAGAGTTCAGGCCAACTCCCAGCCAAACGGTAGCCAGACAGTGGACGAGTTCTCGTTGTGGTCAGACACTACTGGGGGTCCTAGGAAGGACCGTATACTCGGCCACCCTCGTCAGTCCGCACGAGCGTTGCTAGCCGGCAGACCTCAATCGACAGGCGAGACCAGTTGTACCGGTTCTCAGGCAAACGCGGCAGCTGCGACGTTGGTAGAGTGCTTCAACACAATGTTTGATACGCGCATGCAAATGCTGCTGGGTCACGGTTATGTAATTATGAAGGACCCCAAACTACATGTAATACAATTTTTTTCAATTACTTATGTATTTTGTGCTCTATATGTGATCTTGATTTGATATATGATGTTGAATCATTTGTATGACTTCGTGCAGGGCGATACCGATGATCCTAGTGCCGGTGACTCCCGGGGCGATGAAGATGTTGGATCGAACGTGCCATCGAGGAATGAAGAAGACGATGACGGGGCTGGTTGTTCTGCCGACGAGTGATTTAGATAGGGGTTTGGTTTGATTTATGCAATGAATGTTATTTTCTTGTTTTGAATTGATCGTCAGTACTTAATTGTATGAATTTTATTATTTTAATGCATATGTTAACGTTTATTTATATTTTGATGAATGCGAGCAGCTGTTTGAATGAATGCGGGACATGGGGTTAAAACGGTTATGCGACAGGTTATTTGACCAGCAAATTTTTTTTTTTGCAAAGCCAGGTTTTTCGACCGCGATATACGGTCGCTAAATAAAACAAAGCGGTCGCTAAATATTTTTAATATTTTAAATAAATAAATAAATAAATAAATAAATAAATAAGTTAAATTATTTAGCGGCCGCCAGTCGCGGTCGCTAATTCGGTCGCTAAATATATAATATAATTTAATAAAAAAAATTAATTTTTTTTTAAAATTAAAAAATATTTAGCGACCGCCTTATGCGGTTGCTAAATATAGTCAACGCGGTCGCTAAATTTAGAGACCGAAATTAAAATGCGGTCGCTAAAATTTAGCGACTTGGGCTATAGCGACCGTTTTAGCGACCGCGTTGACACCTTTAACGACCGCCAGGCGCGGTCGCTAAAGACCCTTTTTCTTGTAGTGTGTGTCCACTTCTATATGCAATTCTAAGTTCCTTCCCTAAATCATTATGCAGTCAGAATTATCACGCTCGATCGGTCAGAGCAAGCACACTAATGATCAATCAGATGGAACCAGCTACGAAGGATTTAGGGAAGGAACTTAGAATTATGAGAGAAAAAGGACTAGGAATAGCTTAATGCCTCTGGAAAAACCTCTCAAACTTTGCATTGTCTCACTGAGATGGAAACATCCAATTTTAACTCATTATGCAGTCAGAATTATCACGCTCAATCGATCAGAGCAAGCACACAAATGATCGATCAGATGGAACCACTACGAAGGATTTGTGGGAAGAAAAACTGGGTCAGTGGTAACTATGAGTACAAAAAGACTAGGAATAGCTCCGATTAAACGTGGTGAAACAAATCATTGATATATAAAAGAAGGTGCGCCACCAACAAGTTGCACTAATAAACATAGTGCAAGTTGCACTATTATTACGTGGAGACCAAGTATGCAAGCAGAAATAATCAGAGTCATGACCTTGCACAACGAGTTAGCGGATTATGAAATCTGTTGTTCTAAAAGTTTAAGCTGATAGAAAATGTGTCCAACAATGTTATCATGCTTTTGTGTAGCGGCACCATGTTAACTTCTACGACAAAAAGCGTGGAGAAACATATCGGCGCATGCATGAATTTAGGCATATCCTTATCATTGATTATGAAAAGAAAAAAAAATCTAGTGCCTCACCCAACTTAACATTTCTGGCTCTGTCGCCAGGGACGATGAAACTTGCAAAATACAAAATAGTATTGCATCCTCAAGTTGTTGACAGGGGAATATAACCACCTTGCCACGAAGATAATAGATGTCATTCCTTGTTGCAAATATAGGTGATGATACAAGTAATTAAAATGGTATTTATACATGTCAATTGCGCATGTGTTCTTTCTAGGCTTTCAAAGTTTTGTATTTAACCCTACTCGTAATGATACTGTGACAACGTTGAAGCGTCCTCAAGCTTGTGGTTATATATACGGTAATGGCTTGATCTCCTGAAAGAAGAAGAAATTTTGACCGTAGTCGAATTCGTAGAAAGAGCTTCCGTATTGCGACAAGTGAACCCATTATGATAGAGTGGTCCAAAGGCGACACCTTTTCCAAAAGAAAGTGAAATAGAAAGCAGATACACAGCCCTCAAAGAAGGATACATTAAAACACTTGGATCAATTAAAGGAGTTGTTTAATTTTCTCTCTTTTGGTAGGCAAAGTTAGAAGACTATATAGAAGAAGACGAATGGAAAGGAGAAAAAGGAAAGGAAACCATTCAGAAAATGAATGAATATGGGAGCTCTTTAGTTCCACTTGTCATCTACGGTCTTAACAAATTAGTGATCTTCTAAAGTTGAATAAGAAGTTGGTGAAACAAAAGCAGTTTGAACAGCAACAGAGGAGATATAAAGGCATGGCAAGGGCAAACTAGTTGGCCCTTTATAGGCCAATCATGCACCAAAAGTTGCCTCCCTCCCCAGTCCAAGACCCTAAAGACCACCTCCAACGTCAGGATATAACATCACTACCTACGTAAACCCACGAAGAGACATCCAATTTTGAATTATTATGCACTGTCGATTGCAAGTACACAAATGATCAATCAGATGGAACCAGCTACGAAGGAGTTGAGGGAAGGAACTTAGTGCGGTAGCTATGAGAGAAAAAAGACTAGGAATAGCTTAATGCCATTGGAAAAACCTCTCAAACTTTGCATTTACCTTACTGAGATGGAAACGTCCAATTTTATCTCATTATGCAGTCAGAATTATCATGCTCAATCGGTCAGAGCAAGCACACAAATGATCGATCAGATGGAACCAGCTACGAAGGATTTGAGGGAAGAAAAACTTAGTCAGTGGTAACTATGAGTACAAAAAGACTAGGAATAGCCTAATGCCATTGGAAAAACCTCTCAAACTTTGCATTTCCCTTACTGAGATTAGGCCGCTGCACACACTGAACACCCACTTGAGCATGGGTAATTGAAACTACGTACATTGACTTCTTCCTCTTGATCGGTGCTTCCACATCCGAGAATCAGACGTGACGTAAATTGCATCGCAGCTGCGTACGACATCAAAGTAGAAAACGGGACAAAGACATCCAACGTGGTAAAGCACTGCAGGCTTTTGTAATCTTAAAAGCCTTTGTTAGTCATGTTTAAGCAGCAGCCTAGTGGGGTTCAGTCAAAGATGTCTCTCACTTTACTAATTACTCAGCCCTCACGTCAATCGCCGAAAAACTGCAAATCTCAAAAGGCGTCTGCCAAGTGCTAACTATAAAAGTAAAACCTCTCTCACTGCATGTCTGAAAAACGAAACCCTCCAAGCCCGAGAGAAGTATACAAACTGAGAGCAGTGAGTCATGGGAACCGAGTTGAAAGTAGTCATCTCCGACACACCCGTAGAGACAAATCAGGCAAGAGAGAGAGGAACAGAGACCCCGAAAAGCCCGTTTGCGGCGGCGGCCAGCCCGATAGTGAAGAAGGCCATTGCCAGCGTGCAGGGTTACTTGGAAGAAGTTGGCCATTTTACCAGGATTGACCCTCAGGAAGCATGGCTGCCCATAACTGAATCCAGGAACGGTAACGCCTACTATGCCGCATTCCACACCCTCAGTTCTGGAATTGGTGTTCAAGCTCTCCTTCTTCCTCTCGCTTTCGCAACCCTTGGTTGGTAAGTAAATGATGATATGACCAAATACAAGTCTCTAAACACGACACCTAAAGTCATCAACCCTTTGAGCCACTAAAGAAGGCAAGCCCGGCCATTACCTGATTATAGCCCAGTTCAACTGTAGAAGACATACAAAAATAAGCCATAGATCGACCATAGTTACTAATTTTGTTCGTGCCAACCCATTGAATTGTTGTGCCTGTTGTATATAATTTCTCGGTTTGTTCTCTGATCATGTTGGTTATTTGGCTAATGTCTGGAATGGTTGCATGCAGGGCTGGGGGAATTGTAAGCCTAACAACGGCTTTTGTTTGGCAATTGTACACACTGTGGCTGCTGATTCAACTTCATGAATCAGTTCCTTCGGGGACACGATACAGCCGATACCTCGGGCTTTCCGTGGCTGCTTTTGGTAAGCATCGCATGAACATTCAATTAGGTTAAATGTTTGCCCGATCAGGCCAATCAAGATGGGTGTGGAGGAGCAATAGAAAAAGGTTGAGATTTAGGTTCTATTCAAATTCACCACCAAAACACCTGTATATAATTGAATATGGACTGGTAGGCTTCCTCTAGCACTGTCTCGAAAAAGATATTAGTGCAAACATTTTGCATTAAAATTCAGCTATTGATTTCCACCTACACCGGCCGCCACAGATAGTCATTACCTACAACCTAAGACCCAAAACAAAACTCATTCTACCCGATTTTACGCTCACGAGTTTTACGACCATTCTAATCTGAGTCCTCATGGACAGTCGACACCCGACCCCCACACCCGCTACAAAATTCAAAAAGTAGATAAAGATGTGACTTAATCGACCCCTATCACTTAAAAAGCGAAGTAACTACCATCTTGTTTGATTCAAGCACGTTATTGTCAAGGCATATTTGTGTATATAATACGATCCCTTCAATATCAAGCATCTTGTGTATATAATAGCTTTGGGACATTTATGTCTTCAATGTTGCATGTTATCCGCATGTTGCATACTAAAAATTCTAACTCACGTGTCTAAGCTATCTTAACATATAAGTGTACAATGGAATTTCGAGGGTATCATCTCTATTATCACAATGTTTACTGCATTACTTAAATACTAATTAGTTAAATATATTTCCTCTCGCATAGGAAAGTACTCACTGAAAACAAGAAGCAAAGGTCAAATCTTCATGTAACATCCGCCTAAAAATCTTTGAAAAGTCAAAGTAACTCAGTTTTATTTGTGTGGTTCTTTTCTTAGTATAATAATAAAAATAATTATCATGGACCTCTATCTGTGGGTCCCAACATGGAAGTGTTGAGACCCTAATGGCTAATGCAAAGCCCCTCGGACTCATCATGCCTCGAAAAAGGAAGAATTTTTTATGTGACAATAAAGTAAGATCACCAACTGAATAAAAGTGTAAGCTAAAAAAAAAAAAAAAAAAGGCTAGAGCACATGAGCAATCGAGATTCGTACCTAAACAAACTCGTGAACAGCGTAGCCAATTATTTCACAAGCTTAATTTTTGAGAATAATTATTTTATAAGCCCAATTCAGATAGCCTAACCCAAAACCAAACCTGAACCTAAACATTAATCTTAACATCGATTGTCTTAACTGTTCTTCTAGTTAAAAATAAAAATTAGCTATGCCTTTTAATTTGTAAAATTCGATAAATTTTCTGGTCTTTTTTTCTTTTATTATTCTCTTTTTATGGGCCGGGCCGGGCCGGGCCGAGCCGAGCAAAGCTTTCCTCGTGTTCACGTAAATTTCATGAACACTAGTTTGAGCACGAATTTAGAACTCGTGACGAACACGAGTCGAGCTTAAACGCTGTCAAACTCAGCTGAGTATCCATGCACCCCTAAGTATTTCTCCATACCGCTAGTGTGGCGAGCCTCCATTTCTAATACATGTGAAACGGTCATGTGTTCAGGTAACAAGCTAGGGAAGGTGATGGCGTTGTTTCCAACAATGTATCTATCAGGTGGCACGTGCGTTACTCTGATCATGATTGGAGGAGGAACCATGAGAATCTTCTTTCAGACCGTATGTGAAACTGCTGCGCAAGAGTTTAACCCGCTAACCACAATCGAGTGGTACCTTGTGTTCACTTGCTCGGCCATCGTTCTTGCTCAGCTTCCCAACTTAAACTCCATAGCCGGAGTTTCACTAATGGGCGCAATCACGGCAATCACTTACTGTACTACGATATGGGTGGTGTCTCTCACCAAAGAAAGGCCCATCGATGTCTCTTACAGAGCACCAGGGGCAAAATCTGATGTGGCTAGGATTTGCGACATTCTCAACGCTCTCGGCATCATCGCTTTTGCTTTCAGAGGCCACAATCTAGTGCTTGAAATTCAGGTTTTGCTACCAACAGCAGAAATACAGATTTTTGTACATTTCATACACCACCGCTTGCCTAGTGCTAAACGTTTTACAATTCATTCACCAATGCAGGGTACAATGCCTTCAAGTTTGAAACGCCCATCGCGTCTGCCAATGTGGAGAGGAGTCAGAGCCTCGTATGCAATCATCGCAATGTGTTTGTTTCCACTGGCAATAGGGGGCTATTGGGCTTATGGAAACTTGGTAAGCACTCGTATTTTCGATTGGTTCATTCTGTCCAGAATAAGCACCCAATCCTTGCTCTCCAACCAACGAATTTCTGATATAAAACCCTATATTGATAGTCATGGAAAGAGAAGCTAATACTTGATATATTTGATGTCATCTCAGATACCTACAAATGGAGGAGGAATGCTGAAAGCCATGTACAAGTACCATGGACATGACACATCCACATTAATTCTAGGGTTCACGAGCCTGTTCGTTGTAATCAACTGCCTAACCTCCTTCCAAATATATGCAATGCCAGTCTTCGACAACCTAGAGTTGAGGTACACGAGTAATACGAGCAAGCCGTGCCCTTGGTGGTTGAGGAGAGGGATTCGCATATTCTTTGGATGCCTGGCATTCTTTATAGCCGTTGCACTGCCATTCTTGCCAAGTTTAGCAGGGCTGATTGGAGGAGTCGCATTACCAGTCACCTTAGCATATCCTTGTTTCATGTGGATAGTGATGAAGAAACCCCAGAGATATGGTGCAATGTGGTGTCTTAACTGGGCACTAGGATGCCTGGGCATGATATTGAGCGTTCTACTCGTCATCGGAGCAATATGGACAATAGTAAGACTGGGAGTTGAAGTCCACTTCTTCAAGCCCAAATGACAAAACTAAGAAATGGGTGCCATAATTTACTTAAGGTAACCTGACCTGAAGCTAACCTCATGAACTTACTTAAGGGCGGTTTTCAGATGCAGCGGCTGGCTGGAGAGCTACTACATACTGAAGGATATGATGATCCCTACCATTATGATTAAAGCCCGCCTCATTAACTTGTAGCTGGGAGCAGTTTGATCGGGCGTAACTGCTTGATGGAGAACCACTACCTGCTGAAGGATATCATGATCCCTAACATAACCTACCATGTATTTCCTGAAGTAAAGTTTCACAGAGTAACTTTCTTGCTAATGTCTACAACTGTAGAATATCATATTACCAAAACAAATGCCAGCACCTGCATATCTAACTCATGTGCAACATAACAGTATAATTGCCAAATTTCAGTATTTAGAAGTCCGCAGAGAAACACCTGTAAAGAGCATATGACCTTGCTAGACAGAGAATGAAGTATATATTAGTACAAAAAAGGGCCTACAACCAAACATCATTATTCAGCACAAACATCAAAAAAATCCAGCACAGAATTACAAGGCACGCCAGTCTAACTCTTGTGTTGACGTAATCATATCAATTCTATTCTTTAATTAGCTAGCTTTAAGTGCAATTACATATACCAGTAGACCAAAAAAGGATGGACCAAAAGCAAGGGCCAAAAATTGTCAGAATTTATACAACAAAATCAAGTCTCTTGAAGACGAGTTGCAACTTAAGACGTCTACATAGATAGGGGAAGTAGCATTCTGCGTTTCTTTTTCCTGGCCAGTCTTACTTGTTTTGTAATTTTCATGCATAAAAGTAGTAGCAATGTTACGCATATCAATGTAAAAGCTAGTCTCAAATGCCTGAAATATAATGACACAGCTGAGAAAACCAGGAAAGCTAAAACAACAAGTTCCCATATGACGAAGACCACAACATCCACCCTGCATTCAGAAAACAGCACAGAGCATATCAGAACAGATGTTTTAACCATAGAAGAAATGCACATTAGTGAACGTGTATGGACAAGTATACATTTCAGGACTGCAAAAATGGATGAATACTGCATCAATGAAATTAAGGATGCTTTAAGACAAGACCTTATGACTAACTTGTTTTCTGTTTGGGTGTGGCGGGGGGGAAGAGAAGATGGATGAGTAGGTCTTCCTAAAACAGTAAAACAATTGTAGGGCAACCTGATAGAAATCAAGGTCATGTAAAAGAGAACTTCATGACAGTCGCAGCAAAGTTCCATTGCCAAGCATCTACGACACTCAACCAATTCAATTTGCCTGAAGGTCAATTTTAATGCCAAATTTAATTTCGAAGGAAGTCACTTCTACATTATAGCCTTCATTTGATATGTTATGCTATTAGTGCCTTGGCAAATGATCATCAGCACCAGAATAGGGCAGCTATTCGCCCCTTGTTGCAAAGTCCATTATATGATCAGAGAAAACACTAAGAAGAACATAGATTCTACAACTTAAGATCAGGTAACATCTGAAACAGTAGAAAAGTAGCCTGATCACGTCAGATGAAAAACTTGAAGAAAGCAAGAAAGGATGCAAAGTGACAAGCATGGTAAATTCACTAATGGGTGTAAATTAATGTCATAGTGCAGAGCGTGCACAAGGGTCTATAAAGATGATTGTAAATGAAGTGGTACAACTGATGGTATAGTTATGATCAAAGAAGTATTTACAGGTCGGATGGGAATTGCTAGCAGGGTCAGGCGTTTGCAATTCTTCAATCTCGTCTGTTGTTTGTACCTTGTGGTTATTTGGTCATCTGTTTGTTTATAAGTTGCCATGCATCAAACTTGGTGGGCATTATCGGTCATATCTATCACCATTGAAATGTATAGTTTTCTAAAAGAGAACCTCGGACCATCTCTATTCTAAGCTTAAGTGAGGACTCATATGTAGTTACGAATCACTCAAGCCTCGAGTATTGACCTGCATAGCTGTCAATTGGAACACAGATTGTGTATCCAAATCCCATTACTGTGAACCTAGTTTCCTAATAAGTATAGATGTCCGTTCCCGTAAACCCCATCACCTCAAAACATTCCTAAAAGTAAGGAGCAAGGCATTATGGATTGCAGGTGGACATCAGAACACGTGATTTGGCTGACAACTCTCACCACCCTCTACTTTTCTTTATGTCATAACTTCTCGAACTTCCTTTTAGTAAAGATAAAAGAGGGCATTGCCAAATAGGTCATAATAAGGCCATATATGACAAAATAGTAGCTAACTATCGAAAGCAACTACAAGTCTTTCTTCTTCTTTCGGCTTTTTCTAAAGCTTCTTAATTGCTGGGAGTAAGTCTGCTTCTAAACTTTCATGCATCAGTTAATAATTATTTGAAGTATTCCAAAAAAGGTAGACACATACCCGACCTTCATCTTAGGAAACATATAAATGACCATGAAGAAAAGGTCATATATTGTGAATAGTTACGAGGTACAAAGATTGTGTATTTTACTTTAATGCATCGTAAACTTGTGTAATATCAAGTAAGGAGGCCTTTCTTTTTTATCAAATTAGGTCTCCCACTAGAATTGACATTCATTAAGTTCCATCCGTTCTTATTTCGAAAATTAAGGTAATATACTTGTCTACTCCATTTTCATCCTTGAAAGATAAACACATCGTTCCTAATGAAACTTTAGCAACAAATGTAGATTTTAACAGGAACGTCATAGTAAGTATAAATTTTAACAAATATACACCAAACCCTAAGCCAATCGCCTCCAAAAGCGCGATCCGGTCGACGATACATTTCATCGCGCTAATCAAATATTCAAACAGTCGGATGGCATAAACATAATCAGAAAATTCAATCATAACGACAAGCGGAATCACAACAGGAACTACGAAATCGAACAAAAAATCATCGCTGACGGAGGGGGGGGAAACGGCAGTACCTCGAAGAAGAAAGATTGGAAGTGGAGGAAAAGAAGGAGACGGAGGCCCAGTCGTGCTTGGACCGAATCTGGTACTCTCTCAGCTGCTCCGCCAGATTCGATCGCGTTATCATTTCTCCTTCTCTTCCCGTTCCGAACGCTTCTTCGATCTGGAAGTTCTCGCGAAGAGAATAAGATGCTTCTCAATGCTGTCGCGATGATGACGAATAGTGCTGTGTATATCTACTACAGCTCTCGGTGGCCGATGGAGACTTCGCCCAGACTCGAAGGATTGTGAATCTGAACCATGGAAGACAGGCAGAAACGAAGAAGAGCCCCAGTTTTCGTTTTTGCCTCTCTTGTTTCTGGTTTTCGTTTTGGTTTGCCTCTTTTTTCCTCTGTTTTTGCCAAAAACACTTAAAACTGAAAATTAAAATCATTTTTCCCCTTTTTCCTTTTTAGATTTTCGTTATTGACATGTTTTCATCTATACTCTATACTATATATAAAGGCAAATGACACAAAATATAAATCTTAAATGGTAATAACCACCTATAAAGACATGTTTTGTTTCATAAATTAAACTTCATTAAAAAATATAGTTAAAATAAGTTATAAAGCCCAAAATTGGTTTTACAAAAATATATTTTGCTAGCAGTTTTATCGAATGTGATAATAAATACTTATACATACTTGATTTTTTTTAACAAAATTGATATTATCAACTTTATTTTGCACACGCATCGTAAAGAGAAAACATGATTTGGTTTGGTATAACATCTTTTTGGTATTACATAACTACATATCTAGAATGGTGACAAGTGGCATTCTATAATTTTTTCTTTAAAATTTCACAAAATAAAAGTTTAAATAGTGAATAACTACTGTTACTTTTTAGAATGTACAATTCATTTTATCGAATGCACCTTATACATGGTATTATAACCAAGTTTAATGCCCGTATTTGTAAACCTCATTTTTCCTCTTTATTGAGGTAGAATGTTGTCCTAGTGCCTTTTTTGGTTTTTTTAAGGAAGAGATTGTTGTCTTTACGAAATGTACATATTCTTTGATTATTTGGTGACCAAAACAAGAGAGAAGAATATTCTCTTTCATAATCTTTCAATAACCAATCGAAACTTAGAAGAATGACACATTTACTTTCTTTTTTCCTTTTTGACAACTAAAGACCACTTGAGCTTGAGAAAAAAATAAATTTTGCTTTGAGAAAGTTCATGTTAATATGATTCCGATTTTCGAAAGGCATCTCATAATGTCGAAACAATGTATAGTTACTCAATCATGAGGTACAACTACTTCGAAGCGCATACTTCTTCTGTTTCACATAATTTGATCAACTTTTTTTTTGGACGGTCCCACAAAAATTGCATATTTTCAAATTAAGAAAGATTTTGTATGTACTTTTACATATTTACCCTTTTATTTTTTTCACTCTCTACATTTAAGTCTCCTTCAACTCATCTCTCCCCTGATCCACTTTCTTACACATTTTTATTCATTTCTCTCCATATTTAGCACTCCATTAATCTATTTTCTCTCTCATGTCCCACTTTCTTCCCCTCCTCTCTTTAAAGAGTACACAATATATCACTTAAATCATTAATCTGGATACAAAAATAAGTTAATCAAATTATATGTGACGGAGGGAATAATATTTTTGTGGATGCCATGTCTATTTAGCTAATTGGGCTAGCCTTTTGAAAAAGCAAAAAAGATTCTATTTCCACAGGTTAAGTTTTTTTGTCCATTGAAGGCACTTGGGCTTGTGCTACAATGTGGAGCATTCTCTTTAAACCTCCCAATTCCTAGTGTGGGCGCAAACTGAATCGAAATCTTTTGTTACCTTTTATAAGGGTATAAGTTTTCGTTAGTTCCTTTATTTCCTTGAAATTGTTTCAGTATAGGTCTTGAAAAGAGAATACCTTAACGTTCCTCTTGGAACGCGAGATAAAAGCTACGAATATGATAGGATAAGTTGGGATGAATAAGAATTATTTTTTCTCCAGTCACGCATAAGAGATGATGAGGATTTGTGTTCCTCTCGTGTTTGGATGACCATAGGACTACATCCTGGATAGAATTTTAATTTTATCATTTTCTTTTTAATTAAACATGCTGCCCACGTGCCACAAAACGATCCATTAACATAACACACATAAATCAACGGATAAATTCTCACAAAAAGCAGATTGAGAGCAATATTGGATCACCGCAAAATTGAATCCACATGGTCTTCACCGCAACCATTCATGAAACTGAATGACAATAGAGCATATCGAGAGCAAGTGGAGGTGGTGGTATCATGGTGGAATTTTATTAAAGTCCGTGGGAGCAGCAATGAAGGTTGTGAACAGTGAGTTGGTCGAGGTTGTGGAGTTTGAGCGTGGTGGTGGAGGTGGCCGACAACAGTAAGGTGGCAAGGGTTGCAAAGGGTAGTAGCACCATGGTGAGGGTGCTCGATGGTGAGAACATTGAAGTGGGAATGTGCCTACAGTGACCAGTTGGATGGTGGGGTGGTGTTGACTAAAAAGAGAAGAAGAGGGGAAGAGTTTTTATCTAATCTTGGTATAGTAAAGCTTATACCCTCCAACGGTCCAACCCAACCCCTCAACCCCCCGTGGATAGAATTACTCTGCTCGAAATGGGATAAAACCCATTCTTCAAATTTCCTATTAGACCATTATTTGATGCCCCAAACACATGGATTCTTTGGAAGCACAAATTTGTTCATCATATACGTAGCATTTACTCGACATGCCAAACACAACTTAAGAGAAGATAAAATCTTTTCAATGACTAATGTTTTTGAAATTTATTTCCTTGCAATGAATTTCAAGTGTGTATGTTTTTATGTCATTATTTTAATACCACGCCTGATTTTCCTTAGTCATTTGTGGAGACTTTATCTAGAATATACTTGAGATGAATGGGACTGGTATCAGATGTTAGTGAGTTATGTGTCTCGATATTGTTTTAATTAGGTTTCTTAACATGTTTTCCTTGCATGTTCTTATGTAGGCAGATATTGGTTCCATCAATAGCTGCCTCCCAAGAGAAGTTCCAACCACACCGGTTGTTCGATATGGACCAAACAATCACAGAGTTAACCATGATGACAGAAGTTACACGGTCGTCATGTACGACTTCTTTAAGAGATGCAGTCTTACCATGTGTGCAACATATTAGGTCATTGGATCTCACGTTCTCAGGTCATAGCAACCTCACCGTCGGATCACCCTTCTATAATAGGCCTTCATAAGTACTACAAAATTCTAATGATGATAATATGTTGTTGATCGGCTTATAATTCGTAAAGCGTGCTAAAGTTTGGTGTTCAACTCGAAAGCATACTCGTAAGAAGAACCAGTCTTTCAGGTATAAGAACTGATCACAATTTCCATATATAATTAATATGACTTTAACACCCGTCCTTACGCAGAGCGCAGAATATGAAGTGATTCCAAGTCTTGAGGTGAGTAAAGGGAACCTTCAATTTGAAAAAAGCCGACAAGGTAGTAACTTGAAGATCACGAGACATGAGCAAAGCTCAACTCTTATACTATATTAAAGTGATGTCCAAATACAAAGCATGCTAACATAAAGTATAAGCCTACAAAGTATGACAACAAATCCCATCTAGCTGTATCACGTGCGTTGCATACGGATGATCATATTTCTCAAAACAAAATTTGTGGTAACTTTGCCTGTAGCTTTAGGCTACAACCCCTTCCCCCGTCCCCGGTGATAGTTAATTTTTCATTAATTACTTTTAGTGACAAATGGTAAAAAGATATTGCAAAGAAAATGACTCGATAAATGTAACGAACAACATTGAAGTACAATTGAGGCTATTTATATTGTCACATTGCCTAGAATAATACACATGATATATATTGTATCATTGTTAACTTACAAATAATTAATTACTAATAAATATTACCGAAGCATGAAAGGAATATACATGGCCAATATAGTGTGAAACAAATTTTAATTAGATCAATGAGAAAATAATAATTGTGGAAACTTGATTAAGGTGCTATAATTGCAATTACTTTTGAAATTTAAATTGATTAGATAACTTTAATTGATCGGTGAGAGAACATAATTTAAAAATGGAAAATGATAATGATAAGTGATTAAAATCGGTTTCAGATAACAATAAATAAAATTCACGTGGAACAAGAGAAAGTGTCCACATAGACAATGAGGTTGACACATTCTCTCAGCTTCGACTTTCATGTATCTATACTATTTTATAATGAGAACAATACTTTTGGTGTAATACCCTTTTGGTGTTACACTGAAATTCATCCGGCTATTGACACTTGTCCTTTTGAGGGATAAAATCGTAAAACACTACTCTCCAATAACTTCAAACTCCCCCACTTTACACTTACGTAACTGCCTTTCCATTCTGATTTTTGGCATCTCTTCATTTTCCACTCTCATTCTCCCTTCATTTCCCCTCCCCTTCTCTACAATTATAGGAGACGTTTTGTGCGATTGGTGGCGGTGGGTGGCGAGACTTGAGGGTTGTGGGTGGGCCGATCGATGGAAGCCGTACAATGGTTGGTCAATTGGTGGCCCATGGTGCGCAACAGGTAGTGGTGGTTGTGCGGCGGCGTACATGGATGGTTGGTGTCGGACTGCTCCGACAGCAACCATGGGTGGGTCGATCGATGGAGGCTGTGGGTGGGCCGATCTATGGAGGACATGCGTGGTCGATCAGTGGCCTCGGCTGGTGGCTGTTGATTGCCCTCGGCCCTCGCCGGAGATAGTGTACGGCGGCGAGCAGGAGACTTCGGCAGGCATATGGGCACTCGGGTTTGCGGTGGCGGAGATTGTGATCGGAGCTCCGGTGTGGAGGAAGACCGACATTGGCAGGCAGTTGAGCCGTTGAGGAGGTGTCGGAGATTGATGCATGGTTTTAAATACAAATATAAAATGGGTTAATTACAAAACTGTCAACTGAGGTTTACACGTTTTTGCACTTTGTCCCCCGTGTTTATAACTTTTGCAATAATGTCCCTCGAGGTTGACAAAACCGTTGCAAATAGTCCGTCCAATTTTGGACGTTAAGTGATCACATGCCATATTGGCATGGGAAAATTTGTAATTTGCCTACTCATATTCCCCATGTCTACCAACTGAGTCTCTCCGAGTGAACTCGGTCTCTCAGCTAAGTTTCCAGGGCGAGGTGGTAATGAGTGGCCTCGAATGCCAACCCAGCATGAGACACCCATCATGCTCATCCACCATATACCCAACCCCACCGGTGAAGAGGGCCAACAACATGCTAGCCTGCTTGAATGCGTTGGATTAGAGCCCCGATGGACCGACCCGAACCAGTCCGAGTCGAGCTGAGCCCTCCACTGAGCCAGGGTCTCGTGTCGCTCAACCCGGTCCACCCCTTCGGACGCCACCAAGTTGCAGATCTGCCTCCCCAGATACACATCGGACATCACCTTGTCCTAGCTGCTCACTGTTGACCCACCATCCCTACCACCACCGCCACCCTACCTCCACAACCCTCCAGCGAGTCAAACAGGGTCGAGTAGTAATGCAACGACTAGGTAAACCGGTCCAAGAACACTGACCCATTATGGTTAGACTCCTGCTCAACCACAGTCAAGATCTCCGGCTTCATTTCCTTCACAGCAAATAACACCTTCTCAATCGCACCGGGTCGAGCTAACAAAGGGTGCAACTCGAAGACCGAGTTGACAGCCACAACTTCATCTTCTCTGAGGTCAAGCAGAGAGAGAGAGAGAGAGAGAAAGAGAGAAATAAAGAGACTGTATAATACGCTATACAAATAACTTGAGCATGAGGCTCTGTAACAGCTCTAAGTTACAAAAAGCATATTTTTTATATGAACGCTGAGAGCCCATCTCGTTTTAGTCTGATTCTGTATTTTTTGCATCCGATGACCATGAAAGAGTGTTTCCTTTTCCATTCTTCTCTGCTACAAAAGCTGATCCTAGTTTCCGTTTGAATTTGACGGGATAGAACACATGAGGTTTTACTTGACTAGCTTGCGGTGGAAGAGCTGTAAGGGCATACGTAAGCCTTGACGAGGGGTTCTCAATTAAACCAGTGGGGAAGATGGGTAAGCAAATTACAAATTTGCCCATGCCAAAATGGCATGTGCACCGCACATGATCACTTAACGTCCAAAATTGGACGGACGTCCAATTTTGGACATATTTGCAACAGTTTTGTCAACCTCGAGGGACATTATTGTAAAAGTTGTAAACACGGGGCGCAAAATGCAAAAACGTGTAAACATCAGGGGACAGTTTTGTAATTAATCCATATGAAATTAGAAGCACATCGTCATCGTCCATTTCGCAAGTGATCAGTTGGTGTGTTTCTGACAATTGGGTCAGAGTCAGGTGATTGAGAGAGAGACAGATTCTAAGACTTTTTTCAAGATTTTTTTTTTCCAATGATTTTTTATTTTAGATTTAGGTATCAGTGATGATAATAGTATTTGTTTGAGTTGTAAAGTGAATAGGTAGGAAGAAGGGTGGCAGATTAGATAGACCAGTTTTTGGTATAGAACTAAGAATTATTAAATGCAAAGAGAGAAATGAGAAACAATTACAACTTGCAAAAATAATGTTTGGATGTGTTAGGCTCTTGCAAGTAAGATATTTGACCCACAATGTATGCTTCCACTTGATTCATGTATGCTTTTTGGTGCCGTAATATTAAATATATTTTTCTAATTTTTGTCATATAACCCGTAAATAGTGATTAAAAGTTATTTAATGACATATATGCACACGCATCGCGTGTGCACGGCAACTCGTTGCCAATTATGTAAATCTTACAAGTAAAAAATCTTGAAGAACAAAACGAAAAAAAAAAGTATAAATTCTTGGCTTAGAGAACACTTGACGCAGTTTTTTTTTCAGTTTTGAAAATTGAAAATTGAAAAAAAAAAGTGCGTTTGGTAACCATTTTTTTTTTCCTTCTCCAATTTAAAAAATCAGTTTTTAAACTAAAGAGTAAAAAAAAAACTCCTAAAACTAGTTTTTTTTTCACTTTTGGTTTTTTTTTTTGTGAGACCACCACCACCACCCTCCCACCGCCGGCAGCCACCTTAGGCTACCACCGCCGGCCGCCACCTTCGACTGCCGACAGTCATCTCCGGCAGCCGGCCACCACCTCCACCACCACCGCCGAGCCACCGGCCGCCGCCACCACCACCAAAAAAAACCGCAAAAGGGTTACAAAATACAAAAAAAAAAAAAAAAACTCAAAAAAAAAGGGTTATCAAAAACCCACTTATTTTTATAAAAAAAAAATTTTTAACTGTTCTTTAAAAACTGAAAATCAAAAAAAAAAAATTTGTCAAACGAACCCTTAGCTTCACAATTGGCAAGGCAACGACGAGTATAAGATTCCATATGTAGGCCATGGGAGACTTCAACAATGAGTATAAGAATATGGCGTTTTGCTGGGGGACCATAACCATGATATTGCTTATTTTGACAAGATACTTTGAAATAGGATATTTATCAACAAAATTTTTGCCTGCTACGGGGATGGAGGCCTACTCGTCGTTAAGAATTTAATCGAATAGGAACGGAGAATACCTATGTCGACCGTTAGATTTTTTTTTTCTTAAGACGATATTTTTTTCCCTATATTGCAACGGGTTGTAGCATGTCTAACTCTCAAGATAAAACAAGTGATCATTAGCAACTCTATGCAGAGTAGTAACTGAACGAAAGATTTCATTATTTATGAAGAAAAGCCTTGACGGTTATAACCAGTGCACCAAAAGATGTCTTTAAAGAGATTTAATTAATTGTAAATACAAGGAAACCCAAAGGTCCATTAAACCTCGCTTGAATAATATGGTCTGAATAATTTCCGTGCCCTCCCCATTAAGAAATAGAAATTCGTCACTAAAGCTCATTAGTGGGCCCAGCCTTGATCAACATTTGGGCCTTCTCCGTAATGTGATTCTTCTGGGCTATTTGATCCATTTATCGGGTAATGCAAAGCTTTGAGTCCAGCCTACACACGTTACCTTGAGAACGGATATCTGCTCCAACTCTACCTGGAACTTCTACAACTAACTCTGTTTAGAAAAACAGAAAATCGTCACTAAAACTCATTAGTGGCATTTTTATGTTGTCGCTACCTTAAAATTGTTGCTAAAATCTTTTTAGAAATGTCGCCACAAACTTATAGCGAGAACGAAAGCTCCAGAAGCTATGAAAGTATAACAATTCTTCTCAATAACTTCTGTTTTTGCTAATACTCTGTGTCATTTCATAGTTATTAGAAGCAATGCCCGTGCATTGCGCGTTGCTATAGTAATGTTTTATGCAACAACAATCTTTTTATTTTGTTTTAAAGCCCAAAGGTTATGAAGCCACCTCCATCTCAATTGTTCTGAATAAAGAATAAGCTTTGAACATAAATGTAAATAACTGAATAATGGTAACAAATCATTTTCACTTAAAGTAATGCTAAGCCTCTTCATTTTTTTTGTTACAAACTGATTCCAAGCTATGATGTAGGAATAGATGTTCTGCAAAGCATAAAAAACTGTTTAACTTGGTGAGTATTAAAATTGTTTAACTTCATAAATACTGTATTTTTTACTTTTACATTTTATTTTTCTTAAGCGTAATATGTAGGGGATATCAACGGGCTTTCTCAATACGTCCTAACTTAGCCATGGTGATGGCTATCTTTCGTACCCCTTAAACCACTCTTGTAATGGTATTTTATGTATATATGACTTCATGTTATTATTATTAAGTAAAATGCAATGCAGAAATACACATAATGTTAGATATAGATGCTTGAAAAGTCGATGAACTACATCATGTATGATTTATGAAGGTGGGAACGTGACATGCATTCAACTTGTGAATGAATTAGCAACATTATTTCAGAGCCACATGCTACACACCTAAACAAGTTTTGCTACTATGAAATGATCAAAAGCATCACACTAATTAAAGCAAAAAAAATAAAGTTGGTGAAAGAATGTGAAGCATGTACGTACGCATGGTAAAAAGGTTCATTAATGGTTCCTTTATCTTTTCATTTCCACCTTGGCCGGAAAAATACGAGATTTGGGTAGACAAGGACTATTTAGGATCTTCTCTAAATTATTTGACCGACAAGAAAATTAATAAACAATTTCAGTTCTCCAAATAATGATTTTGACAAGTCCATGCTGTTATAATAAGTAGTATTAATAATTGAGAAAATAATTATTGAGCGTGATCCTCACCACGACATCAATGTTACTTAAACAGTCAGAGAATAGACTCAGTAACCTCTAAAGATTTTGACGATAAGAAGTAACAACTTAAATACAATGACATCCTTGCTAAAAAAAAGGACGAAAGAAAAGAAGAAAAAGAAAAAGAAATGCTAGTTGCACCTATATGTATTTGAATAAAATTTCGCTCTTACACGGGTTGTAGGAATCTTCCTCTAATCCCGTATATAGTAACAATTAATAGTTGTTAAATATATTTAGTGACTTTTCTTTTAACACTTTCAACGATAATTATTAGCAATACATTTTTAACGTCATTAAATAAATATCACTAAAAATATTTATAAACGATTTATTATTACTATATTGAGAATACGAGGAAGATTCATCTGATCGGAGTAGAGCCAACTATTTTCTTATTTATAACCGGTCATTCATAATTGCAGCAACAAATTAAGGCTTTAATGTTCTCCATGCCGACACGGTACTACGTATATGCGTGCGTGGCGCTCATATGATAATGACACTTTATTACAAGGTAACGAAGCATAAACCATTATTATTATTATTTGTTTAACAAATGTTAGTACAGAATTAGACCGCGTCACGTGATTAAGATCCGGCAGACACGTGCGCGCCCAGGTGGAAGGTACGAAAAGAAGAAAGAAGAGTTTCATGTGAGAGCGCAACTGCAGCAAACTTAGCTCCAAAGGAACAAACTCTGCAATAAACGTCAAACCGACCACCTGTCACCAGGCGGGTCCCACTCCCCATCGGGAAGGTGACAAACGACTGCGTATTGGGAGATGGTAGCCCCACATGAAAACGTATCATTATGCCGTGGCCCCACACACACAAATCTCGAAACTCCTCCGTTTCACCCCTTCCATTCACAGTCCTAGAAAATTATAGCCTGGTCTGATATTTTTTATCTCGAGTACTTCAGACCGTCTAAATTCTAGCTTCTCAGTCCCATCAGATTAATTACAGAGTATTATTCAATATACAAAGTTTATACGTTCTATCACCGTGTCGCACGATTAGCTTTTGAATAAACCTACCACGTACAGAAGATTAGGTTTTGAATACACCTAGCACGTACAGAAGTAAATTATATGAAGACGATGAAATTCATTTTTAAATTGTCTGCTATACTTGAATCGATCAGTTCTGATATCACGTGAAAGTATCAAATTCAAAATCAATTAATTATAAAGAGAGATGCCTACAAGCCTTGTATATTGAAGGAGTATTACTTATTAGAAAAAAAATTGGTTGCTAGAATCTTCATCTAACCACATGTATATTGACAATTTACAGTTGTTAAATGTTTATAGTGACTTTTCTTCTAACACTTTCAACAAGAATTATTGCAACACTTTTTTAATGTCACCAAATAAAAGTCACTAAAAATATTTAAAAACGATGAATTACCGCTATACATAAGATAGAAGGAAGATTCTTCCGATTTAGAGCCCGTTTGGGATTGATTAAAAAAAATAGATTCTGCTTAAATCTTAATCAGTTTTCAAAATCTGATTTAATCAGAATCAGTTTGTTGTTTGGCAAAAGTAGTTGTAAATTAGATTAAATTTATAAAAAGTATTTGGATAAAAAGTACTTAAATCAGTTTCACTATGACAAAATGACCATAGAGGGCATTCAATAAACAATTTTATAATATCCAAGTAACGTTAACATAACTTTTATTCGTAAATAATTATAATGTCCAAATAAATTATGAAAATAACTATTTTCACGTCCTACAAAAGTTGTTACTTTTTATTTTAAATTAAAAACATAAACAATCTCACGTTATTGCTTATAGTAGGACAACATCCCAAAATTACAAATAAAATTTATCTTGAGCAAAAAAAAATATATTTATCTAGTAGAAATCGCATCACAAATACCATCACGAACATTAGTATGGAAAAGAGGTTAGCAGAGAAGAGATAAACTCAAGCAATTATCTAATTAATTAAGGGGTATGAGAGGTCTTTTTGTAAAAAATAGAGGGATAGGATGGTAAATTACATGGTCAAACCTGATTTTGAAAAAAGTGATTATTTCATAATTCTCACTTTTGAGGATTATGAATTAAATCAGTTTTTAGTTTTTGGAGATGGATTAAATCTGTTAATCTATTTTGCCAAACACTCACAAACCTGATTTAATCTAGATTAAATCAGATTTGACCAAGATTTAATCAATCCCGCACACACTCTTATATAGCAGTCAATTTTTTTTTTCACTAAAGGTGCTACCAAGTGGCACTCTGTAGTCCGCTCCAATACCGAGTACCGACCTCCGCCTGTTTGTCCAATCGAGGCCGACATTTTCTGGTCCCACAAGTACACCCTCCCACGTTCGCATCCCACGTGTCCATTCTTTACTGGTCAAGCACGCAACGCATGACAGCGTGTATCCCTCTGCCTTGTCCCTTTCCTTTTTCCTACACTCCGTCCGCGCGTCAAGGTAAGCACGCTACTCGCCCTAAACATCTAACACCTGGAATTCCACCAGTCTGTCCCTACACGTGTTGAGGAAGCAAAGCGCGTTTGTTAACCGCGCAGAATCTGAGATTATGGGCAACTTTACCCCGATTTTATCTTTTGTGTAATAATTAATAAACACGTCGGTTGCACAAAGTGTACTCGATTGGGCCGTGGGCTTTTGGGCTTAATCGCGTCACCTCCGCGTATGAGAAATGTCCTATAAAAAGCCTCCCCCAAGTCTTCTATTTCAGAACCATCAACTTTCGTAAAGCTTAGCATCTTACAACTGGATCAAACTTTCGTGTTACACTCCCTAAGTTCTGCGTTTTTGATCTCACTGTGTTGAGGTAATTGTCGAAATGGCTGAGGAGCATCAGAAGGGCGGGTACGAGGGTGGCGAGACTGAGGTGAAGGACAGAGGGTTGTTTGACTTCATGGGCAAGAAAGAGGAGGTGAAGAAGCCGTGTGAGGAGGAGGTGATGGTGACGGAGTTCGAGAAGGTTCAGGTGTCCGAGCCGAAGCCGGCCAAGGTCGAGGAGGAGGGGGAGAAGAAGCATAGTCTGCTTGAGAAGCTCCACCGCTCTGGTAGCTCCTCCAGTAGCTCTGTAAGTTCTTTTTCCAAATCTAGTACCTTAATATTTTAGATTTGTTTTTTATTCAAGATCTTGATCAACAATGTTTTGATCATTTACAGAAGAATATAATACATAAGACGTTATGCTTGCATACATGCACTTGCCACTTTTTATGTAGTCCAACCATCACCCATGATTGCTGATCGATCATCTTCACTTGAAGTGGCCCATAATTACTAGTTATTGTTGGATTTAAGAAAAATTAGTTGGTCAAGTGGATGCTCTATGCTGGTGGAATTAAAGGATCTGACTTTTCTACATTAAATATGATGATTTAAATGCCAACTCTGCTCTTGATGATATCATTTTGTGGTTGCCTTATTGAGATATGTTGATTAATGTTTATGGAATCCTGCAGTCGAGCGACGAGGAAGAGGTAGAAGGAGAGAAGAAGGAGAAGAAGAAGAAGAAAGATAAGGGACTCAAGGAGAAGATCAAGGAGAAGGTATCAGGAGGAGATGAACACAAGGAAGAAGTGAAGGAGGAGAAATACGAGGACACGTCCTCGCCCAAGGGACTCAAGGAGAAGATCAAGGAGAAGATATCAGGAGGAGATGATCGCAAGGAAGAAGTGAAGGAGGAGAAGTACGAGGACACGTCCGTGCCCGTCGAGAAGTACGAAGAAGTGGTGCCTCCTCAAGCAGAGCCTGAAGTACCAGCAGAGGAGAAGAAGGGTCTCCTAGACAAGATCAAGGATAAGCTGCCCGGAGGGCACAAGAAGCATGCCGAGGAGGTGGTGGTGGTCACCGCTCCTCCGCCTCCTGCCCCTCATGTGGCTGCCGCCGAGTGCGCCAGCCCCGACGGCGAGGCCAAGGAGAAGAAGGGCATTTTGGAGAAGATCAAGGAAAAGATCCCCGGGTACCACCCCAAGACCACTGAAGAGGAGAAGGAGGAAAAGGGAAAGTGCTAGAGGAATGCCAAGTGTGGTTCCTTTGAAAAAGCAAGTATTGTGATTGTGCCTCTTTTCTACTTTGGAGTTTGGACTCTGATATTATAGGCTACATGGGGTCATTGCTTTCGATTTGCTGTGTGAATTATGTTTAGGGTTTCATACTTTTATTTTGATCCTTTTGGTTTGTAGTTCCCCCCCCCTTTCTCGAGAGACTTTAATTTGGTTGTAAAATTTGGTGTGGAAAAAGCAAAAAAGTAAGGAAATGTTACATCTTTTGTTGTGGAAATAGAAAATACTAGTACACCTTTTGCTTTTGGACGACTTGCTGCTTGATTTTACATGATTTGATTGCTACTGCTAATGTTATTAATCTTATCGTGACCTTAAAGATCGAGAGCATGACTAGGGCAGGATGTAAGCGATGATGGCTCTAGATCCCCAACCAGGAGCAATCAGCTCCGTCTCTTTTTTCAAAAGCAATAAAGTTGATAGAGAGGGCATTGAATATTCGTGTGGATAGACGTCCGGAGTCTTCTGCAAGTTGGCTTGGTACTTTACAGGCACCAAGTTGTTTGTTTAGTGTATAACGTATGGGAAGGGTGAGTATGGGAAGGGTGAAGACGACAAACCAGAGCTGGCTAATAAGTAACATGGACTGCCACCTGATTCAAAAGAATTACCTGCTAGTCACAGGAGCTCAGACCAAGCACTAAGGTTGAAGAAGATTGTTACGTAGACATTTTGATTGTACGAATGAAGCGTAATAAACACACGTTGTGGCTCTACTGTTGTACCAAAAATTTCTGAGGTCACGGGCTTGAGTGACCGATACGAACGTTAGGATGACAACAAATTCTAAGGTTGTGATCACGGTGGTGCCTTGCTTGGATTATAGTGCTTGAGTAGATTGGGAACATTATCATGGGTTTCTCAATGCATGTCAAGATTCTCATTCACAATACCTAAAATGTGAAAGATCATCAAACCTAAATCATGTGTACTAATTTTGCCGAAGAGACAGCCTAGTTATTAACAAGACTCAACTTGTCGATAACTCTCGCATTCGGAGCAACCCATGATAATTATGCTCTTATGCCATTTATTTTTTGAATGTTTAGAATTGCAATTTAATATGGCCCGTCGGTATGGGAATCGAATTCGGGATCTGGGATCATTCCTCGAGGCCCTTTGCCTCTTTTACCACTTCTAGGGGTTTTATGCCAACTTGAAGCCATTGGGAGCTGACAAAATAGTCCCAAAAAATCATAAATTTAAAATCAACAAGAAATTCTAAGCCGACTATAAGCTTTATATGTAGGACGACGATGACTGCAAGAACCACATTCCTTTACGATCAGACTTAACAAAAATGAGTAGCACATCGCCACCCCGACCATCGCTCTGTTCACTCGTTGTTGCCCCGTTTGGTTGTATATTTTTTGCGGTTTTTAGTGCTAATGGAGAGTATTTGATCGGAGTGGGAAAAATAAGGCAGTATGAAAAAAAACTGGACTGAAAATGCCTGAGTCGAATGCGTTGCACTCTTTCCTTAAGACATTATTTGCTCCCTTATAATCTGCTTAGGGTAGCAGCAAATCTGTCTCATAAGATAAAACAGGCGAAACTCACAACAGATTGCAATCAACAGACATAAATTTGAGAGAGAGAGAGAATTCGGAATGAGAAATGATATGACCATCAGTCCTATTTACAGACTCCAAAAGGTGCTTTGAACATGTGCAAACAATTGGGGCAGTTACGTGACTCTGCATATGTCACAATCTGTAAACACAGTAAAGAGGTGAAACATTTGAACTAAAAGGCATCATAAGCATTTGCTATTTCGAATTTAAACAGATCAGAAATCTGTTTAATTTCCCAACAGACACACTGTTTCAGTTCAAACTGCGGCTCAAGGTTGGGCTCGGAGCGAGGGCTCCTAGCGACGATGTGCACATGAGACAATAGCGCCTTTACGCAGCCGTCGCCGGCACGCTCGTGTGCGGTGCATCGCACATGTGCGAGTGCATGGCCATGCATACCATGTGTTTCTAGAATAATATGGTATGTCACATGACCATTTAAATACCCTTAACCTTTTCATTTTCCAAGTCATGTGGGAATCCACATCATGACTCTGTTCAACTTTATTAAATGCGTTTGTTTCAGAGTTAATATCTCTCAAACCAATCAATCAATTTGATTGATTTTTTTGCAAATTATTCCTTGTAGTACAAAGTTTGATAAGGTAGGAGTCAATTATTGAAAAATTCCCAACAGGGCGTTCATTGTAGCTGAGAGTTTCGATGGTGCAAGGTTTGCGTTCGTCAACCTCGATGCAGGCATGGCTTCGCAACTTGTCACCATCAAAGTACTCGAACGACTTAAAAAGAGCTAAGCTTAATTCGTAGGCCAAATTAGTGTCAAAGAACTGTTAATCATTCTCAGACCGATTCTCAGACCCGACAACGGCCGAGCTTCGAATTCGATTCAATTGGAGTATATATTGCTTATTTTTATTGTAAGTATGGAAAAGTGTATAACGAAGATAATGTAGCATTCAGTGGCACCCATACTCATGCTGGTCCTGGGGGCTATTTGCAGTATGTGGTTTATTCAGTTACTTCACTCGGTTTCGTTCGACAGTCATCTGATGCCATTGTTACTGCTATCGAGGTGAGCATTGTCCAAGCTCATGACAGTCTCAAGCCAGGTTCCATTTTTATTAACACAGGTGAGCAAATAGACCTTTTGCACTATGTGTCATTGGTTTCGCATTGGCCCTACTTCTTAATTTCTACGCGTAAGCTGTCAAACGATGGACCTTTTCTTGTCACTTTTGCAACTTTAATCGCACTTCCCTGTCCACTGCT
Organism: Escallonia rubra; assembly: GCA_033065855.1. NCBI lineage: Eukaryota > Viridiplantae > Streptophyta > Magnoliopsida > Escalloniales > Escalloniaceae > Escallonia > Escallonia rubra. Next base: position 362,155 of record JAVXUO010000138.1, read on the forward strand.
CTTGGTAAAGAATAGGCTTTGAACATTAATGTAAATAACTTAATAATGGTAACAACTCATTTTAACTTAAAGTAATCCTAACCTAGCTCTCTTTTTTTGTTAGAAAGTGATTTCACTCTGTGATAAAAGAATAGATATTCTTCACTGAAACTTCCAATACTACTTTTGATAGTATAAAAATTGTTAAACTTGGCAAGTACTAAAATTGTTTAACTTGACGAGTATTGTATTTTTTACTTTTGCATTTCATTCTTCTTGAGTGTAATATGTAAGGGATATCAACTGGCTTCCTCAAGAGGTCCTAACTTAGCTGTAGTGACGATCTATCTTTCGTACCCCTTAAACCACTCTTATAATGGTAATTCATGGTTATATGACTTCATGTTATTGAGTAAAATGCAATGAATAAATACACATAATGTTAGATGAATACTTGAAAAGTCGATGAACTACGTCATGCATGATTTATGATCGAAGATGGGGACGTGACGTGCATTCTACTTGTGAATGCATTAGCAATAACATTTTCCAGAGACACGTGTTACACACCTAAAAAGGTTTTGCTACTATATATGAAATGATTAAAATCATAACTTTGAAAAAATTCGCATACCTCTGAATGCTTCGTAATAATTAAAGGAAAGAAAAATAAAGTTGGTGAAAGAATATGAAGCATATACGCATGATAAAAAGGTTCATTAATGGTTCCTTTATCTTTTCATTTCCATCTTGGCTGGAAAAAGACGAGATTTGGGTAAAGAGGACTATCAAGGATCTTCTCTAAATTATTTGACTGACAAGAAAATTAATAAACTATTTCAGTTCTCCAAGTAATTATTTTCACATGTCCATACTGTTAAACAGTAAGTATTAATAATTGAGAAATTAATTATTGAGCGCGATCTTCATCACATCATCAATATTGTTTAAACTGTTAGAGAATGAATTCAGCAATTTCTAAAAAAAATTGAATTTTAAAGGAGTAACAACTCAGAATATACAAAGACATTTTTGCTTAAAAAAAATAAAAGAAAGGGAAAAATGAAATGCTAGTTGCACCTATTTATAGCAATCCGTAATAATCGTAGCAACAAGTAAGGCTTTAATGTCTTTGTTAACCCTACGGTTATTTAACCTAAGATTAACGCTGGCTGTTGTGCCAGGACTATACGGAAATAAAATTGCGCCCTTACTAACAGCAATTGCTTTTGGTGTAGTGGTAAGCGCTTGATCCAAACAGTCTTCCATGCCGACAAGTTACTATATATATGTGCGTGGCGCGCATATGATAATGACACTTTAAGGTAACGAAGCATGCGGCAATGCCATGTATTTATTAGATGAATATTTGGGAAAGTTGATGAACTACATCATGTATGATTTGTGGAGGTGGGAGCATGACATGCTTTCTACTTGTTTTGCTACTACAAATAATTAAATGCATAACTCTGATATCAGCATACATCTGAATGCGTCACACTAGTCAAAGGAAAGAAAAATAAAGTTCGTGAAAGAATATGAAGCATAGTAAAAAGGTTCAACTATCAGTTAAGAATGGTAAAATGATGGTAATGAGGCAGAAGAAAGAACTAGAGGTTTTGTAACCAAGTGTCTACTATCGATACGTATTTGCCCAATTAACAGTTCCTTTATCTTTTCATTTCCACTTTTTGGTCCGTAAAAGAGGAGATTATGGTAAATAAGGAGTATCAAGGATCCTTCTAAATTATTTGGGTGGTAAAAAATTAACAAATTATGTCATAGAGCTATAGTTGTCCAAATATTAATTTTTTACGTATAAATACTTTTATAAGTAGTATTGGTAATTGAGAAAATAATTTTTGAGCGCGATCTTCACGACGCCATCAAGCTGACAGCCAAAGGAGGCTCACCTCTAAAAACTTCTCCCCACGAACCCATGAAGTAAACTAACAAAATTGCACTAGTTAAGTTATCAATTGTTTCGAAACCTTACATTATTAGAGAATGAACTCAACAATCTCTAAAAGTTTTGAGTCTAAGGAGTAACGACTCAAAATATAAAGACATTTTTGCTCAAAAAAAAATAAAAGATAAAAGAAAGGGAAAAAATAAAATGCTAGTTGCACCTATTTAGGGGTGAGAGCGGGTTTGGGTTGGTTCAGTTTGGGGGTCAACCCGCAAACTAAACCGTTATCCCTCGAATTGAAAAATCTTGAACCGAAGCATACTAAACATTATCTGTTTGGACGGTTTCAACGGTTCGATTTAGATCGATTTGTGCCCATTTAAAAAAATTATCCCTCTGCAAACATATTACCGAATCCAAATGTTATTCGAAATTGAAGTTATAGTTTTCTTCTAAATTGCATGTAACGTTGTTACATTCAATAACTAACTACTCGTATTATTATATGATTTAACTATTATTTAAGACATATGTTACAAGAAAGAATAAAAAAATATATAAGACATATCAATAACTAGACTTTTGTGTTATAACAGTTTTCATTATTTTATTTTAGGGTTAATTACAAAACTGTCCCCTGAGGTTTACACGTTTTTGCACTTTGCTCCCCGTGTTTACAATTTTTGCAATAATGTCCCCCGAGCTTGACAAAACCATTGCAAACGGCTCCAAAATTGGACGTCCGTTCAATTTTGGACGTTAAGTCCTCATGTGCATTTTGGCATGGGCAAATTTGTAATTTCCTCTACCCATCTTCCCTTTCTCAATCTGTTCATCTCTCTCTCTCATGCGTCCTCCCCGGAATTTGGCCCAAACGGTGTAGTTTCTCGGATCTGAATCTTGGAGGACGCATAAGAGAGAGAAAAAGTAAAGATACCGAGCCTCCAAATTGAATCATCAACAAATATATTGCAAGTTCATAATATAATCTCTGATAACAAGCAAGTGCCGGCAACATATACTGTCCAGTTCATATTAAATGAAGCCCACAGCCATAGTAATAAGCAAGAAAGGATTCCGTTGAGTAGGGGATGACAAAAGAAAAGGTTTCCCTAAAATTACTCCCCAGAAGGAGGGAGAAAGACAGCCCTAAAGCTGATTTAGAAACAAAATCAAATGCTGTTGGCCTTACCTATCCAATCACCCTGTACCACTTCCTTGGTTGGAGTGTTTAGTCAACTAAGTTCAATCTTTTTTTGAACCCCTCTCTTAAGATGGGCTGATCTGATCTCAGTTTCTCGGTGCTGGCACAATTGATTGCAATTTTCCTGCTTGTGCAGTCCTTGGCGACGGACAGAAGTTCGCCGCTGTATCTTTATACGCCGGACAGCCGCTAAGAGGGAAAATGTATTCACTGGTTTACCCAGGTAAATCTGGTGTACTTTCTGCTTCCCTGTTATGGAGAGTTCACTTGATCCTAATCTTACAGGGAGGACGCATGAGAGAGAGAGAGAGAGAGATGAACAGATTGAGAAAGGGAAGATGGGGTAGAGGAAATTACAAATTTGTCGATGCCAAAATGGCATGTGCAACGCACATGAGGACTTAACGTCCAAAATTGAACGGACGTCCAATTTTGGAGCCGTTTGCAATGGTTTTGTCAACCTCGGGGACACTATTGCAAAAGTTGTAAACACGGAGAGCAAAGTGCAAAAACATGTAAATCTCAGGGGACAGTTTTGTAATTAACCCTTTATTTTATTTTATTTAAGGTTTTGTTTATTTAGATTTGCATAGTACTATGTATATAAAAATTATCAATGAATATAACCAAAAATATATTAGTATATCATAGGTAGGTTCGGTTCAGTTCGGTTCGTAATCGGTTTAAAAAAGTGAACCGAATCTAACCGTGGTTAGTTTGAGAAATGTGAAACCGAACCATTAAGATCTTTGAACGATTTAAATTGGATTGGTTCGATTTGATCGGCTTGAATGGTTCGAATCAATTTGAAGCTCACCTTGACACCTAACAATCCATAATAATCCTAACAACAAGTAAGGCTTTAATGTCCTCCACGCCGACAGAGTACTAAATATATGTGTGTGACATGCATATGACAATGACACTTTTAAGGTAATGAAGCATGCAGCAAAATTAATTGGTTATGAGAAGAGAGGCTTACAAGATTTGTACATAAAGTTATTATTTGTTATTTATGCGATTTGAGATTTACATCTCTCAACAGCTACATTTTCTCGTGCGTGCACTCTAGTCATATATAGTTAACGTATCGGTCGATAAAGGTCAATAAATAGTATTATCACGGGCACGACAAAGCGAATCTGAATCACTTGCAACTAGCTAAAACTCCGTGCTATGCACTACGTCGTTGCTAGACAGTTCCACAATATGCGTATGCGGGTGTTTGAGATTGATTTGGGGTGAGATTAAATAAGGTATGTATCTTTTACTGCTAATACTCATGGTCAAAGGTACATTTTATTTTTAAGGTGAGATTAACTTGACATCTCTTACTTTTTAAAGAGCTCTAAAATGTCAATAATACTTGTTTTATTAATAAAATAGTGCGCCCTGTTATAGATGTATTATGTGGTAATACAATTCAAAAGTGTTAAAGCACCAAAAGTTGTATATTGATGATATTGGGTAAGGGAAGCTATACCAACTCCTTTTAATAGTATAAAAAGTCGTATTATCACGCGCACGACAAAGCGAATCTGAATCACTTGCAATGACTCGTACCATTCCTACTCAAAATGCAAGTTTCACTATTCTTTGTGTCACCTGCAATTAATCAAAGATTATAATATGACAAAGAAATAAAACTAAGGGTGCACCAAGTGGTACTTTGGTCCGATCCGCCTCCAATACCGATCCACCTCCTGTTTATCCAATTAAGACCGACATTTTCAGGTCCCACGAGTACACCCTCGCACGTTCTTATCCCACGTGTACGTCCTTTACTGGTCAAGCACGTAACGCATGACAACGTGTCTCTCTCTGCCTTCCCCTTTCCCCCGTTCCGCCCCGCGTGAAGATTGTTCACAACCTATCCGGACCGCACCCTTTGGGCCCGCTAAGGAACACGTATTGCACGACACGTCATCCACTTGTCAGTCAAATTTTCTCAACATCATTAGTCGGTCAAAGCGCTCCATGCCTCGAGCATCCAGACGGCAGTCAAAAGTGCAGCTTCCCCCCCGAGGGGTCGGCCACCCCCCTGAGAAGGGGGTCGGCCACCCACTTTGTAAGGGGGTCGGCCACCCACCTTGTAAGGGGGTCGGTCACCCTCCTTTTAAGGGGGTCGGCCACCCTCCTTGTAAGGGGGTCGGCCACCCACTTTGTAAGGGGGTCGGCCACCCTCCTTAGAAGAGGGGGGTCGGCCACCCTTGTCTTTGGGGGGGAGACCTGCTCTACACTGCTGACTTCTCACTCAACAACGCTCACCCACCATCATCAGTAACGCGAGGCCCATTGTCGCCCACACGTCATCGTCGCAACAACCGCCACGCACGAACACGCATCATCATCTAGGTACTATTCCGCGACACTCGTCGCCGTTCCGGCCCTCGCGATGGGATGGGCTCACAACCCTAAAGCCCTCGTCGACATAATCAACCAGGGGCTCCGGCCCTCGCACGCACATCAACCGACGGGCTCCGGCCCTCGCGCGTGGGATGGGCTCACAACCCTAAGGCCCTCGTCGGCACACTCAACCGGGGGCTCCAGCCCTCGCCCGCACAATCAACCGACGGGCTCCGGCCCTCGCGGCGGGATGGGCTCACAACCCTAAGGCCCTCGCCGGCACACTCAACCGGGGGCTCCGGCCCTCGCCCGCACAATCAACCGACGGGCTCCGTCCCTCGCGGCGAGATGGGCTCACAACCCTACGGCCCTCGCCGGCATACTCAACCGGGGGCTCCGGCCCTCGCCCGCGCAATCAACCGACGGGCTCCAGCCCTCGCGGCGAGATGGGCTCACAACCCTAAGGCCCTCGCCGGCACATTCAAACGGGGGCTCTGGCCCTCGCCTGCACAATCAACCGATGGGCTCCGGCCTTCGTGGCGGGATGGGCTCACAACCCTAAGGCCCTCGTCGGCTCACTCAAGCAGGGGCTCCGGCCCTCGCCGCAGGATGGGCTCACGACCCCGAAGCCATCGCCGGCACAATCGTCCGACGTGCTCGTAGAGGGCTCCGCTCATACTGCTACGGCGCGAGGACCCCTCGCCACGGACTCTGAGCATTTAGCTGCAAGCATGTCCGCTTATGTTACCATTAATCATCGACACCGCCAGGGCAATGACCACCGGGTCACTCCGGGACGGGAGCAGGTCCTCGGAGGGCATCGCACCTAGCTCGCCTGACAGTTGGCTACAGGGGCAACCCTCGCCGCTGTCAGGATCTTCGCGCGTCTCTTGACGCATCTCGTGGGATTCAGTAAGGGCTTGGACTAGAGGCTGGGGCAACGGGCTACTTTGACCATGCTACCGCGGTATGGTCAGTCTCCTCTGACAGGCAGAAGGATGATGCAAGAGCAGGGCAACACTAACTCGGGGACCGGCAATTCAACGGACAATGAATACTCTGGGACCCCCATCGGCGACGTGTCACTCCGGGGGACGACACATATTGGCTGATGACACGTGCGCATTTGTGCCTATATATAGTGGACTTTAGAGCTTATTTGGGGACTTCTCTCTCATTTCGACATTTCACTTTCTCTCTCTAAAACTTATTCTCTCTGGATTTTTAGTGAGAGAAATACATCTGGACTCTTGACATTTGACCTTTGACGCTGCACCCTTGACTCGGACTGTCGACCTCCTGCCCTGTTCGTCTCAGCCTTGCCTGCGCGGCGCTGCCAGCCCTCGCGACCTGTCTGGGGAGCCTTGCTCTCAGCCCTTACTCTGTCTCCCACTTGGCCATCTGGAAGCTGACTCTGACTGCATCCTTTGTGGCACCTCTACGTGGCCACGGACCCTCTTTCATTGGCAACAAAGATTAAGCACGCTGCTCGCTCTAGATATCTAACACCTGGCATACTACCCATCTGTATGTACACGTGTTAGCCAAGCATAGAACTTGAGATTATTGTAACATTACCCCGATTATATCTCTTTTGTAATAATAATAAACGAGTCATCGTGGCAAGTCGTGTGTGCGAAAATAAAATTAATAGTACAAATTTTGTTTTAAACAAAAATTAAACACCACATATACGTGTTTATTGTCATATTCAGTAAAATGAATCTTAGATAACAGAAAAATATAGTTAGTCATACATGTCCAAAAATAAGCTAGCAAAATATTATTATCGTATCAAATTTCACCTTTAAATTTTTTTGACTATATTTTTGATGAATTTTAACTTGTGAAAACTAAACATATTTTTGTAGGTAGTTACTAATCAATTGAAATTTTTATTTTTTGTCATTTTCTAAAAATAAATTTTGGAATGTCACATGTCATCATTGTAGGTTGATATTTATGTAATACTAAAATGATATCTATACTATACGAGTCACTGTGGCACACGCGATGCGTGTGCGAAAATAAAATTAATAGTATAAATTTAGTTTAAAAAAAATCAAGCATCACGTATAGGTGTCTATTGTCATATTATGTAACACCAAAAAAGTTTTATACCAAATCACGTTTTTCCTTAATAAGTAGTATAGATATATTTGGATTTGGTTGGCATCTTCTATGCCTTCCAAACCCCAAATCCTATTTTCTTGAATTCTTAAAATTTTAAAATAGAACTTAATAGGTGTTTAATTTTGATTGGTTACAAAATAACTTCAAACCCATAAACTCTAACCATCCAACCTCATGACCTCCATTCTTCCATTTTATAATTAATTAATACTACTTTCATACATAACAGGAGATATTAACTAACATCCTTTTCGTGCATAGCACGGAATTTTAACTAATTATATCAAATTAAATTTTGACTTAATAAGTAGTATAGATAGATCAATCGTGGACAGTGTAGTCGATTGGGCTGTGGGCCTTTGGGCTTCTCTGACGATTAATAAAGAAGACACTAAAAGCTTAATCGCGTCACCTCCGCGGTTAGAATGTCCTATAAAAACCTCCCCAAGTCTTCCATTGCAGAACCATCAACTTTCATACAACTAAGCTTAGCATCTTACAACTTGATCAAACTTTCGTGTTACACTCATATTTTTGCGTTTTTTTATCTCACTGTGTTGAGGTAACTGTCGAAATGGCTGAGGAGCGTCGGAAGGGCGAGTACGAGGGTGGCGAGACTGAGGTGAAGGACAGAGGGTTGTTCGACTTCATGGGCAAGAAAGAGGAGGAGAAGAAGCCATGTGAGGAGGAGGTGATCGTGTCGGAGTTCAAAAAGGTTCAGGTGTCCGAGCCGGAGCATGGTCTGCTTGAGAAGCTCCACCGCTCTGGTAGCTCCTCTAGTAGCTCTGTAAGTTCTTTTTCCAAATCTAGTACCTTAATATTTTAGACTTTTCTTTATTCAAGATCTTGATCAACAATGTTATGATCATTTACAGAAGAATACAATACATAAGACGTTTTGCATGCATACAGGCACTTGCCAATTTTTATGTAGTCCAACCATCACCCCAGATTGCTGATCATATTTGTTTGAGGTGGCCCATAATCACTAGTTATTGTTGGATATAAGAAAAATCAGTTGGTCAAGTGGATGCGCTCGGCTGGTGGAATTAAAGGATCTGACTTTTCTACATCAAAAATATGATGATTTAAATGCCAACTCTGCTCTTGATGATACCATTTTATGGTTGCTTTATTGAGACATGTTGATTAATGTTTATGGAATCATGCAGTCGAGCGATGAGGAAGAGGTAGAAGGTGGAGAAGAAGAAAAAGAAGGGACTCAAGGAGAAGATCAAGGATAAGGTATCAAGAGGAGATGATCACAAGGAAGAAGTGGAGGAAGAGAAGTATGAGGACACGTCCGTGCCCGTCGAGAAGTACGAAGAAGTGGTGCCTCCTCAAGCCAAGAAGTACAAAGAAGTGGTGCCTCCTCAAGCAGAGCCTGAAGTACCAGCAGAGGAGAAGAAGGGTTTCCTAGACAAGATCAAGGATAAGCTGCGTGGAGGGCACAAGAAGCAGGCCGAGGAGGTGGTGGTCTTCACCGCTCCTCCGCTTCCTCCCCTGGTGGGGGCCGGCCGAGTGCACCAGCCCCGACGGCGAGGCCAAGGAGAAGAAGGGCAATTTGGAGAAGATCAAGGAAAAGCTCCCCGGGTACCATGTTGGAAAATATGGTAGTATGGAGAAAAACTAAAGTGTGCACTCTTTCCTTAAGACAGTATTTACTTCCTTATAATCTATTTAGGGTAGCAGCAAATCTGTCTCCCAAGATAAAACAGGCAAAAGATCATCAACCCTATTTATAGGCACCAAAAAGTGCTTTGCAAAGTGCGCCTAAAAGCGCTAATAGCGACTTTACGCCGGCACGCGCGTTCTGTGTGCACATATGCGGGTGCATGACCATGCATACCATGTATTTCTAGAACAATATGATATGTCATATGGCGATTTTAAATACCCTTAACCTTTCCATTTTCTAAATTATTTGGGAATCCACGTCATGACCATTTTTCAACCTTATTAAATCCCCTTCTTTGAGAGTTAATATCTCTCAAACCAATCAATCAATTTGTTTGATTTTTTTTGCATATTATACCTTGTACTACAATGTTTATTAAGGTAGGAATCAATTATTGAAAAATTCCCAACAAAGAGCATTGAAGAAGAGAAGGAGAAGGAGGAAAAGGGAAAGTGCTAGAGGAATGCCTAGTGTGGTTCATTTGCAAAAAGCAAGTATTGTGATTGTGCTTCTTTTCTACTTTGGACTCTGATATTATAGGCTATGGGGTCATTGCTTTCGATTTGCTCTGTGAATTCTGTTTAGGGTTTCATACTTGTATTTTGATCCTTTTGGTTTGTGTAGTTTTTTCCCCCTTATTTCGAGAGAGACTTTGGTTGTAATATTTGGTGTGGAAAAAGCAAGGAAACGTTACATCTTTTGTTGTGGAAATAGGAAATACTAGTACATCTTTTGCTTTTGGACTTTTCTGCTTTGATTTTACATGATTTTGATTGCTACTGCTAATGTTATTAATGTTATCGTGACCTTAAAGATCGAGAGCATGACTTGGGCAGGATGTAAGCGACGATGGCTCTTGATCCCCACCCAGGAGCAATCAGATCCGTCTCTTTTTTCAAAAGCAATAAAGTTGATAGAGAGAGTATTGAAAATTTGTGTGGATAGACGTCGGAGTCTTCTGCAAGTTTGTGTGGTACTTTTATAGGCACCAAATTGTTTGTTTAGTGTATAACGTATGGGAAGGGTGAAGAAGACAAACTAGAACTGGCTAATAAGTAAGCATGGATTGCCACCTGATTCATATTATTTTCTTGCCATAATGTGAAGCAAACTGGATTTGCATCGGTGAATTTGCTTCACGATTATGATGCTTGAAAGAATTGCCTAATGGTCGCAGGGACCATGCACTAAGGCTGAGGAAGATTGTTAGGTACTGATTGTACGAATGCAGCAGTAATAAACACATACATTGTGGCTCTACTGTTGTGCCCAGAACTTTCTTTGGTCACGGGCTTGACCGCATCGACACGAATTCTAAGGTTATGATCTCGGTGGTGCCTTGGTTGGGTTATGGTGGCAGATAGAAGTTTGGGAACATTAATCGAAAATGTTCTATCGATTTTAAAGTTTCTTAACGTATATGTCAAGTGAGAATACATACCTAAAATGCAGAAAGTGTTGGAAATCGCAATTAGGTTTTGATCATGAATAATCACTGTTCTTAAAGAAATATGCCCACATTATGATTGCTGCTGATTTAATGGCAGATTCCTCTAGGATAACAAACGCAAATGAAATTTTGACCAGTAAATTAGAATTTTCTCAAGAACATATTTTAGAATATTGTGTTTCTGATGATGAAAATTGAAGGATTTACATATCTATACTACTTATTAAGTCAAAACAAGAATTGGTGTAACACTTTTTTGGTATTACATAACTAGCAACCTACAATAATGACAAGTGGCATTCCAACAAAATTTCTAAGAAATGACACAAAATAAAAATCTAATTGGTAAGTAACTACCTATATAATTATGTTTACTTTTCACAAATTAAAATTCATCAAAAAATAGAGTTAAAGTAAAATTTAAATGTCAAGTTTAATACGATAATAATATTTTGCTAACTTATGTTTGGACACATATGACTAACTTATTTTTCAGTAATTTAAGATTCATTTTACTGAATACGACAATAAAAATGTATACGTGATTTTTTTTTATAACAAAATTTGTATTATTAATTTCATTTTTGCACGCGCATCACGTGTGTCACAGTGTATTAATAATATCTAAATTGACACAACACTTGGCAGCAAGGGACAGAACTAATTGGGCAACTATCAACAATTAACTGATGTCACAGTGTATTAATAATATCTAAATTGACACAACACTTGGCAGCAAGGGACATAACTAATTGGGCAATTAACTGCTAACTGCAGTAACTGCTAAATAAAACAAAATTAATTAAAAAACATTAATTAATTTCAACCAAGACCCAAGTGTCCATCTTTTGACCATTAAATATTGTTATATTTCAAGCCCAATTTAAGGTCAAACCTCTCTCCAACTCTTCCCACCATCCAAAGTTAATTGGTTTGGTGAATGAAGCCTTATAAAGGTTTTGCATCCTTGTTACTTTTTCAATGTGGACAACAAACCCACACTTGTCACTAACTATTCTAACCGAAAGATCGTCAAACCTAAATTATGTGTACCAATTTTGCCGAAGAGACAGCAAAATGGTGCCGAAGAGACAACCTAGTTATTAACAAGACGCACCTTGTCAATAACTATCTTACTAGTTTTGAACCCGTGCGTTGCACACGGGAATATTTTTTACAATTTTAGGTCAGGTGTTAATTAAGAGAGGTCATATATGACTATAAATACAATAATATACGAAAATAGTAAAAGCGATGGCAAGTGCAGGTTGGAACAATTACAATCTAACCAAAACATCAAGTTAAAGTTACAGCACTTGTGTTTCAAATAATTTAATAATCATCGAGTGAACACAATTTTAAAAAGAAAATTTAGAATGCAAATAGTTGACGAAGTTTTCATCGGTAACGTTCACATTGATGCCTCCAACGCTGCAAATATATCACATAGTCATGTTAGAGTGCTTATTTAATACAATACTGCACCAAACAAAATAATTCAACATACCTGGCCCAAAAAAATTATCCATTTGTACTCATGAGCATGTGTTCAAGGTCTGTCCATGCCTTCAGCAATGATCATCCTTTCAATTTTTTCCAACATAACTGCCAGATCTCTCATGTCGAGAAACTTATTTTTTAACTTTTGATGAATGCTTTCAATAGGCCATGTAGACGGAAGTGTGACCACAATTGCACGAACCAAAGTGGCTATGTTTGGACTAAGACCTTTTCGCTTAAGATTATGGTAGATTTTTTTTTTGCTAGCATGTGAGATCTCACAGTGATTTTTGGATCCATACATTGTTTTTCTAATTGAATCCATAAGGGATGAAACTTTCTTTCTCTATTTTCCAAATAATTTACTAACTTTGCCGCATCATGCAAGTAACAATTATCAAAGATATGTTTTTTTGCTCCATCCCAGGATGACGGAAGATCATGAACAATCTTTTGAATCAAATAATCTTCTGAAATTTCGTACCCGCAGATTCGTAACTGATGGCAAAGTTCAAACTTTTTACGACAATACTTAGTTATTGGTGTATCTGGCTTGAAAGTTGTATTTTCAAAATCTTCCAAAAGCGACCTAACGCGAAGACACTCGTTTCGAAGCCCCATACTTGAATAAGACCTAAAAGACAAATGATACAAAGTTACTAAAACTTATAATTTTTAGAGAACAAAAAATATAAAAAATGGTTTCGATATGTTGGCAAGTGATTATTGAATAAAAAAAAGAAAAAAATGATGTTAGAACGCGAGACATTATATTTGATCAAACCACAAAAAAAATGGTGCATTAATTATTAGCCGAAATTAGAGTCACTGCCCAAAAAGGAAAAAAAAAAGGAATTATTCAAACAAACATGTTTGAATTTCCAGAGTCTTAGGTTCAAAAGAAAATATTCAAGTCACAAAAGAAAAGTCGTATTGCATTAACACGAAAAAGCTTAGCAGAGCCAGTAAATCGACGAATAACAACAGTTGTAATCCGTCAACAGGCTAACTTTGATGACTAATAATTATTTTCATCACGGGGTGGTAGTGCACTTTCTTCCATGCTTAGATTACACTTGTCTCCATGATCATCAATGTTAATCGCTTCAGATGGATTTTCTTTAGAGTTTCTGTCAGTTTACATCAAAACAGATCAATTATACACACGCAATAATTGTTATTTACAATTATTGATAATAAAGTTCACGTACTTACCCTTTTACGCACACCTTTTTTGATGGAGGTTCATCAATAAAAAGCTCTCGTTTTATACTTTGCCCAATCTCCGTCGAAGACATCAACTCAATTTATAAGATATTGTACATGTAACTTAACGTGCCACTTAAAACTATAAGGAATAAGTACGAAAAAAATGTATACCTCCTTTAACATCTTTCTTGCTTCAAGCTTATAGTTGACATCAAATGTCTTGCTAACGGTAAGTCTTTTGCTTCCATGTTGCATATTGTAGTCATTCAACTTAATTTGGAAGACAAATGCTTTTCCCAAGAACTTCTCTTCTAACAGATCGTGAACCAAGTTTGGATTCCTTTCTCGTGCCTGAATTATGTAAATCAATAGCAAAAGGTAAAAAAATATTCCTGTTAAAGGGAAAAAAATTAAAATTGCTAAGAAAGTAAATATAATATATAATTAACCTTCTCATGCATATCCAATAGATGAGTGACAGAATATCCCAACCACTTTTCTACTTCTCTGTCGAACATCGTACAAATGGCAATATCGCTTTTGTCGTCTATTTCAAGCATTAGCCTATATCTAAAATTACAAAGACCAAAAGCATTTATACTATGATAAACTTACACATATTAGACAATAAAAGAGTTATAACTTTCATGTCCAAAATTACCTTGGAACTGGATATAAAACCTCTGTATTGCATGTTTCACACCACAACTTAGACTCCTTTTCAACAGCTTTCTTTCGACATGGGCATGACATGTAGTACCATCCATAAGCACTATCAATCCTCAGAACCGTGGCCTTGCATGTGTAAGTAGTTTTGAACCCGTGCGTTGCACACGGGAATATTTTTTACAATTTTAGGTCAGGTGTTAACTAAGAGAGGTCATATATGACTATAAATACAATAATATACGAAAATAGTAAAAGCGATGGCAAGTGCAGGTTGGAACAATTACAATCTAACCAAAACATCAAGTTAAAGTTACAGCACTTGTGTTTCAAATAATTTAATAATCATCGAGTGAACACAATTTTAAAAAGAAAATTTAGAATGCAAATAGTTGACGAAGTTTCCATCGGTAACGTTCACATTGATGCTTCCAACGCTGCAAATATATCACATAGTCATGTTAGAGTGCTTATTTAATACAATACTGCACCAAACAAAATAATTCAACATGCCTGGCCCAAAAAAATTATCCATTTGTACTCATGAGCATGTGTTCAAGGTCTGTCCATGCCTTCAGCAATGATCATCCTTTCAATTTTTTCCAACATAACTGCCAGATCTCTCATGTCGAGAAACTTATTTTTTAACTTTTGATGAATGCTTTCAATAGGCCATGTAGACGGAAGTGTGACCACAATTGCACGAACCAGAGTGGCTATGTTTGGACTAAAACCTTTTCGCTTAAGATTATGGTAGATTTTTTCTTTTGCTAGCATGTGAGATCTCACAGTGGTTTTTGGATCCATACATTGTTTTTCTAATTGAATCCATAAGGGATGAAACTTTCTTTCTCTATTTTCCAAATAATTTACTAACTTTGCCGCATCATGCAAGTAACAATTATCAAAGATATGTTTTTTTGCTCCATCCCAGGATGACGGAAGATCATGAACAATCTTTTGAATCAAATAATCTTCTGAAATTTCGTACTCGCCGACAATACTTAGTTATTAGTGTATCTGGCTTGAAAGTTGTATTTTCAAAAGACCCTTTTTACGACAATACAGATTTCGGCGTTTACTTGCCGAAATCTGTGTTTAGTCATGGGCAATTGTACGTCGCCGTGTCCCGAGTAACTTCATGTCTCAAGTAGACACCTTCCAACTCTTTCCCAGAACATCTATTCCGTGTCATCTCCACTGAGAGTAATGAGAACGAAAAAACTGGTAATGAGGGTGAGTGTTCTCTAGCTTTACATTACTATACATTACCACTTGCACTGGATCAGAACCTTATGACCACTATATATTACAGTACTATATATGTTACCACTTGCACTGGATTAGAATGTTTATTAGCTCTTTGAATCTGTGAGTTTGGCTGTAGCACTGTCCTGGTTGGTGCTATCTTACCTTGATCTTTGGACTTCGGTCACTTGTTAGAGCTTTTAACATCTCTCTCTCTCTCCTTCACTTTGCATATACTAATCACTCTGTGGCTTTCAAATTATTTAGTAAACTGGGGGAGTACCAGCAGGGGATGGTAAGCAGCTGCCACTCGAGAATGCAAGCAACAACAGCAAATTATGTGAGACAACAGAGAGAGGCTATTGCCAAGCTAATGGACTGGGCTCCCGAAACAGCAACACTTATCTTCCTTGTTGTCTATATGTTTATTGATAGCGAGTTGTTCCTAGTTCGTGTTTGTTATATATGGTGGACATTTGCAGGTTATACTTCTGTCGTTTCCACCTGGCTTGCTTGGTTTTTGACCAGAAAGTTTGGTGCCTACCCCAATCTTGGATGGCATCATAAATTTGATTGGCTCAATCATCAGTTTTGGGTGTTCTGTTAGATCCTTGCCCACTAATTCAATTGGCTATAGTGCAGAAATTTTGATCAAACCTATAACCAATTTGATTCCAACCTATTTAACCTCTCATGAAAATCAATTGACCTGGTCCAATTAAGGGATTGGGGCATTCCCCATATTTCATTGCAATTATTAGAACTATTAGATTGAAAAACTTTAAAACTGGGTCAACTTCTTCATGAAACTGGCACATATTGAGAAAACTTCTTACATTTCATGAACCAATTTTTAGCAAGTGGGTAAAATACAAAGAAACGGGACATACCAGCATACCCAACTCAAGAAATCAACTAAACTAATACGATCCAAATCAACTTTGGCATTAAACAGATGCTCAATAACAGGCAGCAGAAAGCGACACAAAGATACTTTAAGAGAGAGAGAGAGAACAAATTCATTTTAAAAGGAAAAAAAGAAGAAGAAGTTAACCAGGATTAATATCTTCACTGATGCGCTGAATCAATATCTCCTGACCAATCATCCTTCAAGCGGTTTCTGTAATGAACCTGTGCAATTCGGAACTTATTTCTAATAAACATCAAAATCATCACGCATAACAAAGTTACTACCCAAAAAACAAAACTAAAAACACCCGATACAAATAGATAATTTCCCATCGGTCTCTTTCATTTTCTTGCGGTAAATCTATCACTGATGTGGCGCTGCTGTCTCTCAAAACAACAATTGAAACTTCACAGGTGGATCTCTCTTGGTTAATACCAGGTTCAAGCAGCTCAAGGGCCGGGGTACTTTCAAAATGGCAGCTCAAGGGCCAGGGTACTTTCAAAATGGCAGCTCAAGAGTTACCCTGTTACTGATATAAGGATGGTTCTGATAGATGCAAAAATGGGAATTAGGAAACATGATGACAAATTGTTAACTAAAATCCCCCTTTACTCACGGGGTTCTCATCATTATATGGATTTCAGCTTTACTCACGGGGTTCTCATCATTATATGGATTCCCCCTTTACTCACGGGGTCCTCAGAACCGTGGCCTTGCATGTGCCAAAGTGTCCATCTTTTGACCATTAAATATTGTTATATTTTAAGCCCAAATCAAGGTCAAACCTCTCTCCAACTCTTCCCACCATCTAAAGTTAATTGGTTTGGTGAATGAAACCTTATAAAGGTTTTGCATCCTTGTTACTTTTTCAGTGTGGACAACAAACCCACACTTGTCGCTAACTATTCTAACCGAAAGATCGTCAAACCTAAATTCTGTGTACCAATTTTGCCGAAGAGACAGCCTAGTTATTAACAAGACGCACCTTGTCAATAACTATCTTATTCGGAGCAACCCATGATAATTATGCTCTTATGCCGACTTGAAGCCATTGGGAGCTGACAAACTAGTCCCAGAAAATCATAAATTTAAAAGCAACAAGAAATTCTAAGCCGACTATAAGCTATATATGTAGGATGATGATGACTGCAAGAACCACATTCCTTTTACGATCGGACTTAACAAAAATGAGCAGCACAACGCCCCCACGGCCGTCGCTCTGTTCACTCGTCGTTGCCCTGTTTAGTTGTATTTTCGTTGCAGCTATTAGTGCTAATGGAGAGTATTTGATCGGAGTGGGAAGCTACGATATGACAGGTCCGGCTGCCGGGGTAAACATGATGGGGTACGCTAATCTGGAGCAAAACACAGCCGGTATACACTTCAGGCTGAGAGCTCGGGCGTTCATTGTAGCTGAGAGCTCAAATGGTGCAAGGTTTGCGTTCGTCAACCTTGATGCAGGCATGGCTTCGCAACTTGTCACCATCAAAGTACTCGAGCGACTTAAGAAGAGGTTAGCTTAATTTGTAGGCCAAATTAGTATCAAACAACTGCTAATCATTCTCAGACCAGAAGATGGCACGAGCTTCAATTCTATTGAAGTACATATGGCTTATTTTTATTGTAGGTATGGGAAAGTATATAACGAAGATAATGTAGCAATCAGTGGCACCCACACTCATGCTGGTCCTGGGGGCTATTTGCAGTATGTGGTTTACTCAGTTACTTCACTTGGTTTCGTTCAACAGTCATTTGATGCCATTGTTACTGCTATCGAAAGAAGCATTGTCCAAGCTCATGACAGTCTTAGGCCAGGTTCCATTTTCATCAACACAGGTGAGCAAATAGCGTTTTATCGCTATCTGTCGTTGCTTTTGTATTGGCCCTACTTCTTAATTTCTACGCGTAAAACTGTCAAACAACGGACCATGTCCTGTCACTTTTGCAACTTTAATAGCACTTCCCTCGTCAGGGCCATAAAAGGTCAATCAAGAGTGGCCAGGAACTGAATATGGTCTCCGAAGCAGGATGACAACAGGGCGGGTCGGATGCGGATCTCCTAAAATCCGAACCCGCCCCGCTCGTCATGGAACTTCGCCCCGCCCCGCCACCGGGTTATTTATGTGAAATATCATAACCGATCCTATGAGAATGTAGAAAACCTGCACCCGCCCCGCTCTTGCTGAATCGAAAAACATGTACCCCTGAAACACGAGACTTCGGCAGAGAAGAAGGCAGCGGCGCCGGCGTAGCCTTCGGTAGAGCCTTCGGTGGAGCCGTCGCAAGCTCGACGGCAGCGGCGTCGGCGTAGCCATCGGCAGAGAAGAAGGCAGCGGCGCCGGCGTAGCCTTCGGTGGAGCCGTCGCAAGCAGCGACGGCATCATCACAGGCGACAGCGACGACTTGGTGTCTAATGGCTCGTTGTTGCGAGTCGCCGACGGTGCCTTAGATCAGTAAATGGTCAGTCGCCGACTGTGCGAAGGAGAGGCCGGGAGAGAAGAAGGCGCGACGGCGGCGCGGCACCTTTGTTGTCGGCAGAGAGGGAGATTGATTGGGAATTAGGGTTGGGAATGGGGATGATAAGGAGTAAGGACATATTATATAGGTGTGAGATGGACGACTAGGATTAAAGATGAGTAGGGTTAAATACCGGGGCGGAAGCGGGTCGCGGGGCGGTTTGGACTAAATACTATACCCGCCCCTAACCCGCTGCGAATTTTTTTAAAAAAAACCATACCCACCCCGTGGCGTGATCAAAGTCAAAAAAGACCCGCTCCTATAGGAGCGGGGCGGGGCGGAGATCCGCTGGTTGCGGGTCTTATTGCCATCCCTACTCCGAAGTTAGGCAGGCTAAATTTTACATTCAAACTCATCCTAAAAAAAATTCCCTGAAAGGACATGATATCGATAAAATATCGTTTTAATGGTAAAATTTTCAGAAGGGTGTAAGCAGCCCCGCGCAAAGTTTTGTTTGCATACACATTTTCCACGTATTCCGATATCAAGCACCAAATACAAATGACTAACTACGATGCTTTTGTAGGTGATTTGGTGAATGCAGGAATAAATAGGAGCCCAAGTGCATATCTGTTCAACCCTCCGGAGGAGAGAGCCCGATATCCACGCGATATTGATACCTTCATGACCCTTCTCAAGTTTGTGGACGGAAAGAGTGGGGAGAGCATAGGAGCATTCAGCTGGTTTGCGACGCATGGAACCTCTATGAGCAAAGATAACAAGCTAATTAGTGGAGACAACAAGGGTGCTGCTGCTAGGTTCTTTGAGGACTGGTTCACGTCTACCTCCAAGAAGACCTCCACCACCATCAACCATTCGACTAAAACGTCAAGTAAGGGTATACATTAGAACCTGGATTTGAATATTCTTCAGCTAGGTGAACATATTTAGGGTCGGGTCTGTTACAAATCTAAAGTCACAACTTTTTCATAATTCTGAAACCTCTATCTGAGCACTCAACAATGGTAGGACCGTCAGTTGATCTTTCAGCAAAGGATTACGACCTTTCAACTTCCAGTAAACAGAGAAGGAACACTTGATATTATTTTCGTTTCAATGGTGAATTTCTTTGGAGTGATCCTAAGTGAATTACTCCCTACTCTGTACAAGATGGAACTAGAAAGCACGCGTTTCTCTTAACTATACTGCTATCTTGGCCAAACTGGTCAAAGCCATTAGGACTAACTTACGTTGTTGTGCAACTTGTAGAGAAAGCACAAACAATCAAGGCCACAGGAGGACAGCCTTGCAGTAAAACGGCCAGCCAAGGGTTCAAGGTGAGGAAGAACGATGGCTCGCGATTTGTGGGAGCTTTCTGCCAATCAAACGTAGGGGATGTCAGTCCAAATGTGCTAGGAGCATTTTGCACTGACAGTGGCTTACCTTGTGACTTCAATCATTCGTCGTGCCATGGCAATGACCTGCTTTGTGTGGGTCGCGGACCTGGGTAATTAACACCCATTTTTCTAACTGGGCTTGTGCTTAAGTGACTTGATCTCCATAACCTTGTGCTTGCAATGCTTTTCAACAGGTATCCAAATGAGATTCTCAGCACAAAGATTATAGGAGAGAGGCAGTTCCAGAAGGCCGTCAATTTATTCACGACTGCCAAAGAAGAATTAAGCGGGAAAATCGACTACCGACATGTGTATTTGAACTTCACGGATATTGAGGTTGAATTAGAGGGAAACAAGGTAGTGAAAACATGTCCAGCAGCTCTTGGCCCAGGTTTTGCAGCTGGAACTACTGACGGGCCTGGTGCTTTCGGCTTTCAACAAGGTGACACGAAGGTCAGTATTGTCTAGTTTTTACTTTTCGATGCTCCGGCCAGCAGGTGTGATCTGCCACTCCAGTTACGCAGGTTACAAAGTACAACCAACTAATCCGCGGCGTCATATTTAGGCTCTCTACTACCTATGTCCTAGTTTCTTAGGATGGTAACACGAGCCAAACTGCATTCCTGCTCCTCGGGGCTCAATCCCATAGACTCATAGGACAAAAAATCCAAGCTTGATTACATTCAGAATTCATCAAGTTGCTGAGCTGAACCTGTACGTTGCTCATCGAGCAATATGCAGTCAAACTACTCGAGATCCTAGCTGATTGCTGTATGATTAAGCATGTAATAGTTTTCCTGTGCAGATCAATGACTTTTGGAAGAGGGTAAGAGACTTCCTAAAAAAGCCAACCCAGTACCAAGTGGACTGTCAAAAGCCCAAAGCCGTTTTGCTCGACACGGGTGAAATGTTTGAACCATACGCATGGGCGGTAATGCTTATAAAGTTTACTGCAATTGTTCACCTACATTGCAGAAATAGTTTCTTTTTATTTGCGCATAAAGTTCAGACTACTGTACTAACGTTAGCCTACCAGGAAATCCCGCGATTTTCTTGTGAATTTTATTTGACATAAACAATGACTAGTTCCACCCCCAAATGGAATAGCGTCATGTATAAGCTACAGTTCACAGTTGTCCCCAGTCAAGTGGATGTCCCATAACATGGTGAAATTACTTGTACAATAATAGAGTGGGAGCTCTTTCTAACTTGTTCATACGAAACGTAATCACAGCCAGCAATTCTTCCGATTCAAATGCTCAGGTTGGGAAAGCTGATCATACTATCCGTACCAGGAGGTAAGTAGTGCTTTTATCATATTATTATATGAACCCCATTTTGCTACTTCCCCAGCCTTCTAAAAATGCACGAGATAGCGAAAAAGGGTATGCATCTAACTGCAGCCTATTGTAAAACACGAGTACATAGATAATAAATCAACTCAGCGTCAGCAATGAACTCTAAACATTTTGGAGACTTGCAGAATTCACAACAATGGCTGGCAGGCGACTCAGGGAGGCGATTAAGGAGACACTGATAAGTAATGGAGATGGTGAGTTTGATGAGGAGACACACGTCGTAATAGCAGGCTTAACAAACACTTACTCGCAGTATATAGCAACTTTTGAAGAGTACAAGCAACAACGATACGAGGTAGGCAAACTTATTCACTAACAAAGCACATTTTGCCAAAAATACATCAAGGAGCTTCACTCTTCTCCTTATATACTATTGCTTCTTTGTGCTAATAAGACAAAAACTAACTCTTCCTGCCTGTGCATATGTACAGGCTGCTTCAACACTCTATGGTCCTCACACATTATCAGCATATATCCAAGAATTCAACAAATTAGCAAAAGCAATGGCACAAGGAGAAAACATTGTCCCCGAAGGACCATCACCTCCGGATCTCTCCTCAGTCCAACTCAAACTCCTTTTAGACCCCTTCGGTGACTCGCCACCACCCGGTGTGAGTTTCGGTGATGTGAAACAAGACATCCATCCGCCAAAAGGTGGCTCGTTTAACAAGGGGGATAGAGCAAGTGCCACATTTTGGAGCCCAACACCGAGATATGACCTATTGACGGAAGGAACTTATGCAGTGGTAGAGATGCTTCAAGGGGAACGGTGGGTACCAGCCTATGATGATGATGATTTCAGCTTATTCTTTAATTGGGGAGTAGATAACAGTACCTTTTATGGATCGGCAACCATTGAGTGGGAACTTCCCGAAGATGCCAGCCCAGGTGTTTACAGGTTAAGGCACTTTGGCTCAACAAAGAAAACGAAAGACTCCCCAAATACATACTTTACTGGTGCTTCCAGTGCATTTACAGTGTCTTAAGAATGCAGTATGTTCACTATCTATTGCCAAACCAATCACAAATAAGATCACCACAAAATTACTGCTTTAAATTATATTTACCTATATGAGTTCATTTTATTATACCAGCAAAATTAACATATAAGAGCACCAGAATTCTGTCGTTATTATAGTGAAGCTCTTATAAGAGCTGATAGTGCTGAAGACACACGAGGATAACATCATGGGAACTTTAGTCAGTTGTCCATCCAAATCACGCATCTAAGACTTTTCCCCCCTAAAAGTAAATCAAATGCCTTGTTGATGTCTTCAAAGCTCACTTCATGTGTGACAAATTCATCCAGGCGCAGTTCCTGGAAGTGTTTATAAACACGAACATAATGATTATATTCTAAATATAAGACAACTGCATTTTAACCAGTAGAGTTGTAGATGACCATAACTTGAAACAGTAGAATTAAACAGTAGCTGGAAAGGCTACCTATTAGGATATTGAATAATTGGCAAGCGTTTGTCAATAGTTTTGAATTTGAACTCTGCAACCGAGACTAGGAGAGGAAACAAAACCCAAGATAATAGGCTAACATTTTAAATTACCTTGTCCATGTAACGTTTAAGGAGAATAGGTACGTCAGATTTTGGCTTGAGACCTCCAAACAAGGACCCAGAAAGGGTTTTACCATGATGAAGGACCTCGAAGGAACTGAAGTTCAATTGTGACCCTGGCTTGTCCACTCCCAGCACAACCGTCTTTCCCCATCCCTGAAAATACATTGTAGTCATTTATTGCACACAAGAAACTATGAAATACGAACGCTTGACTGAATAATAAAAATCCTCCATAAACCATACATGTAGAAAGAGAGAGAAGTAGAGACCTTTCGGCAGCTATCATATGCTTCACGCACTAGAGATGATAAACCAACACACTCAAAGCAATAGTCAGCGCCCCCATCAGTCATCTCAATTATCACCTATTTTATTTGGAAATGGAACAACCAGACATAGAAGAATTGATTAATCTTTGACCAAAGATAACTTGCACTGGACATAATGAGTTAAAAAACACCCACACCCACATTCCGTTCTATAGAGAAAACATTGTCCGGACAACCACAAAAAAGTGCTCAGTAAATTGGTTTGACCACATGCAGAGAGAACAAAGAGACCTCCAAGTAAAAGCTATATGCTGACATTATGAATTATGATATTTAATGGCTCAAAAGCTTTCAATGCGTAAATCTCCTCATCCACGGTGTTATAGTTGTACTACCATATAGAAATCTCATGAATCCTCACATGACCAAGCAAATGCTACCTCCTCATAGGTTACTAAACATGCTAATCTTGTTGGATAGAGATATGATCATGAAAAGCATATTTACATTTTCGGCGTTTGGCCGATCAGTATCCCATCTCAGGCATCAAGATCAACAGGATGAGAAGACATAGAACTCAAGACAAGATGCACGAGTCAAGATGTTTACCTGGCTGACAGTTTTGTTCCCGCATTCTCTAGAGTTTACAAAGTCAGTGACTCCAAATTTTTTCCCTAACAAACAGAAAAAAAAATGTTGTCAAAATCATGTAAACAAGCTAAATTCAGAACGCTGGCTTTTTATTCCCTCAAAAAGGTCTATTAGTTATTGTGTAAGATACTAATATCAATAACATATTTGAACACCTCTCTAGCTGCACAGAGAGAAAAACACAAAAACCACAAGAATCAAATATTATAGACCTATTTCAAACTTGTCTGGGTTCACATCCACACCAATAATTCTGGTTGCGCCACATAGCCTTGCTCCCTCGGCTACCTACATCATGAAATCATGACCATTGAGCTCTCTCAGCATTCAAAAGGGAACATCAATACGAGTTGCACAAACAACCATGTCCATAGTATTCTAATAATAGCTTCAAGAACGTACTGCCAATCCAATTGCTCCTAGCCCAAATATAGCAACAGAGGATCCTGCTTCTACCTGTGCTGTTCTCCAAGCAGCACCTACACCTGCACACCCAACTTGTGTTTAGTTATGTATTAACGATTCAAACTTAAAGGAAAGGAATGACTCCGCGTATAACTTAAAGAGAGCCGAGGGTGAGTTTAGTTAATGACAACCTCTTTTATAAACAGAGTTTCTTAACAGATGAACAAAAAGCAAGAAGGCCATTTTCATATATTGAATTTCTGTCAAGTGCTCATCGAGATAGTTTTTATGTCTCGCACATAGAGAATAGAGACAACCAAGTTGACTATTGCAACACGTTCTAGAAAAGTAGTCTTGACATTCGGTTGATACTGCCAACACATGTTACAGTCCATGTAAGTGGTCAGAAGTCAAACTGAGGTTAACATCACCCCTTACTGGCTGTTTCCTGAATTCCAGTTAACTTTGCAGTTAGTTTCATCATTATCTGTCTTGATCTGACTGAATTTGTATTTAGAAAGTCTGATTGGTGTTTCTAGGAAACATCAAAAAGTTTGATACTGCTCCGGGTCATTCTCCTCCAACTTCTAGATATGGAGAGCTATTGAGCATGAAACATAAGCTTCAGTTGTTTGTTGCTAACAGAAGTTTCAATGCTCATGAAGTAGCTGCTTGAAATAATTTCAACCGGTATTACCTGTAGATACACCACAACTGAGGAGGCATGCTCTATTTGGCGGGATAGCAGGATCAACTTTTGTTAAATGGGCAATGTCAACCACAGTATACTCGCTAAAACTTGATACGTATAGAAAATGGTATACAGTATCTCCATTAAGGTCGGTGAATCTGCTGGTTTCATCTCTATGCGTCCAAGGAGAGACCATGAAAGGTAATTTTGTACATAGGTTGCTCTTCTTGGATCTGCAGTCCGTACATTCTCCACAATCTGGCAAAAATATTGGGATGACAGTGTCTCCTTCTGTGAAATCAGCTACGTTCTCGCCGACGCTCTCCACAACCCTTCAGTCGAGATTAAATGATTAAAAAGCATAGATCAGGATTCATGCATGGCCATCATAGGTCAAATGATGCCAAGCAAAATTGCCAAATCGTAGAAAGCCTGATTCACTTAAACTCAAAAACGCATCTTCATATATTCATACAACATTAAGGTTACGCACACACATACCTATGTGCGCAGCTGAGAAAAGCATCAAATTCCAGATAAGTTATCACACTAAGATAACTTAAACTAGTATAAGACATCCATCCCGCACGTTAGTACCAATCACAAACGGTAGTTACATGACAATATAACACATATATATGTTTTTACCCACTCTTAAATGAATTTGAAGAAATTATCACCCAAAATTTGAGAACGGAGATAATGTTCTGAAATGCATGCAGTAAACCAAGAATGCTACACAGTCACTGAGTTAGCAAAAAATAAGCATCTTGAAAATCACGATCATCGTTGCCAATATGGATAAGGATTTTATCGAACAATAATGTTATATATCCTTGTGAGGAGATAAATATAACAACATAGGAACCTATTTACAGAAATTGGGGTCACAATTAAACATGTCAATTGTGATGGTAAAAATCATAGGATTTAATTAAGATAAGACAGTACAAATGACTTCCAGATGCATAATATTATGTGCATTTAGCATTTTCCATTGACTTGACAAGACACCATGAACAAGCAGTCCAACACTGACGTTGACCGACAATTCTAACAAGCGAAAAAGCAAAATTAATCGACGAGAAATTTAAAATAAAAAAATTACCCGTAAGCTTCGTGGCCGAGAATTCTGGGGAAATATCCAGGTGGATCCTTCAAAGAGAGCCAAAAATTCAAATAAGCTACATAACCAAACACTTGAAGAGCCAAATATTCAAATAAACAAGTCAAAAAAAC
Source organism: Escallonia rubra (assembly GCA_033065855.1). Classification (NCBI taxonomy): domain Eukaryota; kingdom Viridiplantae; phylum Streptophyta; class Magnoliopsida; order Escalloniales; family Escalloniaceae; genus Escallonia; species Escallonia rubra. The sequence continues at coordinate 388,428 of JAVXUO010000138.1, forward strand.
GAACAGGCTACATAACCAAGCACTTCGCGCGGATAAATTCACAACATAATATTCGTACTTTCATTTTCCAGAAGGTGATGTCACTGTAACAGAGGGAGGTGCATATGATCTTGATGCGAACTTCGTGAGAGCTCGGCGGGGCCACCACCACCTCCTCCATCACCAGCGGCTCCCCTGCTTTTCGCGCCACCGCAGCTGCACCGACGACCAGCCGTCAGTTCTCGTGCGTGCAGTTTTCACGCATCTAACATGTGTGCACACGAATCGAGTTAGAAGTGTACCTCTGCACCGAATGGGCTTGCCGGCGGTGCCGGATGGCTGTTTCTCCTCCTCTGCCATTGCGACAAGAAGTTTTCTACTTCACTGCGCTGAAGGGCTGTGTGAGGGAGAGTCTTCGTCTCGAACCCGTAACTACCACTCTCAAGCGGGTAGTTCAGTATTATTTATTTTTTTTGGTAATAATAAAATAAAATAAAAAAACGAGGTGGACTTAAACAAATGGTGTGAATTTATTAGTTAAAGCGTGAAAGTAGTAAACAAAATACGATGTGGTCTGTCTGAATTGAGACATTGGATTCGCTAAACAATTCCTCATTTGATACAAGCCAGAATTGTGAGTCATGCCAAAAATAATATGAATTTACAAATGGTATCTATTAGTTTCATATTATTTTTGTAAATTCGAAAAACTTAAGGGGGGACACTTTTAAATCACCATATTCTTATCATGCCCAAAGGTTCGTCCTATATAGTTTGGAGGACCCGCAGGTATCAGATCCCCTTTTCGCGAATGGCTCATAGCATGGCTTGAACACACTTTCCATAAAAGCTCATCTATGAACATCACTCAGTCTATCATTACAACCTTCTGGGGTATCTGGACGCATCGTAATCATCTTATCTTCTGCCAAACTGAGTTCAAACCCTCTGCAATCACTCGAAGCATACAAGATCTTCATCGAACAATCACTAGAGCCTACGATAAAATCACAGCCTTCAATGCAGTAACGGCTCAGCCTATCTTTCAGAAGCTTCCAGTTCCCTTTGCTTTACATAACAATGACATATCTTGCACCTGCCGACAAATAACTCCTATCCTATTGTACATGACTATCTGCTTTAATAAAAAACTCTTGAAAGCCGGGATAGGAATTTCGTGCCTCAATCATCTTCATAAACGGTGTGGATCTGCTGCAATCTCCACTCCGGCTTCTGATCAAACAACAGCACTAGCTCGGGGAATTCTAACTGTGGTAAAATGGGCGAAGCATAGGAATTTATTTCATATTAAAATTCTTACTAATTCCAAGCTTCTCTTATCTCAGATGACGGACATTGAAGATATCCCAACTCAAGTGGCACCAGTTCTATATGACACGTGTTATATTATTGCTGATCTTCATTACTACAGCATTGACAGGACTACAGATTTGCATTTAAAAGAGGCCAGATCTTTAGCAGCTTTTGCGTGTCATGTCCGTATCTCCGTATATCAAGACTGGGTACATGAGACAATGCTGCAATGAGATCTCTCTATCTCTACATTATTTTGTGATCCCTCGCTTTTGCAAAATCTTTCTATTTGGTGTCACTTGTCTCTTTGTTGTTTCCTTTTGTATCTGTTTTGTATGCCTCGTGGCATCTTGCGTCACAACTACTGTAGCGCGCACTGTATTGGCAATCTCTGTAAATTCTTTTATTATCTATGCAATTCTCTCTTTATCAAAAAAAAAAAATTCACCATATTTTTTTTCAAAAAATTGTTCATTTAGCACTAGTAAAAATCATTTTAATAAATGTGTTGGGGAGAGGCTCTCCCCGTCAATATAGTTGTATTGCTCACGTAAAGAATCTTTAGCTACGGTTGTATTCACTCGATAATTGCTTGCTGTCAAACTTGTTTTACTTTACATTACTTTTTAAGTATATCCTTAAAATACTCTGACTTCTCAAATAACATTCTGATAGCCAATAAAGACTATTCTCTATCCATAAAATCTAAAATGATCATTAATATGTTGAGGTCTTGTATGTTCAATTAAGTGCCAAGTTTTTGTCAACATTATTGATGGAATTTTTTTAAAAAACAAATTTATTCTGATATTTGGTTGCAGGATTGTAGTTACAACATTTCGTGTATCTGTGATGAATAGTTGCTACATATATACAACGGGCATTTTTGTTAACACTTTTAATAATAATTTTTAGCAACATTCTTTTAGTTGCATTACATAAAAATCACTAAATACATATACCGATCAATAATTACTACTCCGTATTATATAATCTATAATTTAGACAATTGTAAAAAGAAAAAAAAACATTCTTAAAGCTCGTAAGAACTCATTTGTTTTTGTAAATAAATATATCCTACCATTTGACATTTGAGGGTTAGACTCAGAGAAGTCATGGTAGCAAGTTTTACCAATGCTTGAAACAAGATATGATGACGATAGCTATAATTATTATTATTATTTTATTAATTAATTAGTGCTGGTGCCAGTGCTGGTACTACTTTCTTTTTGTTTATCTATTTTTGGCGTTCACGGTGGAACTGATAGCACACTGAGGTGAAAAGTCAACATTGGCCGCCTGAAAATGACTGAAACGAGCATCATGGAAAGGACAGAGGAAAAGACGAGAAACCCCTGTACTGAGAGGGAAAGGGCCACTGAAGTGACAGGATGAAAGGAGCTGTAGAGTGTAGGCCAAGTCCTCTGCCACTGCCATGGCCGATTTCCTTGGTTACTTGGGGTATGTGCGGTATAACTTTCAGTTTTTAATTTTTTTTTAACAAAAAAAAAAGAAGAAGAGTTCTTATTTTTTTTTTATCAGTTTAAAAAATTGGTGGCTGTTTGACAGAGTTTATTTTTTCAAAAATAAAAAAAGAGCAAGCATTTGACAGGACAGCTCTTTGGGTTTATTTTTTTAATATATATTAATTATAGTAATATTTTTATGACTTCTTTTTCTGTTTTTTTTTCCTTTCTCTCTCTCTCACATCTCATAACTGCCAAATCTGCTCACACCACACAGTCCCTATCGCCGACCACCATCACTGGCCAACCTCACACCGGTGACCCATCATCACAAAACGGTAACCCATCACTACCAACCCTCTCTTCTACAACATCAAAGATTCAGCTATCTCGATCTTTAACTCCTTCTAGAGCTCGTCGACACCAACGCGTCGTAATGCAACACCTGCAATTCTCCTGCAAGTCGGCCGGTGGTAGGTGGGTGTTTGTTTGATGATGAGGTGGGTTGTCTGCGGCAGAGTGGGTGGTGTCGCCGGCCCTAATTCTCTTTCAACACCGGCGCCGTTGCTACGCTCGTTGCTGCGCTTAACTCCATACCCGGCACCTGGGCCCTAATTCTCCTTCAACACCGGCGCCGCCTCCGCACCGCTACTGTCATGGCGTCGCAGCCACAAAGATGACCAGTGGTAACAACTTCGGTGGCCAGTGGAGGTGATGGACGCGGTGGGCTGTAGAGTCCACGAGAGTTGTGGCCAATCGAGCACAATGTTGATGAAAGAGACGACCCAGCAAAGTGCTGATGAAAGAGACGACCCAGCAAAGAAATTAAACAATTTGTTGCTAGTGAGGCTCGAAGCCTTGACTTCATTAAAGAGCAACAGGAGCCCGCGTGAAAAGAGGTTAAGAAAAGAGCTTGGAGCTCTTTTCGGAAATGGGCCTAGTTTTTAAAGAGCAAGCCCTAAAAAAAAGGAGAAACTCAACCAAACACCCAAGTTCCATGGACTTTTGGAAAACAAAAAAATTGGACCAAAAAAGAGTAAAAAAAAGGGCTGTCAAACGGCCCTTTAGGCTGCGTTTGACGCAGTTTTTTTTTTCCTTTTTTTTTCATTTTCAAAATTAGAAAAAAAAAGTGCGTTTGGTAACCTTTTTTTTTTCCTTTTCCAATTTAAAAAACCAGTTTTTAAACTGAAGAGTAAAAAAAAAAACTCCAAAAACTGGTTTTTTTTTTTTTAGACCACCACCACTACCCTCCCACCGCCGGCAGCCACCTCAGGCGACCACCGCTGGCCGCCGACTGCCGGCAGCCACCTCCGGCCGCCGGTGACTGCCACCACCACCGTCGACCACCGCTACGCCCCACCACCGCCACCGCAAACCACCAAAAAAAAAAAAGCCAAAATAAAAAGGGATACCAAAAAACAAAAAAAAAAAAAAACCTAAAAAAAAAAAAAGTTATCAAACACCCACTTATTTTTGTAAAAAAAAAAATTTTAACTGCTCTTTAAAAACTGAAAACCCAAAAAAAAGTTTTGTCAAACGAACCCTTACTGTAGTGTATTACTTTTTTTTTTTTTTGGTTGGTTGGAATAAAGGCTGGATCGTGAGGTTCTAATCCAACCGGCAGGGAGTATTGCGCCTCGGAGACCTAAAAGGCCGCCACATACATCTGAGTCCCCGATTCCCGCACCTATGTCGGGGCCAAAGCGCACAAAGACCCGTGTGTGGAGCACATGCAGGGCGATGACGTAAGTTTGCCACCAACAAGTGCGGCGGACATGATTCGAACTCAGGTAGGGAACCTGAGTTAAGATCCTGGAGACCGCTGAACTAACCATTCTTGGCTGTAGTGTATTACTTTGCTTTCTGTGGAGCATAAATCATTTGGACTGCTATCATGATCATTTGCACTGCTCTAGAATCACTTCATTCTTTACATCAATTTCGTTACTTGCAAAATATAATTTTCGCTCTCTTTTCAGCATTCACGATTTTTATTATCTTTCTTTTTATGTCAAAATTATCAATCATGTGATCACAATGGATCTCAATGTTCTTCTTATTCAAAAGGTTTGCAAGATTAGGGTGTGTTGAATTGAACACGTACTAATGTTATCATAGACATGCGCCTAATTCTGACCTCGTAAGATGAATGTTTATTTTTGAATTTTTTTTTGCTAATACCAGGGTTGAAGGAATCATCTTCCTATCCCGCACACAGTGACAATTAATGATCATAAAATATTTCTAGTCGCTTTTAGTTAGTTACACTAAAAAAATGTTGTTAAGAATTGTTGAAGAAAGTGTGTGGCATAAAGACTGCTAGAAATATTTAACAAGCACTGATTGTCAGTATATACGGTATTGGAGGAAGATTCCTACAACTTAAATAGTAGTAAAAATTCGTCCTTTATTATTTAAGTACTAGCTAATAGACACGTGCAATGCACGGGATGTGATGCAACTTGATTTTGTTGTCAATCAAATATCTTAGCATAATGTAATATGTTCTAATTTTTTTTATTCTTTTTTTGGAGGGGGGGGGGGGGGGGGGGGGAGGGAGGGAGGGAGAGAGAGAGAGGGAGAGAGAGAGAGAGAGAGAGAGAATGAGTTCAAAGTTTCAAAAAAATTAAAAGTAGCCTTCAAATCAAGACAAAAGAATTGTATTTATAAGTAAATGAAAACATAGGATACATTTATTGCAGCTTAGTAATATCAATCTAAGGTCTAATGCTACTATAAAGGAAGAAAATGTATCATAAATTTGACAGATATCTACCGAAACCAAAACCTAGTGAAGAATGTTTATATTTTCAAAGAATAAGGACATGCCTAATACATTGCCTCTTTTGACAAAAGAATGTGGATTTTGCAAAAATATGATGTTGATTTAGTCCATATGAAGCCCAACTACCCACTATAAAAGTGTATTTATGTCAATAAAGTCACTTTATATTGTTCTTCTGAGAATAACTTGATAAATTTTTATATATGTTCAGTTTCAGTTATAGATGCATGGCAGAAGACAACCTAGAAGAGGGTCTCAAAGTTTTCAATATATGTTCATGTAAAGTTATTTATCGACTAAGGTTTGGGCATGTACAGATGCGCTTTTTACTTGTCAAAATACATATTGACAATGGTCTAAGATGTAACCATTGAAGGCATGCATGTATATTCGCACACCAATAAGATAAAACGCACATAAAGCATTAAGAAGCCGACACGTCCCTGTACTCGACTTGCTTATTGTGAATCACCTCCTCTTCATGGAACGTCAGTTCCTGAAACCAAGCAATATACTCGATAATGGGTAGTCAAAGACACGCAAGATAGCATAAAAAAGGAAGAATACTCGTGACAACTAATAACCGCACTTCTACCTCTTCTTTAGGCTTCTCAATATCTGGATACAGTAAGTTAATGGGAGTATCAAGCTGAACATTCATTCTTGCTGTAAAAAGAATAAAAAGGCAAGTTATCAATCTAGATAATATATCTAGTCTATGCCCATTAGGAAATCAACTCCTAATAAGTCTTTAAATTGGCACAAAATGAAAACACCCATCTTTTGGTGAATCAAATAATGATACGAAAACAACACATGCATTACTTCCCCGGTAGCATTATTTTATCACTGCATTTCTTACATAAACAATGTGTGCACTCTATTAATTCTCACGCAAAAGCTTTTCGTATTGGAGGCATCTTAGGTGAACAAAAATGGAACGAACACAATAAAAGGATTTTGAACCGTTTCATTCAAAAACACTTTGGCTCAACAAAGAACTTCCGGAGGATGCCAGCCCAGGTGTTTACAGGTTAAGGCACTTCGGCTCAGCAAAGAAAACAAAAGACTCCCCAAATACATACTTTACCGGTGCTTCCAGTGCATTTACGGTGTCTTAAGAATGCAGTATGTTCACTATCTATTGCCAGACGGAACACAAATAAGATCACCACAAAAATCACTGCTTAAATTATATTCATCGATATATATGAGTTCATTTTATTTAACGAGCAAAATTAACGTATAAGAGGATGATACAAAAGAATAAGAGCCCCAGAATCCTGTCGTCATTACAGTGAAGCACTTCCCAAATTAAGAGCTGATAGCGCTGAAGACACGGGAGGATAACATCATGGGAACTTTAGGCAGTTGTCCATCCAAATCACGCATCGAACACTTTTTCCCCCTAAAAGTAAATCAAATGCCTTGTTGATGTCTTCAAAGCTCACTTCATGTGTGACGAATTCATCCAGGCGTAGTTCCTGGAAGTGTTTATAAACACGAATAGAGAAATCACATAATGATCGTATTCTAAATATAAGACACCATTGCATTTTAAACCAGTAGAGTTATAGATGACCATAACTTGAAACAACAGTGTTGTCACATTTACTTGTAGCTGGAAATGCTACCTATGAGGATATTGCATAGTTGGCAAGCGTTCATCAATAATTTTGAATTCTGAACTCTGCAACTGAGACTAGGAAAGCAAACAATGAAACCCACCCTAGATTACTGGCTAACATTTTAAATTACCTTGTCCATGTAACGTTTAAGGAGAATAGGTACGTCAGATTTTGGCTTGAGACCTCCAAACAAGGACCCAGAAAGGGTTTTACCATGTTGAAGGACCTCAGAAGAACTGAAGTTCAATTGTGACCCTGGCTTGTCCACTCCGAGCACAACCGTCTTTCCCCATCCCTGAAGTTATATTGTAGACATTTAGTGCGCTCGAGAAACTATGAAATACGAACGCAGGACCGAATAATAAAAATCCTTCATAAACCATACATGTAGAGAGAGAGAGACCTTTCGGCAGCTATCATATGCTTCACGCACTAGGGATGATAAACCAACACACTCAAAGCAATAGTCAGCTCCCCCGTCAGTCATCTCAATTATCACCTATTTTGTGTGGAAAAAGAACAACCAGGCACAGAAGAATTCATTGATCTTTGACCCAGATAACTTGCACTAGACGTAGTGAGAGTAAAAGAACACCCACATGCAGAAACAAAAAATCGTTCCGCTTCTATAGAGATAACATCGTCCAGACAACCACATAAAAGTGTTCAGTAAATTGGTTGGACCACATCGAAAAGCTATATGCTGACTTGATGAATTCTGATATTCAACAGCTCTCAATTCGTAATTCTCATATGACCAAGCAGATGCTACCTCCTCATAGGTTACTAAACATGCTAATCTTGTTGGATAGACATTAAAGCATATTTACTTTTTCAGCATTAGGCCGATTAGTATCCCCATCTCAGGCGTCAAGATCAACAGAATGAGAAGACATAAAACTCAAGACAAGATGCATAAGTCAAGATGCGTACCTGGCTGACACTTCTGTTCCCACATTCTCTAGAGTTTACAAAGTCAGTGACTCCAAATTTTTTCCCTAACAAACAGAAAAGATAATATTGTCAAAATCATGTAAATAAGCTCAACACACTGGCTTTTTATTCCCTCAAAAGGTCTATCAGTTATTCTGTAAGCTACTAATATCAGTAAAGTATCTGAACACCTCTCTAGCGGCACAAAGACAAAAAGCCAAGCACCACAAGAATCAGATAGTATAGACCTATTTCAAACTTTTCTGGGTTCACATCCACGCCAATAATTCTGGTTGCACCACAGAGCCTTGCTCCCTCTGCTACCTACATCATGAAATCATGACCATTGAGCTCTCTCAGCATTCAAAAGGGAACATCAATACGAGTTGCACAAACAACCATGTCCATAGTATTTATTCTGATAATAATAGCTTCAAGACCATACCGCCAATCCAATTGCTCCTAGCCCAAATATAGCAACAGAGGATCCTGCTTCTACCTTTGCTGTTCTCCAAGCAGCACCTACACCTGCACACCCACCTTGTGTTTAATTAGTGATGTATTAACGATTCAGACTTAAAAGGAAAGGAATGACTCCGCGTATAACTGAAAGAGACCCGAGCTGATGCAACTCATTATAGTGAGTTTAGTTCATGACAATCTCTTTTATAAGCAGAGTTTCTTAACAGATGAACAAAAAGCAAGGCGGCCATTTTCATATATTGAATTTCTGTCAAGTGCTCATCGAGATAGTTTGTATGCCTCGCACATAGAGAATAGGGCCAACCAAGTTGACTATTGCAACACGTTCTGGAAGTTGATACTGCCAACACATGTTACAGTCCATGTAAGATGGTCAGAAGTCATACTAAGGTTAACTTCACCCCTTACTGGCTCTTCCTGAATTCCATTAACTTTGCAGTTAGTTTCATCATTATCTGTCTTGATTTGACTGAATTCGTGTTTAGAAAGTCTGATTGGTGTTTCTAGGAAACATCAAAAAGTTTGATACTGCTCCAGGTCATTCTCCTCCAACTTCTAGACATGGAGAGTTATTGAGCATGAACATACGCTTCAGTTGTTTGTTGCTAACAGAAGTTTCAATGCTCATTTTTTAAATCCTTTATCTGAGAAGTAGCTGCTTGAAATAATTCCAACCAGTATTACCTGTAGATACACCACAACTGAGGAGGCATGCTCTATTTGGTGGGATAGCAGGATCAACTTTTGTTAAATGGGCAATGTCAACCACAGTATACTCGCTAAAACTCGATACGTATAGAAAATGGTATACAGTATCTCCATTAAGGTCGGTGAATCTGCTGGTTTCATCTCTAGGCATCCAAGGAGACACCTTGAAAGGTAATTTTGTACATAGGTTGCTCTTCTTGGATCTGCAGTCCGTACATTCTCCACAATCTGGCAAAAAAATTGGGATGACAGTGTCTCCTTCTGTCAAATCAGCTACGTTCTCTCCGACGCTCTCCACAACCCTTCAGTTTAGATTAAATGATTAAAGAGCATAAATCAGGACTCTTGCATTGCCCTCGTAGCTCAAATGATGCCAAACAAAATTGCCAAAGCGTAGGACACGATTGAAATTAAATGGTTGGTAGTACCACCGAGGCAAAAGATCCACGAAAGACAAACTCAAGAAAGCCTTGTCCACTTAAACGGTAATTACATAACAATATGACACATATTTATGTTTTTACCCACTTTCAAATGCATTCGAAGAAATTATCACCCAAAAATTTGAGAACGGAGATAATCTGCTGAAGTAAACCAAGAATGCTACACAGTCACTAAGTTGGCAAAAAATAAGCATCTTGAAAATCACGATCATCATCGATGCCAATATGGAAAAAGGATTTTAAAGAACAATAATCTTAGATATCCTTGTAAGGAGATCAATGTAACAACATAGGAACCTATTTACAGAAATTGGGGTCAAAATTAAAGATGTCAATTGTGATGGTAAAAATCATATGATTTAATTAAGATAACAAAATAGACGGTACAAATGACTTCCAGATTCATAATGTTACGTGCATTTAGCGTTTTCCATTGACTTTACAAGACACCATGAACAAGCAGTCCAACAGTCGACAATTCTAACAAGCGAAAAAGCAAAATTAATCAACGAGAAATTAAAAATAAAAAAAGTTACCCGTAAGCTTCGTGGCCGAGAATTCTGGGGAAATATCCAGGAGGATCCTTCAAAGAGAGCCAAATATTCAAAGAAGCAAGTCAAGAAACCAACAGCTACATAACCAAACATTTGACGAGCCAAATATTCAAACAAAAAAACCAACAGCTACATAATGCAGCATTTCGTGCGGATATATTCACAACATAATATTCTTACTTTCATTTTCCAGAAGGTGATGTCACTGTAACAGAGGGAGGTGCATATGATCTTGATGCGAACTTCGTGAGAGCTCGGCGGGGCCACCACCACCTCCTCCATCACCAGCGGCTCCCCTGCTTTTCGCGCCACCGCAGCTGCACCGACGATCAACCGTCAGTTCTCGTGGGTGCAGTTTCACGCATCAATACGTGTGCACATGAATCGAGTTAGAAGTGTACCTCGGCAGCGAATGGGCTTGCCGGAGGTGCGGGACGGCTGTTTCTCCTCCTCTGCCATTGCGACCAGAAGTTTTCTACCTCATCACTGTGCGTGAGGGAGAGTCTTCGTCTCGTACTATTTTATAAAACTGCATCTGTCTTTCTGAAAAAAATACTATTTTTTATAAAAACTGCATCTATCTTCCTATAATTCAGACAATGGTAAGAAAATTTCCTTTCTTAAAGCTCACAAGAACTCATTTGTTTTTTGTAAATAAATATATCCTACCATTTGGAGGTTGTCAGCAGACTCTCGACGCGATGTAGAAAATAGGTGCATAAGCACAAAAAAAGTGAGAGCTTGAGTTCGTTTGACAAAACTATTTTTTTTGTTTTCAGTTTTTAAAGAGCAGCTTAATTTTTTTTTTTTACAAAAACAAGTGGGTGTTTGATAATCCTTTTTTTTTTTACTTTTTTTTTTGTGGTTTGCGGTGGCGGTGGTCGACGGTGGTGGTGGTGGCGGCTGGAGGTGGCTGCTTGCAGTCTCCGACGGTGGTCGCCGGCGGCCAGGTGGCTGCCGGCAGTCTCCGACGGCGGCCGGAGGAGGTCGCCTGAGGTGGCTGCGGCGGTAGGAAGGTAGTGGTGGTGGTCTCAAAAAAAAAATCAAAAGTGAAAAAAAAAACCAGTTTTTGGAGTTTTTTTTTTACTCTTCAGTTTAAAAACTGGTTTTTTTAATTGGAGAAGGAAAAAAAAAATGATTATCAAACGCACTTTTTTTCCCAATTTTTAAAACTGAAAAAAAAAGAGGAAAAAAAAACTGCGTCAAACGTACTCTTAGGGCTCTGTTTCATACAACTTTTTTTTTTTGTTTTCAGTTTCAAAAAAAAAAAAATTTAAAGAGTAGCTTCAAATTTTTTTTTACAAAAACAAATGGGTATTTAATAACCCAAAATTTTTTTTTTTGAGTTTTTTTTGTCGTTGGATAACCCAAAAAAAAATTTTGAGTTTTTTTTTTGTGGTGGTTTGCCGTGGCGGTGGCTGTCGATGGTGGTGGCCGGAGTTGGCCGCTGGCAACCGCCGGCCGGCGGTGGTCGCCAGCGGCAGGAGGTGGCCGTCGGCCCGCGTTGGCCGCCGGAGGTGGCCGACGGCGGTGGGAGGGTGGTGGTGGTGGTCTTAAGAAGAAAAAAACTCAATTTTGGAGTTTTCTTTTTCTTCTTCAGTTTAAACACTAGTTTTTTAAACTGAAGAAGAAAAAAAAAATGGTTACCAAACACAACTTTTTTTTCCAATTTCCAAAACTGGAAAAAAATGTTGTGGCAAACAGGGCCTAACTCTTTCATAATGATGAGATTATCCATCGATTTAGAAATTAAAAAGAGAGCGAGGAAAAAAAGGGCAAAAAGAGTTTTTCAATTACTTGGAAAGAAAGATATAGAAAAGAGAATGAGATAAAAAATTATATGCCGGAGAGACAATTCATAAGCATGAGAGGAGTTTATTTATGCTTTAGTGGAGGAGTAGCAAGAAGAAAAACTAGAGAAATATAACCGGTTAACGAAGATATTTTTGGGCTTAAGATCGAATGAGGAATGTTAAATAATTAATTTGACCAAACCAGAAACCTAAAAACTTGAGAACAAAGCTTATTGCATCTAAATAAGCAAAAACAACAAAAGAGAAAGGAAAACATATGTGTGGCCAAGCGAACGACATGAGGCTGTCCGCCTGGATGCCGAGCACTTAGCGGGATGATCAAAACGGTGATCGTCTTGCTCATGATATCACATTAAAACCTAAGAATTAGAATTTCACTCATTTAATGTTGCTTGAATATAAGCACCAATATATATAGATAAAGAGGATAATTCAAATATAAAGATAACTCAAGCTAATAATATTATCTCCAAAGATAACTAATCACTTCCTATCTAAAAGTTAAACTTAACAATTTTAGATTGGTCTAATATTATCTAACATATGCAAATGCATGGTACTTGTACCTCGCTCGTAGTTTTATCCCCAGCATCACTTGAGTTGACCAAATCTGTGACCCCAAATTTCTTCCCTATGTGTGAAAAAAGAAAAGACTACTTCATGCATATTCATGTTAACAATCTCACCGCACAAATACAATTGTAGCTCCTCAAGGACACGTTTAACAAAAGACGTCAAACACGACGTTAACAGCACCAAGGAGTTAGTATTTTAAACATGTCTTGGTTCACATCCACACCAAGCACTCGAAGTTACACATAACCTTGCTCCCTCTGTTGGGTTTGTGAGTTGAGTTGTTTGAAAAACAACTCACTCTTTTGTCCCACGTTACTTGGAAGTAGGTTTTGAAAAGGGTCTATAAGGGCAAAAGTGCTTTTATTTTATACTTGGTAGTAAGACTAGAGTATGCTAGTCCCATGCTACCCGCTTAGCACTTAGCCGCGGTCGCGAAAAAAAAACGTGATTATTTTTTAGAAAATATTTTGTATTTTCAAAAAAATAGTTTTATTGTAAAGGTGTGTGATTTATTTAAATTCGAATTTTGATTTATTGGCAGTTATTTTTAACTGTTACAACTGTTTTTATTTTCCAACAGTTGTGTCTATCCAAAAAATTCACACCTTTTCAGATTTTTATAAATACATGTTTTTCAGTTCTTTTAAGATACTGATTTGCAAAATTTTGAAATCTTTTCTTTCTACAAAATTTCTATAGCCAAAAAACGCACATTGCTTCAAAGAGAATTCCAAAGGGAATTTTCGATTTTGTTGTTTGCAGATTTTCACAGACTTTGTTGTATCCTGGAGGATTATTTGTCAATAACCCATCAGCAAACTCGATTTCGAGTGGAGACAAATAAAGCCTTAAAAAAAGCGATTACGCGCCTCAAAGTTTTTAATTCCGATTCCACCAAATATTCAACACCCTCTGCAAACCCGTTTTTCCCTAACCCTCATTCCCTCCCAAAAGAAAACGTACTCTCCAGATCTTAGCTGCCGCCCCTTCCTCCTTCAGCTTCCATGGCTGCTAGGCAGGAAGGGGAGGCCCTCCATGTGGCCCTTTTCCTTCTTATCCCTTACATCTCATCTTCTCCCACCCCCTTCGGCACCCCACCCAGTCGATTCCTAACATCCACCACCACCTCTCTTCCCCTTTCGATCTCCACCGTCCCTCTAGATCGGAACTTCTTCAGCCCCAAAAGTACCCCATCCATTTTGCTATTCTCAAATATGAGAGTTTGTCTCTGGATCGCCGTTCCGGCGGATTTGGCTAGAAATCTCTGATGCAGGTCCGAAAAAATGGGTTTGTGGTTTGAAGATGCCGGATCTGATAGATTTGGAGGATGCACATTCCCTTCGAGCTCCAGATCGCTCTGATCCGGCCTTGGGAGGACCCCCCTCCATCGTCTATGGCTTCGATGTTGACCGCGGCAGTAATGTAAACTGCCACTTTATGCGCCCCCAGGCTCTCACCTCAGTTTCAGTGGGAGCGAGGGATCTGATGCAATTTCTTGCATCTTTCCGATTTGGCTACCCCTTAATTTGGTATCCCCAAATACGGGTAGCCCTTATCTTTACTGTGTTTTCCTCCAAGGCCATGTTGGCCATTTTCGCGACCATCCGTTTGGATGCGTTGTCTCTGTTTTTTTCAGGAATGTCTATTTGGGTACTGCCTTTAGGATGTAATAGGTAATTTTAATTAATGCAATTTGCTTAAAATAAAAACCTTGCTCCCTCTGCATTCTGCAACCTACAATATTGGTAAGTCAGAACCATTTCGTTCTCTTCATTATAGCAATTGGTCCCAAGTTGAACTGGTCGATTCCAGAGCGGCATAGTCATGTGAGACAAGATGGAGGGGTCTGCTTCAGTTTTGGAGTCAGATAATCAACTCCCCAACATTATCTTCTAGTATTTAACTACAAACTTGCTACAAATTCATACCGCTAACCCAATCGCTCTTGGCCCGAACATAGCTACGCATGATCCTGCTTCCACATTTGCCGTTCTCCAAGCAGCACCTACCCCTATAAAAGAAGGGGAACCAGTTTGATCAGCGTTTGACAGTAAACCTAACTTAAAACTTGACTATTCGCAAATGAACATCATCAAAATTACCAGACGACACTCCGCAGCCGAGGAGACGAGCCCTGCTTGGGGGGATAGCAGGATCAGCTTTTGTACGTGAGCAATGTCAACAACTGTGTACTCACTGAAGCTTGAGATGAACAAGAAATGGTGAATAGGCTGCCCATTAAGGTCCATGAAGCTGCTTGTCTGGTCCCTACTGGCTACTCATCCACGAAGAGATTACGAAAGGGAACATTGAGCATAAGTTGCTCTTCTCCGATTTGCATTCCGTACATTCTCCACAGTCCGGTAACCACGCTGGGAGTACGATGTCCCCTTCAGTTACCTCATCTACCCCCTCCCCTTCACTCTCCACAAACTCTATCTGTGTGTTGAATTGAAAAATGGAAGTTGGTCAGAAAGTAGTAGTAAGATATATGGTACGTGAGGTTAGCAACTTCTCAGTAGAGCTACTTGAAACCATGAACCTTAGCGTTACTTTTTGTATTACTCGTCAAATTTACTATTTGAAGTAACATTACACTTCACAGATTTAGATCCTCAATAGTAGCACAAAGTGGCATATTGTGTCGTCATTTGTTGCTAAAGCACGTTTTTTCTCAAAATGTCGCTTTAAAGTAAGCTTACGCCATAAAAAAGAACCTCTAAAAGTTTCTCCAACAGGCGTAAGATCTCGATACATAATAGGAATCCTTAATTTACTTAGTTGACTCCAGTATTATTAACTATATCAACAGATCCGATGGGAAGTAGTACGTGGCATATATTTAAAAACCTTATTTATATTTTGGATAACTACAATAATTTTTTTCAATTATGAAAATACAAATTATATACCAGAACCGAAACCTTCCGACTTTCGTGATTCAAACAAAACCTTGATATCGAAACAACTTGAAAAGTTTCTTTTAAATTTTAAGCACAAAATTACATTTTAACAAAACTGTTGCATGTAATTACTCCTCCAAAGAAATATCCGAGATTTAAGTTTTAGACGGCCCAACGGGCCATTTGCAACCCGTAACCAATCGAACTCGTCTCATTTCACCCAGATTCTTTGCTTCCGCTAAAACCGGCGACCGCTATCGTACACAATCTTCTGCCATTTTCTACCGGCCCCGCCACAATCGCCGCTCATCACGCCCTTAACGCCTCCGCCGCAGCGGCCTCGCGCCAAACCGTGGTTTTCAGCCGCCGTCAACGGTTGCTCTAGACCGTCTACAGCTTCCTTCTGGTATGCCCGATCTTTCACCGCTCAATTTGATACCAACAAGCAATCTTTGATTCGTCATGGTTGTACAAATCTGAGGGGGTTTTACTGCTACACTGCCCAGTGTTTATTGCGCGGCTAGGGCTTGTACGATAATTCCCACGTCACAATAATGTAGCCGATTCTAGTACTTTTGCAGCACCATTTTGTTCATATTACTGCGCATCTTTGGTGTATTTTAAAGTTGGGCGAAATGGCCAATCTGGTTCTTAAGTTAATGTTAGGGTTACTAGCCTTTTTGGACTGGTTGGGTTGGCAGTGGTGCATCAGGTCCCGCACATATAGAGAGGGATAGAGTGGCCGGAAAATGGCGCTGATGTAGAGCTAAAGTAGCTACGCTGGATGACTAGCAACTGGGTGTTGACTTGCGTGCCCTAATTGCAGCATCATCTTTCACTCCCTGAGCTCCTGTTATTGCTTTCTTTTTCTCGTATTGTGGTGTGCTGGTTCGTAATTGCCATTAATTCTAGTTCTGTGTAGCTACATATGCATAAAAACTTTGGCAGGAATTATGGGGTTTAAGTTATAATTAGGTCTCCTGGAATTTGTACACGCAGAAGATAGTTATGTACGCTGGCGTGTCTAGGTGATGGATACATGATGGTGATCGTCATCATTCAAGCCTTTGTTCCAAACCAGTTGGGGTTGGCTGTATGAATCCTATTCTTCCATCCCCCCTACCAAAGAACATTTCTCTGATTAATTCCTAACAATCAATTCTTTTCTTCCCAAGTTATTATCGGTCTACATTTACCTCGTCTCACCCCTATCAACTTGGCATAACCATCTTTTCTACCATGGGCGGCATCTAAAGACCCATGTTGGGAATGACCAAATCATCTCAAGTGATGTTCTCTCATCTTTTCTTTAATTGGCGCCACCCCCACTTGTTGCAAATATCCTCTTTTCTTATTATATCCCTCTTTGTGGGGCCGCACATTCACTTAAGCATTCGGCATTTTGGCTACACTCATTTTATTCGTATGGTTCTTTTTAATTGCCCAACATTCTAAACCGTGCGAGACTGCTAGCCTCATTGTTGTCCTATAAAATATTTCGTTCAAGAGAAATATTATGATCGGACAACACCTCAGAAGCAGATCTCCACGTTAGCCAACCCGCTCTTATTCTATGGGCAACATCCTTGTTAGTCTCTCCCTCCTTGTGCATTATTGGTGTAGGATTCATAAATATATCTTTCTTAGGTACTTGTTGACTGTCCATATCTACTTTCTTCACTGGTTACTTAATTGCGTTCGAAGTGATTTATCTTAGTCCTACTTAAGCTCTAAGTTAACCATAAGTCCTATTCTAGTCTCATCAGTTACTGTTGGACTTCACCAAGGGTCAGCTTTAAACCCATAGCTTGTTACTTCGGTTATGGACAAGCTTACTAAGAATATCGGGTGAGGTCCTGTATCTTTTTACTTTGGTTATGAACGAGCTTACTAAGAATTTTCTTGGCGATTAATGCATACAAGGGAAAGAAAAAAAATTCTGCTAGTTTCCTCTTCCTGCTCTGGTAACATATTATTTGCTAGAATAGGGGATACACTGCTACACATTGGAAGCTATACTACGACTTGATGGTTACGCCTTCTCTATCCGTGGAAAAAGGGTCTGCATCTTCCCTTCTTATTTTACGCGTTCCTCATAGTCCTGTTGACCTCATGATCTGGCAAAGACTACAATCTCCACCAGGTTTTATTGCCGTGTTGATGACATCATCACATGATCCGCGAGTTTGTTGAATTTAGTGCTCTAAGCATCTTTACTAATTAATTTTTGCTCCTTGCACATATACACCTGTGACATTACCTCTGAAGCACGGACACTTCAAAAGGGGAGGAGTATCGGGGTCAGGTGCGCACCGGACACGGATGCGCCTCGGGTGCGTGTCGGGTGCGCACCCATTATTTTCCATTAATTTTTTTATTTTCTGAAATTCGGGTGCGGCTCGGGTGCGGTTCGGGTGCGTATCCGACACTTCGGGGGCTGAAACATAATTTGTAGAAGATATTTCGGGGGTTGAAACATAAAACTTAATTTTTGTGGGGGGTGAAAACATAAAATAACTTAACTAACCAAATTAGGGCACACGACTCATAGATAGAGAAAGAGAGATCGCAGCAGCCGCGACTTCCCTCGACACCGGCGATCTCCCTCGACGTCGGCAACCTCCCTCGACACCGGCGACGTCCCGCGACACCCATCGAACAGCCGCGACCACCCACAACCTCACCGAACAGCCGCGACCACCCACGACCTCACCGAACAGCCGCGACCACCGAAAACCATCGGGGGACCTCCGGCGACCACCCTACTCACCTCCGGCAGCATTGCTTCGAAGGTATGTCTCTGACTTCCTTCTGTCTTCGTTTCCCGTCAATTTGGTACTGTGGATGATGTTGGTATACTTGCGGTTGCGGAGCTTTCACTTGATGAGCCGGAGTTGGAGACCATACTTTTTACGGATGATGGTGATGGAGAGATAGACGAAGATGAAAATGTTGTGGCCACGGAACCCTAAGATACTTGATGGAGTACTTTGTTTGTTTGATAGTTTGAACTTTAATGCTATGTTACTACTTTTGTTATGAATATGATGTATTTGGTGGTGGTTATTACGTATTTGATGGTATTGAGCTACCGTTGAATGGTTAAATTAAATTGCATCATGTCTTTTTATGCACTTTATTAAGATACAACTTGTTTGGAAATTAAATGCTAGGTGTACATAGTAAAAAAATAAATAAATATATATATCATATATATATATATAATATATATATATATATATATATGATATATATATACGGGTGCCGTATCCCCGCCGCACCCGTATCCTAAAATTTTCAAAAATGCCGTATCCGCGTATCCGCACCCGCACCCGTACCCGTGCTTCTTAGGACATTACAAATACGATAGATAAGTTTGTATGTTCGATGGGTTTACGAGTTTTTCTTTTCCTCTCTTCCAATATGGGTTTATATTCACTTGACATTAGTACAATTTTATTACTGGTCTCCGTTTCTAACTTTTTTTTTAACTTTGTTATTGCTTGCATTCAAAGATATGGCGGATCAATATACGCCTGAAGGTGCAAGTACCAGTGATGCTTCTGCTGAAAGTTCTGGATCATCTGTGGAGCTCAATATCAAGACCCTTGATTCACAGATATTCACCTTTCAGGTGGACAAAAATGTAGGTCACTGTTTTTCCTTATTCAAGATAGGGCTTCAGTTTGGCCAAAAGTTACGTTCTTAATGTTGCAGCATCTATGCTTTTTAGACGCTACAAATATCGCAGGGAAAGTCTTATGAAGAATTACATGGAGCTTGTACGTAACTTTTCTTCTTTGGGGTTGAAGACTAGAATTTGACTTGTGGTCCTTTACTATGTTTTGGTTTTCTGCATATTGGGCCCTTTATGTCCTTTTTGGTTGATCCTTCTTAAGCCATGTTTGAACACTTCAAAAATCACTTACGTTTATGAACTTAAGGGCGTGTTGGCCCAATCTTTTTTTATTGCTTGTCTTGTATTGCAAATTGGTTTGGCATGTTTATGCGTTTAAGTTTTATATATTTGCTGGCCCAGAAACAAGTAATGATCCTTCTTAGGCCCTTTAGGGAGTGTAATCCAGTAGATGTTAGTATGTTAGTCCTCAACTGGAGCACTTAAGCATTGGAAGACATCAACTTGATGATTAGTGTTTGGGTCTATCTGATGGATGTTTAATCTGTGTCGGAAGTTTAACGCTCCCTCTCAAGCCGAAAACTTCAACCAAAACCCAGATATGAGTGTTGAAACCCAAATAAAATTACTGCATGCTAAGTACTTGATAGCCCTTTAAGCCATGCTCTTGCTAGTTGGTTGCCTTTAGCCTTGTTTTGATTTATTAGTCAGATCTTGTATAAGTCCACTCCTTACTGATTTAGTTGGCGTGGACACCGTGGAGCTGTTTGGGTAACTTGCCTCAAGGTTAAGCTATGTTTTTATGGACTTCTCCTGTGTGATTATGATGGAGGTTGAGGATTGCTGAACAAAGTTTGTAATGTTTCTATAGTCCCTAAAAGTGCTTGTGCCACTCTTTATTGTCTTCTAATGTAGCTTAAATGTGGAAATGTCAGATGCCAGTTCTGGTTTTCAAGGAGACAATTGCTAGCAAAGTTGGTGTCCCAGTTGGCCAGCAGCGACTGATTTTTAGGGGCAAGGTCTTGAAGGACAATCACCTTCTTTCAGAATATCGTATCCTATCATTCATTCAGTTGGATTGCATATCGGGTCTTTGGATGAAATATTCCCAAGTTCTTCTATGCAGCTGTGCATAATATGAGTATTACATTACAAGGTTCGATTGGCTGAGTTGTTAGCTCTAATGATCAACGATTTTAGTATTATTACCAACTGTGTAGATGGGTAAGATGCTACAGCGACCAAAGATAGTAGGTTTTATTGCTTTCTTGCTATTATGTTTTTTTTGTACTTGTCTAAAAAACACAAAATTCTTTTAGGATTCTCTTTGTGCGGTCAATATTTAAGATGTTTTTGCATGATTTGGTATATTTATAACTATAGGGCAATAACAATTTGTGTACACCGTGGTTCATTACATGCATTTATGCATCTCTAGGTTTCATGTAACGGTTACATGCTATAAATCCTTGACGAATAATAGATGTTGATAATGGACATACATTGCATTTAGTAGTTAGGCAGCCTTCTGAACCGCAGCCTTCATCTGGTACAAACAACGGGGAGACGAATGCAAATGGTGTTAATAGAGGTATGACCTTTTATACGACTAAGGTTATCTGCTTCACTAAAATAATATTTATCGAATCGGTTGTCTTTCAATTTAATAGGACCAGAAGCTGCTGGGGCGCCTCGTACTCGTGTAGGGCAAGTTTCACACAGTGTTGTACTGGGTACATTTAACCTTGGGGAACAAGGTGAAGGCATTGTGCCAGATCTAAATCGGGTACGTGTATTGGATTCCTCTTATCTAGGTTGAATTAATTGTGGTAGAGTGCGTAAGAATGCTCATACACTTGACAGTTCTTGCTTCACAATTTTAGGTTGTTGGGGCGGTTCTAAACTCTATTGGAATTGGAGCTGTTGGCACCGGTGGCATACAAGCTAACATGCAGGTTAGAGTGTTTTTTAGTTTTTAACCCATATATACATGCACCCGTCTATACATGCGTTCAGGAACCTCCATATTTTGAGTGTTCTTACATGTAGGCAACCCCAATTTGATTTGGAGGAAAGGCTTATACGATGATGAAAATTTCGTCCTCATAGAATATATATCATAAATTTAATTTTTTCATGCGTTTTAGTACCTGTGTCAAAAGTTTACACATTCATTTATGTATAGGGATTTCGTATAGCTGGGTATTCTTCTTTTGCTAGCCCACTTTCTTTGTGCTCTGGTCTTTCCTTTTTGCTTGTGTCTGTGTTGTCCCTCTCTGGAGCATTTATTAAGTTATCCAAAAACAGACAACAAAATGAAACAAAAGGTCTTGCCTTAATGAACAGTCACTCCTTCAAATTAAAGAATTAATTAAATTGGGATTGTGTTTTCTGCAACCACAAGTGGAGAAATTCTGCATTGCCTTGTCAGTTTCAAGGTTTCAGCAATCTCCTCATGGCTTCGCTCTCCTTGTCTTCGAAGCTCAGAACACTAACATCCAAACCATCCTGCGACGTTTGAGGTTCTCTATTTCTAGTAGAGGTCTCCAATAGAACTCAATAATCTCTTATTGAATAGACAGTTAACCAGAATAGACCATCCCATATATGATATATGACAACTCTTTATTGGTTTTGCTATATATGCTTATCCGTTTGCATACATGCTTATCCATTTAGTTTGTTGTCCTCTTTGCAGTTCAATGCTCCTGGTCAGGTTCCTCAAGGAAATGAAACCGGAAGGACAGGAGGAAATCAAACAGGAAGTCCACCGCAGCCTGGGCCCCAAGTTTTGCAAATTCCTCTAGGAGCAGCTGGGCCTATTCCTTCCATTTATATGGTAGAAATAAGTTGCGGTTGTTTTGTGTCTGTTCTTATACACTATATTGATTTCTCATGTTTAAATACACTTTTGTTCATTTGTTTCAGCCAATTCCTGATTCTTTGAACACACTTTCTGAGTTTATGAACCGAATGGAGCTTGCATTGTCACAGAATGGTGATTACAAACTGTCTTATGATTCTGTAACAAGAAAGCTACCCCCACCCACCCCACACACAAAAAAAAACCCACCCTGCGCACCCAAAAGAAAAAAAACTGATGCTTTCTTTTGGCTTTGTGAAGCTTATCAGCCGAATCAGTCATCCAACAGCAGAGGAGAATTACCAGCTGTAGCATTACCTGCCGATGCTCGTGGATTGCCAACACCTGAGGCATTGGCTGTTGTACTGCGACATGCACAACGTCTTCTCAGTGATCATGCTATTACTGCTTTATCAGTAAGAACTTGGAATACTTAGCTTCTGTCTTTGAGTTCCTTCTGGTTTTGCTATGATCTACAACTCCATTGGCAGGCGTGTCTAATCTAGGAGAGTAGATAAGGACCTCTATCTAAGTCATATTTGATTCACAAAACGACGTCTGCCACAAAAGTTATGTTACCATGACCAGGATCCTCTGCAACTACACTGCCTTAAATGTAACTACATTTACTCAGAAATCATGATAGCTCCTTTGGGGCCTGTATTTACTAGTTTAGTTTAGATTTTTGATGTTTGATTTTGAAATTTGGGGTAGAATTATGCTAGAGCACTTTATTTAGTGCCAGAAAATAGTACTGTTATAAAGGGTTGTATTCACTGCTTCAACAGTAGTAAATTTCTGTGTCATTGAACAGCACTGCATTGGAGTTATTACCATTCAGACCTATCCTATTTTGTAGCTTTAAGAGATTATAATGCTTCAATAATAGGGTTTTAATAACGAAATTTAAGTTCTGCTTGTAAGCTTTCAGTTAATTATCTGGTTGCTTATTCCTGTCGTTTGTTGCAATTTTGTAGCGTGTTGCAGGAAGAGTGGAGCAAGAGCGGGGTTCTACTGATCCTGTAGTAAGGAGCCAAATTCAGTCTGAATCAATGGTAGTAGGGCTTCTGATGCAACAGATAGGCGCTCTTCTTCTGGAGCTTGGTCGAACAATGTTGACCCTGCGTATGGGGCGCTCTCCTGTATGCCTTTTTCTTATCTCTGTCGTGGTTTGTTTACTGAAGTCACGCCCTTTACAATTGTACTGGTGCACTGCAGGATGAATCTTCTGTGAACGCTGGGCCTGCAGTTTACATATCTCCGGCAGGGCCTAATCCTATTATGGTTCAGGTTTGTCAGTGTTCTTAAAGAGATCTCTTTTTTCCTATCTGTTCTTTTTTTCTTTCCTCCTCCACATCTGCAATTTTCTGGCCCCTTTCCACATGTGAGTAAGGGGTCATACATGAGTCATTACAAGCTACGAGAGTTAAAAAAATATTTGTCCCTTTGTTGCCTGATTCTGTGCCAGTTCTATCGGCAGATGTTGGACGCAAGTGTATATATATGGGTATACCTTGAAATATAAACTAACACTATTTTAGAAGCGGATACATTAAGATCAAGTGTATGATGTCTGCGTTACACGACAAAACTCATCTATTTTTGTTTATATTCTCACATCCTTAAAATGAAAAAGGGAAAAAAATTCTGCTCAGACTCGTTAATCTGCATATAAAAAATTGAACAGCTCCATCTTTTGGAAAGCTCTCGAGTTCAAATGGGTGAAGCCATATATACCTTGCGGCAGATAGAGATTGTCCCAAAATGAGGCAGTTGGGGCAGGTGTTTCTGATACTACGTGAAACTATTTGGTGCATGATGATGCCTCTTCATTATTAAAACAGTCAAGAGCTGGCATACATAACTGCTTTTTCACTTGTTTCTATTGTCTACGAAGGTTGAGCTGCTCAGATTTTAATTGGACAGTCTCATGTGCCTTTTGCAGCCCTTTCCACTTCAGGCCGGCTCCCTCTTTGGTGGTTCTGGTGTTTCTCCGGTGACTCCTGGTGCATTTGGGGCCGTCCCAAGGCATATAAATATTCATGTCCATACAGGTATGGGGCAGTCAATCTTAGATGCAGTGTATTTGCTTCAATTTAGGAGTCTCACTCGTTCCCCTTTTGTCAGCTGTTGGTGCCAGGACGACCAATGGAGACGGATCGCAGGGAGATCGAGTCAATGGAACTGGTTCCGGTGATTCAGGTCAACCACAAGTACTTCCTATGAGGAACATAGCTGGTGCAGCTGTCCCGTCACCTAATGGTGCTCCAGTTTCCAGTGCAGAACAACTCGGCGTTACTGTTTCACAGCCATCTCCTGACTCTGTTTCGCTATCCACGGTTATAGCCGAAGTCAGTTCACGTCTTAGAAATATTGTTGGTAACATGCGGGGTGATGAGTCTGAATCAGGCCAGCCGGAGAGTTCAGCTGTTCATAATGAAACAATTGGACTTGGAACCGGCAATGATGAAGGTAGCAACACCCTAATAGAGTCCATCAGCAATGTAGTTGGGGAGATCGGTTTGCCTTCATCTGCCAGTGCACCTGGGACGGAGGATCAGACGGTATGTCTACTGCACGTGTTAAGTCCCCCCTGCTTATTGTTATTGTTGTCTGAACATGGAATTAATTGACCCTTAAATGCCAGACACAGCCTGATAGCCACCAACCTAGTAATAAAGAGGATATGGAAGCTGGTACAAGTTGCTCAGCTGTTGGCACTGATAATACGCTGAAGCCGGAAGGTGGCAGAGAATGTGCTCCAAGAGCTAGTCAGGAGACGGATAATTGTGAGGGTGCACCTGCTGTTCCTCTTGGATTAGGACTGGGAGGTTTGCAACCCAAGGTGCGTTAAATGTTCTTTGCAGTGTTTCTTGGATATCTTCTTTGTCATTCTGTCTTGTCATTATTTGGAGTTTTTTTTTTAATTGTGCATGTTCTTCCAATTAGTAGACAATTCGGTTGTACCTATACTATTTGAAAGGGACTTTGGAGCTGGACGTCTGGATCTCATTTTATGTGAAGCGAATCTGAACAGCATGTTTTAACTCAACTTAGTGAAGCTTTAAAAGTAATGGATTTCTAATTGCATTCAAATGGTTGCTCATTTGATGAGTCAACTTCTTCATCTTGGGACCCTCTAATTCTCTCAAAAGAAGGGGAGGTTGGAACAGTCAAGTTAAAATAATTAGTGCCTTCACTTTGGGGAACACTGCCATTGGCACTTGCTATCCACACTTTCCATTCATCTTATAGACGAAGAAGACGGATTTGAGGAAGGATTTGAGGGGCATCAGTAGGAGTTTTGCTCTGATTATTAAGAAGCTTTTGCTCTTTTTTAGTCCTGGATGATCTAGGGTTGGGTAGAACATTTAGAAACTAAAACTTTCTGTGAGTCGTATATGATTACGTGGTTTCTAAATTAATGTTTTCCTCGACTAGATTTTCAATGTTTAAGATTTGTGAAATTATTAAGTTCGAACCTCTTTTCCCTCTTTTCTTTTCTGGTATAGTTTTAACTTTTTGTTGCTGTATTTCTGCATGGTTTTGTACAACTGTGGTCAGAAGCGAAGTAAGGAACCAAGATCACTAGGAAAAAGTGGTGATGGTGCGACTTCCAATGCTCCTGCCACTAACCAGGACCAAAACATGAGATCAGAAGGTCAACAACCTTTGCTGCAGCCATCAGGGCAACATGTTTCTGGTGGTCAATTTGATCCTGCAAGTGCTATGTCCCAGGTTCTTCAGAGTCCTGCTTTAAATGGTTTGTTAGCAGGGGTTTCACAGCAAACTGGGGTGGGTTCTCCTGATGCTTTGAGGAATATGTTGGGACAACTTACTCAGAGCCCAGTGATGATGAACACAGTTAATCAAATTGCTCAACAGATGGAGGGCCAAGATCTTGGAAATATGTTTTCAGGTCGAGGTGGTGGCATTGATTTGTCAAGGATGGTTCAACAGATGATGCCTATTGTTTCTCAGGCTTTTGGGGGCATCTCAAACTTTCCGGGACAAGTACCTGCTGTGGAGCGTGAACCTCCAAGTCTGATCAACGAGAGAAGGCCAAGCCGAGATGAGAGACCACAGGATCAAAATTCTCAGGTTTGTACTGGCAAAGTAAAATTTTTAAGTGGACACACACACGGTAACATGAAACTGCCTGATACTAAGTGATGAAATTTCAGATAATTAAAGAGAAAAACCAGATAACAGTCTCTGTGTCACATGAATATTGCCTGAAGTAAGTGGCATTATCATTTTTAAGGCACGAATTCTGTAATGGGCATCTTTGGGACTTCATTTGATTGCTGCATAAAAAACGACTCCCGCTTGATCTTACTCAAGGCCCAGAAAAGAAAGAAGAAACTTTTCGATGGGGAGCACGGATTAGGGAGCCGCCGAATACACCAGATAATATTACGGACACACCCACGCGCATATACGAAGAACGTTCTTTTTCTGAGCTTTAAGAGCTCCTTATTTTCATATGGTCTCAGCTGAAGTAGGGACGTGGGGACGGGATTTAGATTGCGATTTGTGAGAGTTCATTTGTGTATGTATCGAAAGTGTGTATCGTGTTCCAAAAATTTGACAAGTATGTAATATACTTGTACAAAATCGCTCCTGCTCCCTTGTTCCCCCAACTTCCCAAGAATAGGTAGACCTTATTTGCCAAGTGCGTTCAAATTAGTGGATACGGGCATTTGTTGGTCATTAAAATTCTGGCATGCCCGGATGAGGCTCTTGGTCAGGTACTAAAAAGTAGATGTTTTGTGGCAACTTGTCATAACCTGCATTTACTTTTTCTTGTGCTGTATCGCGGGAAAAGTTGTAAGGTGTCGCTGGTTTTGATCCTTAATAAAGTGTTACAGGTTTTCATTGTTGCTACTGCTCCTATCTTATTCTGATCTTTACTATGCTGTGTTTTTATAGTAAGACATGGAGGTTCCTATCGTAATTTACATGCTCTTGCCCCTCATTTGCTAGCTTTTAATCGATAGAATTATTGACAAGCACTTTCTTGTTTGGCTTGCTTCCACTTTCTAGATTGATCTCCAACAAGTAGCTCAGAGAATTGAACACCAGGACCCTCCTGAGGAAGTTTTCCGTTCAGTTGTTGAAAGTGCCGTTAATTTGTATGATGGCAGTGATGCCGAAGGTCTTGTGGATGAATTGTGCACCGAGGAGGGCCTTGCCAGTGTAAGTACAGTGTGTAAACGTTATGCTTATGTTCGTGTACTTCATTTTGCAGTAGCTGCGGTCCTAATGAGTCTGGGTTTTTGCATCTGAATTTTCAATCTGTCTGTTTGGGCTTTTGCAGGAGTTCATGGAACTCCTCCGTCGTGATATCTCTGAACGACTTCGGGATGAACGAGGGTCCAAGTAGAAGTGTGGCTTCTGATTTTGTGTAAAAAATGTGTCTGCTAGCTGGGTACTTATGATGCTAAGGCCATGATTGATTTGGTTTTTGTACAAATCAGGTTTGAGGGTTTATACGGTTTGAGCTATATCGGCCTGTTCATTATCCATTGGGTGTAATGTAATGATGTTACTGTATCGAGATTGACTATGTCACATTACAAAATGTTCATATCTGCCCTATGGTTAGGGTTTGAATTGACAGTTCGTGAATGCATTACAAAAGGTTCAAGATTGTCTATTTACAATTTTTTGACAAAAATATTGACTGCCACCGGGGTTTTAGGAAGAGCTAACAATCTTCTCGTATAGTGAGAAACAAAACAATCTTCTCGTGTAGCGAGAAACAATGATAGTCGTTAAAGAATTGTCACTAAAGATGTTTGCAAAAAGTATTATCAGTTATATTTAGTGACAATTATCATTATTTCTAAGTTTGTAGGCTACTCTCAATATTTTTGTACTCCGTATTAGATTAAGGTATCAAAATAAATGACATTAACGAGTCATCCTACATCTCAAGCCACTCAGTATGTATTTTACTGAAGCAAATTTAATTAACTAATTTCATATAAAAGGAGGACAATTTTTTGTTGTACAACAACTCTTAAATAGCAACAATTATTGGTCATAAAATATATTAAGTAACTTTCTATTAATAATTATTAACTAATTTCATATAAAAGGAGGATAATTTTTTGCTGCTAATTGGATTGTAAGAAAGTAGCAACAACTCTTAAATAGCAACAATTAATGGTCATTAAATATATTAAGTAACTTTAATAATTTCGCAATGATTCTTACTCTCGCTTTCAAAGTTTCACTAAAAAGTTTTCAAAAAGATTATTAAGCGACTAGTAATTATCATTATATAAAGGTTATAGTTATTTTTGTATAACGCGTGTAGAGACCAAAATTTGATCCTAATAAAATCAATAATTTACTAATAAAAGCATGTATTCTAAAAAATAGTAGGTTGTTTACTCATATCCGGTGAGTTTTTCCTGATGTAGTCGTATTATATTGTTTTGGCATATTGAAAAGCCTTTCAGGTGACTAAGAAGACAATTGAACTAGAAAAAAAGAAAAGATGTTATTTCTCTTGTCGTAAAGGCAATAAAATATTTTCCGTGACACTATGTGTGATTTGATTAACATGTCCATGCTTAGTTTTAGTGCATTAATAGTTAAGATCAAAATCTTCCGTAAAAGGTCGAAAATTAACGACAAACCTAATAAACTTATACATATTACAATTGAACTAAAATATATTATATCCTACACTTTAACTCAACTTAAAGTAACATGCATAATCTACAGGTTTAAGAAGCCAAAAGAACAAAACGTAAATAAATTTACTTTATCAATGCTATTCTCGTATTTTAACCACACAAAAAAAAGAGCTTTGATTAGTTTTATTTTTATACAAGTTCTAATATTTACTTTACAAAGAACAAAGTGAAAAAAGAACCTGCAGCTGATGAAACCTTAAGCAGGGGAGCCAAACGTAGGAAGAATATTCGATGGAAGAAGCCCAGATGGTGGAGGTGGTGAAGTCCAAGGAGCACGGCGGTCGGATTCGACAGTGCACCATCTGTAACCAAAGAAGGGCAGCTCTCAAAAGACCCAAAACCCTAGAACAGGTAAGAAAAAAACTCACTTAGTCCACGTACAACTACATGGCTTTACTATGCGCATTAAGGCGGAATTTTGTTTGTGTGAAGATATGCAGGGAGTGCTTTTATGGGGTATTTGAGGAGGAAATTCATAGGGTAATCGTAGACAACCAGCTGTTCAAGCCTGGGGAGCGTATTGCAATCGGAGCTTCTGGTGGGAAAGGTGATTGTAATCTACACGTCTGTGTTAAACTCTTATTATGTCGCATATAGTCCCTCTTGTTCATGATATTTGTCTCCTACGACTCTTTGCAAATGTTGAAATGGGAATGGTGAATCGAACAAAGTCGCATTTGAAAAGTCTAGTGCAGCAAAAATAACGAGTGAAGTCAATGTTTAGATGTTCAAGTTGTATTCTTGGAATTCCCAAGAATTGTAGAAGTACTGAAATGGAGGGTGTATTACTATCAAACTCTTATCGAGCCGCTAGGAGCAGCTAAACATTGAATTAAACTCGTGTAGTGGACAAACAATTAAGAGTGTTGTTTGACAAGTCAAATGAGGTTAAAGACAACGAGTAAAGTCAATATCTACTTGTTCAAATTCTATTCTAGGAGTTAGCAAAAAATCAATAAGGAAAGAAGATTACGAAACTGAGGGGTGTATATCTTTTTAAAACTGCATTTGTTGTGAATCTGAATTTAGTTTGTAAAGGCTGTTGGCGTTGTATTTTTGGCTGGCTCGGATTCTCATAACCCCCAAATCCCAAGCCCAGCCAAGCTCTTTTCATCGTAAATAGGAAGCATTACCATTCATTTAGTAACATCAAACCGTATGTAGGGTGTGATGTAATTTTGATAATGTGAGCTCATTTCCAGTATAGTGTCTTCACATGGTTTTGTTGACGCGTTAATCGGGCCAAATTCTGTTGTCCTTCGAAGTACCCTTTTAATTACGCGTGACAAGGAATGAATTTCTAAAGCATTGTGTTCTGCCTCTGTGTTGCCAACTTTGTGCAGATTCGACAGTTCTTGCCTATGTTATGTCAGAATTAAATCGCCGCCACAATTATGGCCTGGATCTCTTCCTATTATCCGTCGATGAAGGGATCACAGGGTACAGGGATGACTCACTCGAAACAGTCAAAAGAAATGAAATTCAGGTCAGTATACCATCTACATATGAGCAACTTGAGTCCTTTGAGCTGTTTTAATGAAGTATACTGCTTTAACTCTCAATTTCTTTTGCTTGATTTCCTTTCATCTTTATTCATTCTTTGAGCTTTGGGTGCGCTCCGATCTGGCCAACAAACTGCCTCGAAACAGTTGTGCGGGTTGTTAGGCTTTTCTGCTTTCCTTGTATTCAAATAATGACCTATTGTATCTGCACGTTCTGTTATGAACTCTAGTTAGAGTGTACCTTTAAGTACCATTACATATATAACAGTAGTTCCTGACTTGCAGTGCTTCATCGATCACGCATCTCAGGCAATGTATGCATCTGCTTTTTGTCATTTCCAATCACATGCAAATGCAAATCTGTTTCTTTTTTTTTTTTGGTGTGGGGTGGGGGATGGTTTGCGAATGCAGTTCTATAAGATTGCTGTTTGGAGACATGTGGAATTGCTACAGCTGCATGGTTTTTGGTTATTTGCTAATATAATATGATGTCTTGAAATAGTGAAATACTTATTTTTATAGGAAACTCAAGATCTGTTTGAGAGTCCCCTTTTTCTGTACTTATTCGCTGTTGTCATATATCCTTCTCAGTATGGACTGCCGTTAAAGGTTGTTTCCTATAAAGACCTGTATGGGTGGACGATGGATGAAATAGTGAAGATGATAGGCCTGAAGAACAATTGCACATTTTGTGGTGTTTTCCGTCGTCAGGTAAGGGAATAAATCATTGTAACATTCTTGAGCTGAAAGATTACGACTAACCATCTCTGTTGTGGGGCAGACAATTGGATTTTGGAAGTCACTTTCCTTTTACTGTCTGTTCAGGGCCATGGCCATCAAATGGATATTTAAAAAATAGCGTTTCTTTTCCTGTCTATTTTTGTTTTTACTCCTTTACTGGGCAACTTACCACCACACATATACTGAATTTCTTTTTGTGCATATGGCGAGTCTTATTTATGGATCTCAAGAGTTTCTTGCTTTCTTGTCCTTTGGATTCTCGGTCATCTTTCTAAGTTTAGTGATTTAATGAGTCTAGACGAATAATGATTTTTGAATATCTATGTCAGCTAGGTTTTATTTTCATGCTGAATGGTTCTGGGATTTCTGCCTCAGTTTATAATAAATGATTTGTGAACAAACATTATACTAATGTACTAGCTCAAAATCTATGCAACACACTAGCTATAGCATGATGAATATTACCAAGAAGCATTCACGTACATAAAAGTAGGACGAGAGGTATTTAACCTGCCCAAACCCAGCCGGAAAAAAAAAACGGCAGCTGCCATCAGGTTAAAGAACCAAAAGTTGGTGTAGGAGCAACCAATTTATTTCGTGAATGCTATCATTTTCATCTCTAACTTGATATATCTACATTAGGGAATGAAGGAAGTATGAATATTATGAGTTTAGCTGTGGTGCTACAACATAGAGAGATATAGAGTACGTTCTTGCTTGTTATAGATGTGCCAGCATGCTAAATGAAACAAAACATCACAGCCCGTATAATTCTGTTGCAATAGAGAGGCACATGCCAAGATCACCGTGGAAGGAACCAAATCCTCTTCCAGGAATATTCGTTGACTGCCTTCTGCAAGGGTCCCAACAGAAAAAGAGAACGGAAAACGAGATATTACCTTGATCCCATTGGGATTGCGAATCCTATGAGCTAGCATAGCATTCTGCTAGTAATTGGAAAACTTTCAAAAACCTTGAGTTGTAAGGAAGATGTCCGATGAATTTCACTGTTAGTAATAAAATGCCTTTTCCTGTAAGGCCCTTGATCGTGGTGCTGCCTTGTTGAAAGTAGACAAGCTAGTCACTGGACACAATGCAGATGATATTGCTGAAACAGTTCTCCTGAACATATTACGAGGTGACATTGCTCGGTAGTGTATTCTGATTCTAGATGTCTTTTCTCCCACGGTGTTTTGCTAATCTTTTCTCATTGTTTTGATTGCTAACAAAGTTTTTATGCCTCAAATATTGTAGGTTGAGCAGATGCACATTTATAACTACTGGTGAAGATGGACCTATCCCAAGATGCAAGCCTTTCAAGTACACATACGAGAAGGAGATTGTTATATATCCTTAGCAGTTACAGTTGCAGTCTAGCTATAGTTTTTCGCTAAATATTACCTATCCGTTCTTTTGATTAGTGTGGTGTATGTTATTCTGGTCTTTTCTGATTTTTTTGCTAGATGCAAAACCTTAACCAGCAGTTACGTATGCATACTTTAAGAGGCTGGATTACTTCTCCACTGAATGTAAGTATCGAGCTATATACTCTTACTTCATCTGTTTGACTTTTGATGTTGGCCTCTTTTCAAGTTTTACTTTTGTTTTTGTGTCTTTGTGGTTTTGGGGAACCTAGACTGATGAAAGAGGCTGATCTATGTCTTGTTTAACTTGGCGTCTCTTTGTTGATTGTCTAGTTCTTCAGCCTGAGGAATTTTTGGTTATGGCCTCTTTTTGGCTGAGAATTGATTACGACGTTTGTACTGTGACTGAATATGTTCTGTTGAGCTTGGCTAATCTAGATATTTAGCTATAAGTATCTTCCTTGATACAATATACCTATATTTTATTCGCAGAGAGGTTTAGTTGCTTTAACGAGTACTAATATTTCTCCCTCTATTCTTGTACTATGTGGTTTTATTATACGAGTTTAGTCAGGAATTACTCTGTAACTTACTTCTGGGACTTTCTTTGACAAGCATCTTCCCCACCATGCTCATCTCTTTTTTCGCATCTTTTCCCCCTTATTCTATTAGCAGACTTTCTATATACCTACTTGTTCTAAGAATAGATCTGTGAGTCCTATATGAATTGAATGTTGCACCGTAGCTTACTCCTCTTGAAAAGGGGTTCTATTGTTTATCAATTAGAGGTACCTTTTTGTACATTAGTTTTTCCAGCCAATGTTGTACTACATTCTTGATTCCTTAGTTCTGTATTCGTACGCTTATTATTTATTTATTCCAACTTCTTTCTTCCTTGGCTTACTGTAAAAGTTTTTATCACTATTGATAATGCAGGCATTTATTCTCCAAATGCTTATCGCGGCTTTGCTCGAGAGTTTATAAAGGATTTAGAGAGGATCAGGTTGTTTCTTAAATTGAATGCTTTGAGCATAAAGTATAGTCACAATATAGCTGTTCAAGGAATTTCATTCCAAAACGCCTGTTGTACACAAGTTTAACATGCTCATCTTATGGCTCATTGTAATAGACCCAGAGCCATACTTGACATCATTAAATCAGGCGAAGATTTCAGGATTGCCACTTCAACAAAAATGCCGGAGCAGGGAACTTGTGAACGCTGTGGCTATATTTCTAGTCAGGTAGATTTACTTCTACTTCTACAAGAAAGAAGAAATTAATTTTGCAGCAAGTAGATGATGGCATGATGGTGGGAATTACTTGTTATGTACAAACAACTGTATTTGATGCATAAATGCATGAAGTAGACCATACTCGATGAACTCTTATCCTAGTAACAGAGCCTTGCAGTCTCTTCTGCAATTTGTGATCATAAAAAGTTTACTTTTGACTCTTTCTGTGAAGGAATGTAGTAAGTTCGTTTGTTTGCTAAATTCTCAGCAATTATGGCAGAAACAGTCCTTTTTCCTGCACACTATAGCTATATTCTTTAACTTAGAAATTTCAGATACCATTCTTTTTCCTGCACACTATAGTTATATTCTTTAACTTAGAAATTTCAGATTCCATTTTTTTAGTCCTTGGTCTCTCAATCTTAGAGCTTGCTTGAACTGGTTCAGTGCTGATGATTGTCAGCATCGTCTACATATTATTACTTCGCTTGGCCACCAATAATCTGCGAAGTGTTTCTCATGAGACCCCTTGTTCAACTGTGCAGAAATGGTGTAAAGCCTGCGTTTTGCTCGAGGGACTGAATCGGGGTTTACCCAAGCTGGGTATCGGGCGAAGCCGAGGTGTAAATGGTGAACGGAATAAGGATGTGAAACAAACTGGAAAGAAGAATATCGAGAGCAAACAATGTGGAACCTTGGACTTCTGAAGTGTAGCTTAGGTGAAACCCTTCAGGCAGTGCTGGTGACTCTGCATGGTAACTGCACTAGTGGCTACAAGAGCTCGATGATGTTATTGATGCTGCCATATGATGCATCCTCCTCTAGCCTCTCTCACTGTTCTGTGTTCTATATTTTGTTTCTAAAAATCATTTGCTCCTTATTCTATTTTTGTTGGTATAATTTTAATAAATGTTTTTTTTTTATAGAAGATGAGAATAGGATAAATAAAAGCACTGTTGTAGCGTTTACAGAAAATTTGATCATCACGATATGGCATGGTTTTGCACGCAGATATTACATTGGAACATTAAGGTAGTTCTACGTATAGACTAATAGGCATCATCAAATTATTGTCCAAAAAGAGATGTTAGATGTTGGGGCATAGATCCCTTTGTAACAAAACATGATGTAGCCAATCTGATGCACATCAATTCGGACTCAACAAGCAAAAGTTGTTAGAGATCTGGCCTCTCAAAACAACGGCGTTTTTCCCATGTTCATACGATAATAGTGAAAATCACTAAATAGCAAAAGTTATACATTAGTGGTCTCACCGTGTCCAAAATATTGTCAGTATCAGACACTGTGAAGGTAGAAAGGAAGAGATTTGCTTTCAAGCGATTTTGGGACGATGCCATTTTAATAAATGCTTGTAATGTAGTTTTCCATTTCAAGTCCAACCTTTGGTTGTGTAAAGAGGAGGAGGACTCTAATTTTTTGCATTCTGCAAAGACACCAGAACTTTTTCAACAAAAAAAAAAGTCAATTTGCATTTTTGTCACAAAATTGTTTGTTAAACAGTTTTTAGAAACGGGTACAAAGAATGATTAATAATAAACTTTTACTGATAAAGAAAAATTACGAGTCTTTTAGAGCTACTAAAGTAACTTTGCGGGAGTTTCTTTGCCTTTCGTTTAGTAGGAGACACGAATATTTCAACTATATTTATGGAGTACCATGAAAATGAGGAGATGTTGATACTACAAGGAAACTAGTATTTGAGCTTCACTTTCATCGCTAAAAGTTGTTGAACTTTCGGCACTTGTAAAGCTCAATTGTTACTTCATCCTTGAACCAAAAGAAAAATATGATTTTTTTTTTTTTTTGGGAAAAGGTTGAGAAATATATATAGATGTTAACAAGTACAACATTTATCCTATGATGACAGTCCCATCGTTTAAACATGTGATACCCCATCATAAGGCTAGATTATCGCATGTCAAAAAGTAACTATACATACCTTTGCTACGACACACCTACAAACATGATTCGCTCCAAAAATCCACATAGCTATAATAAACATCAGGGAAATTCTATTACTGTATTCAACTATTCCCGATGCACAAAATAACTTGCGTGAGCCGCCTAACACACCTGCTCAATGTATTTGTCGTTAAATTTTATAGCGATAATTTTTTTTCGCTTCAATGTATTTGGCCATATTTTTGTAGAAGTGGTGCTACGTGTAGAAAAGATATAGCAATTCCTACCCCAACGGTGCCCAAACGATGCGCTGAAAATAAATTTTCTGTGTCTCTCACTGCTCAGTACTCACACTTGAAAACACGCAGTGTCCCTGCCGCCATGGCCTCAACCTCCTCCGCCGGCGGCGTCCAAAACCCTAAGAAGTCATCGCTAGGCTTCATCCCAAACGCCCTGAAGAGGAAGGACAGTTTCATCCAGTTCTTCGTGATGACCGGAATTCTGCTCCTGAGCGTCAGATCGGTGGGGCAAAAGTACCGCATCCACAATCTCCAGGAGGACACGTCAGCCCTAAGGAAAGAGCGGGATGACGTCACGGACCGCACGAGCCACATCAAGCGCAGCCTCCTCGCCGAAGCCGCCCTCGACTCCACCGGCGTCTTCGCAAGCCGGCTTCGCCTCCTCTTCGGAGACGACGATCACTGAGTCAGCGACCCTAGTTAATTCCTACTGCTGTCGCTACATCTAGGTTTGCCATTATCTTATGGACTAAATTTAAGGCTTCGTAATTTCTGCCCCCTTGACGTTTTTGCGAGTTATTAGGTTGACTTGTTACAATTGGAGTTCAATTCAACGCGAATGTTCAATTAGAAAGTTTCAAAAAGTCGAATTCATCAATGCTGATGCCATGTTTGTACTAACATTTGAAAGTAAAAGCATTTAGGATTGCCCGGCTTTTGCTAGATATGGGGATTGGATAGTCTTTACTTATGGCTGGACCTTTATGATTAGAATTGTTTAGTATAGAATGATATTGACAATGAAACGAAAATTGCAGTTGCTTTATGCCGGGCTTATTGTTCTCTCTTTAGTTAAGTGATTTTTAGTCATTTTGTAACTTTCTTACTTTCGGTTGATTTATTGGAGGAGCTGGTCTTGAAATCCATTTTTATGGTTTGACTGTTGAAATATAGGTTTCAAATATCAGGTTTCAGAAGCCAATTTTTTCTACTTTTGGTTGCATCTAGTAAATGGAGACACCAATAACCATGCCTAGATATGCCACGCAGTGTACTACGTTGAATGGTCTGTTTGTGTGATTCTTACTGCAAGGGTGAAGTACAGCCTACAAGAGATTCAGTTTATGTAATGCCTATAACAACATAATTTTGATAAATGCTTGTAATGTATGTTTTCCTTTGTCGAGGCCAAAGTCAAGACATGGACGAGAGATGTCTTGACAGTGTCATGGTATAAATACTAGATAGGCAATGGCATGGTACAGTTGTCTTTCGCATGACAACCAGTGGGCTTGTCATGGCCTAGAAACTGGTTGGCATAGGTCTTGTGCGGACTTTGCCGTTGTCTAGTTGGACTTAGATATGAGGGAGATGGCTGATGGCATCAAATATGTGCCAAAGAGGGGGATATGAGTGGGCTTCGCTTGGCATGTCACGGCCAAAAAATGGGGCGATGGCAGTATTGTAAATCTGGGTGTTTCGTACATTACGACTATTCATTCATATTATGTTTACTGCTGTCACGTGAGTTTTGGCTCTTAATAGTGTAATAACTAATAAGGTACGCTATGCTGTCGGGCAGACTTTGGATTGCATACTGCAAGGAACCAAGATTTGGCATGGGACATGCCAAGGGGTGTCTTAGGACATCCAAAGACACACTGGGTTTTTCGCATGGTTAGTCAAACCAGTCAAAATGGATTATTATTTTAGGGGAATGGAATGTCTTTGCCCACGACATTGGATAGTCATGGGGCAATCATTGTGGCAATGTTTAACATATTTAGGCATGTCTTTGGTGGGGTATGTACAAAGGACAGCTGTGCATGGCATCGGGCTGGGGAACAAGTGTTCTCTCGTCCATGGGCAGCAAGGGCTGTCATTGGCATGGCATGGCATGACAGTGTGTTAGCATGCCTAAGCTCGTGGTGCGCATATTATTGTATTGGTTGTCCTCATGTTGTCAAAGGTCTGGCTGGGCATGTCTTAGCATGGTCAAGACTATGTCTTGGCACGAAGCTCGGGCCATGAGTTAGCATCCATGGGCAGTTTTGGTCCATGTGTTGCATTGCTTTGAGGGGCTTGTGGCATGGCTTAAGAGGTTCACCGTTGGTTGTCAAGACATTGGCTTTGTTAGAGGACAAACGTGGCACAGCGGGTAGTACGTGTGTGGCACGCTTAGAAATTGGCATGGACATCGTTTTGTGTGGGCAATGGAACTGCAAATTGTGGGTAGTGAAGCAATTTGATTGCTGCGGTGTCCAGTCTTTGACGTGATTGGCTGGCTGGAGAGTTGGCGGTTTGAGGCAGTTCACTTGTCTTGTGCAAGGTATGTGCAGACAGTTACAAGATCTGTCCATGATGGGCTCAGGCAAAACATGGCTCTATGTTCATGCCAGATTTCTTAGGCAGTGGGGGATGTCCACTGCAAGAGGGGCATGTCTTTGGCAGTTGCGGTTGTTCATGTCCACAGGTTTCAGTAAATTTCGAAGGCTTGTAAGTCAACAACTGGTCGTGCTAGAGAGACTTGTTTTGTCTACCGTTTTGGGCAAGTTATCCTGGTATGTTGAGAGAAAGACAAGGCCATGGCACACCTCTGCCGGTTTCAGTAAGTTAAGGATTTCCAAGGGGTGTAAGTTTTGTCTACCATTCTGGACAGATGATCATGGTTTTTTGAGATAAAGAGAAGTTTATGGCACAAGTTGTTGCCTTTTCGTGAACTCTGTTTGCAGTGTGTGTGTGTGTCTTGCCTTGAGAAAACTTGTAAACATCCATAGACGACAAAGGGTAAGACTGAGATCGTAGTCTCTAGTGAGACTTCTGCTGTGTGATAGTCTGAGTGTCAAGAGAAGCCGGTGAGACAGGCTTGGCAAGGGTTTCGCTGATTAAGGGTCGGAGATTGTTGGCCATACCCATACGGGGCAAAATTTCTTAAAAGGGTTATCCCGGTCATACATAGCATGGCAGTGGCAGGCCAATTCTGGTCTAAGGGACCAGCAAATTCTACTAAAACTAAAATTACCATCGAAGCAATCACCAAACTTAGACTTAGTTAAAAATGTAAACAGCAAAATCAGGGCAACAATAATTTAGACTTAGAACCCATTTGGTTCATCGTTTAAGGTCATTATATTTTTGGCCTACTAAAACTAAAATTACCATCGAACCAATTTTTTTTATTTTTGGCATTATATTTTCATTCTTTTGCAGGAAAAAAGAGTGAATACTGCTTCGTATAAAAACATGAAATCTAAAGTGAAATTAACGAGCTAACCTAAACTAGGCTTTCCAAAAGCTGCTAAGATTTTGTAACATCTCCTCCTAAAAACCATTTAAGGAATAGGCAATATGGAAATACAATCTTAATATTTATACGTAATTATGTGTAACAAAAAAATAAAATAAAACTCTGGGACCCCTTTGCTGTGTCTGGGATTTCACCATAATGGTATTACAGAATAATTGTAATTGTAATTAGCGTGTTTGTTTCACAGTTGGAGATTTCATCCGCAATATAATCATAAATACACTTGAGTGTTTGGTTTAACGAATAAATGTTCTAATGCTGTAAAGAGGTTTACGTGAATGACGCTAATGTCTCTCCATAATACGAGGTGTTTATGATTTTCTTGTACTGTAATGGCCATTTGATTTGCAATGGCCTTTGAGACTTTTGTTCTTATTTGTTTCGCACAATATTCTGAATTTTTTTACAGTCATAAAAGTTAATATTCATTTTTTATAATTAGAAATTTTGAACGGCTCAAAATAAAGAATTTCATTTAGTTCTTCTGATATGAATATGTATACATATGTGTGTCTCTATGTGCATGTGTGCCCGTGCGTGTTGAGAATATCAATTCTGGCATAATACTGCTTATACTTGGAAAAAAAAAATTATAGCATCCCCTTATATGGAGAAGAATGAATATATATATATATTCATGAAAAATATTAAAGATAGGGGTAAATACAAGCTTTGCAACTTTTATCTTTCATTAGAGAGTTGGACATATCGAGAAAAACATATCTGAGTGATTGAATGAAAAAGCCTTCTTGGGTGGCTGGATGTGTGTAATATTACATCGTACGATTACGTCGTAATGGCCGTAGGGATTACACAGTGAACTAACGGTATGTTTGGAACTAATTCCTTTAGAATTCAATTCGGAATTAGATTTGGTATTCAATTCACTTTTTTTATTTGGAACGGGAGGAAATTCAAATTACAGAATTCATGTTTTATGTTTGGAGAACAAAGGAAATGCAAAAGATAATAAATTTTAAGACAATTATATCGTTGACTTACAATGAAAAATGAACTACAGTAAGTGGTTTCAAGTGTGCAAGTGCCACCAAATGGCATTGGTGGTGACAACACCACACGGGGTAGCGACATCGACGATGGAAAGTGGTGGGGTGGCCAAGTGATGGTAATGATGGTGGTATTGAGGTGTAACTGGTGGTGGTCAAGTGACGCCAAAGTGACTTCGGTGGTAGTAGTAGTGGCGGCGGCAACGGTGATAGTGGTGGCAGTAGTGGTGGTGGCGGCGACAACAGTGGTGACAGTAGTGGTGACAATAGTGATAGTGGTGGTGGTGGTGCCAGTAGTTGTGCTTGTGGTGGTAGTAAAAGTGTTGTGGGAGTAGCGACAATGAATACGGTGGTGATGGATTTATTATTGGAGAGATCCAAAAAATAGTAAGATAGATAAATAATTACTTTTAATGCAAGCAAATCCAAATTCCATGAAATCCGATCATTTTTCTCGGATTTCACACTAAAGAAACAAATTCAATCAAATCCCATGAAATTTAGATCCAATTCCTTTTTTTAATGTTTCAAAGAGCAAATTTTTAGTATTTGAAATGAAATCTCATCAATTTCATGGTTCCAAATAAATACTTTTTTCCTCAATTATGACACCGACTACATCCATATAATGTGTAAATAACGAACCAAATGAACCCTTTGTGTTCAGTTTAGCCCTAGCAGGGCAAGGTCCATGTTCTTTAAGACCTCGCCCTACTACCCCTAGCCGAAAACCTTATCTTCTAGTTGAGGTAAAACCTTTTTCGCCCTTCCCCCCTTCGGCCTTTTAGGCCTTCATGGCTATGGGGATGGAAATGGAGGCCCTTTTTATTGTAATTGCTTTACCTTTTCCCCACTGATTTGCGGGTTTCATATGGGTTGTTGATCAATAGAGGAGCTTGGCATGGATTTTTGGCAGAAATGGTAGATTTAGAGGAAGGTTGCTCAAATGGTAGATTTGCACCTTCCAACGTCACTCCGCCCGATCTGTCGCCCGAACCAAACTTCTCCGGCAATCGTCTGCTAGCGATAGTTCGCAGATCGTTGTTGGCTACGTCCTCGCGAGTATGAAGATGATTACCCTTCATGATGTTTGTGTTTTTGTTGCTTGAAGTATCTTAAGATGAGAGTTGTTTGTCTCTCAACATGAGAGTTATCTCTTTCTTTTGGAGAGTTGTTCGTTGTTCATTAATCTCTTTGGTAGCAAAAAAGATGGATATGAAAAAATGTATATCAATCATTGATTCTAGTGTGTTTTTGCCAACTCCTTCAATAGCCAGGGAGTTTATACTGCCGGTGAGGTTCACTAGTGACTTAATTCGAATTTTGTACTAAGAGAAAATCATGTTATTTTTTAATTGGAGAGAAATCGATATGATGTGATTATCCTTCATGAGTTAGTTCTTTGGTCCTATTTGAGGATGCTGGTTTTCCTTTCATTATATGAAGTGATGATCTTTGTTCCCAACCTATTCTGATCGCACCCCAGGGCCCACTAAGAGACCCATTTTGCGCGACACATCACCCATTCAACGGTCAATTATTCAACGCTATCAGCAGGTCAAAACCCTTGGAAGAGCATAAATCCCTTGAAGGGGTCGGCCACCTCCCTGAGAAGGGGGTCGGCCACCTCCTTAAAAGGGGTCGGCCACCCTCTTTAAAGAGGGGTCAGCCACCTCCCTGAGAAGGGGGTCGGCCACCACCTTAAAAAGGGGGTCGGCCACCCTTATCTTGAGGGAATTACTCCTGACCCCTATGCCATCTCACTCATCGCACTCTCTACAGTGCTCGCTCACCACCAGTGGTCGCACGACGCTCGTTGTCACCCGTGTACATCGCCATGACGACAGTCGCTCGCGGCCACGCATTATTATCCGGGCACCGTCTTCATAACTATTGTCGCCCGCGCACAATCTCCAACACTCCGCTGCGCCCATGCGCCGCACCACTTCCATGACATGCCCCCGGCACCAGGTATTGTCTCGCAACGGTTGTCGCCGCACCCACGCGCCACAATCAATGTCTCGTGCTGTAGGCACCGCGCCCATGCGCCACAATCATATTACATGCTTCCGGAGGGCTCTGCTCGTAGTGCTCCGGCACGAGGACCCCTCGCAGCGGGATGGACTCGTTACCACAAAGTCATCGCTGCCGCGGGATGGGCTCGTTACCACAAAGCCATCGCCGTCATAATCACTGGGGACTCCGGCACGAGGACCCCTCGCAGCAGGATGGACTCGTTACCACAAAGTCATCGCCGCCACGGGATGGGCTCGTTACCACGAAGCCATCACCGTCATAATCACGGGGGGCTCTGCTAGCAGTGCTCCGGCACGGGGACCCCTCGCAGCGGGATGGACTCGTTACCACAAAGTCATCGCCGCCACGGGATGGGCTCGTTACCACGAAGCCATCGCCGTCATAATCACGGGGGGCTCCGCTCGTAGTGCTCCAGCACGGGGACCTCTCACAGCGGGATAGGCTCATTACCACAAAGCTATCACCGTCTGGAGTGACTCGCGTGACTCTAAGCACTGAGCTGCAACCATGTCCACTCATGTTACCATTGATCGTCGACACCACCAGGACAATGACCCACGGGTCACTCCAGGACGAGAGCATGTACTTGGAGGGCATCGCGCCTAGTCCGCCTGGCAGTTGGCTACAGGGGCAACCCTCACCGCTGCTGGGTCCTCTGCGCGTGTCTTGACGCATCTTGTGGGATTCAATAAGGGCTTGGACCGGTGGCTGGGGCAACGGACTTACTCTGATCATGCTACCGCGGTGTGATCAGTCTTCTCAGACAGGTAGAGAGATGCTGCGTGGGCAGGGCAATTCGGATTTGAGGACCGGCAGTCCGACGGAGAATCGGTACTTTGTGACCCCCTGGTGACGTGTCACTCCCAGGGGATGACACATGTCAGCTGATGACATAGGCTTACTTTTGCCTATAAATAGTGAATTTTGGAACACATTTGGAAGATCTCTCTCATTCTGACATTTTCACTTTCTCTCTCTAAAAAACCCATTCTTTTTGAAATTCTAGTGAGAGAAACACATTTGGACCTCTGACATCGAACCCCTGACGCTGCACCCCTGACTTGGACCCTAGCTTGGATTGTCGACTGTCGGCCCTGTTCGTCGTCACCCTGTCTGCGCAGCGCTGCCAGCCCTCGCGGCCTGTCTGTGGAGCCTTGCCCTCAGCCTTTACGCCGCCCTCACTGTCTCTCACTTTGCATACCTGGAAGCTGACACGGACTGCAACCTTTGTGGCACCTCCACATAAATACAAACCCACTTTCCTTGGCATCAATCTTTCAAGTCGGAAAAAAAAATCGTCCCAAGTATGAGATGCTTCAGCATGTAGTGAAGGATAAAGGTGTTATTATTCTGTTTGTTTTGGGGTTAAAGGAAATCACTTTAAGATCACATGTTACATACTATAATCAAATATAACAAGATTTGAGTGGCTATGTGTTTTTTGGTGTAGCTGGGGTTGTACTATAACTACTTCTTCTTCAACCACCACCGATGATTGATAAATATGGTTGTTGGCTTCTTCTTAAAAATCTTTAGCGAGAAATTTAGGCCGCACATTTCGACATCACTAATTAAAATACATATTGCTTCTATTTTCATACTTTGTTATACTTGTTCACATATTTTGTTTGTCATTAAAAATGCATCGAAACAATTTATTATCTTGTTTCACGACAAATGAAGCGTAGATAAACATATAAATGTGTGAAAAAATATGTTAATTTAAATTTCACTAACCCAATCATGCCATATAAGATGTTGTAAATCTCGTGCTACAGCCCGAGTTAAAGCTAAAACATTCGCAATTTACTGCTCTCAAATACAACAAGTTTTCCATTTTTAGTGTCTAAGTGAACATCCTTTTGACTTGATTGGTTTGGTGATCAACATTCATGATTTAACTTTTTTTGGTCCAAATTAACTGCTCATTGACTTATGGTCCTGATGTCGTGAAGCTTAGGATATCGTGCCACATGACACCTTTGATTGAGGGGTCCTAGTACTCCTTACATCCCCCACATGAGTTCATGATAAATCAAGTTTGTCCGCTGCTTTCCCGCTACGCTACGCCTTATCATTTTATTTCAAAAACGCGTAAGGAACACTATTTTTGAGAGTCTATTTCCCGCGCTCTCGTATATAAGGGTTGGTTCAACGGTTCTCACGATCTCAATTCAGGTTTTTCACTTGGGTTCGAATCCTGCCCGCCGTACTTGTTGGTGACAAACTTACGTCCTTGCCCTGG
The DNA here is from genome assembly GCA_033065855.1 of Escallonia rubra. NCBI lineage: Eukaryota > Viridiplantae > Streptophyta > Magnoliopsida > Escalloniales > Escalloniaceae > Escallonia > Escallonia rubra. The sequence goes on from JAVXUO010000138.1 coordinate 432,821, forward strand.
TTGTGCTCCACACACGGGTCCTTGTGCGCTTCGGCCCCGACATAGGTGCGAGAATCGGGGGTCAGATGTATGTGACGGTCTTGTAGGTCCCCGAGACGCAATACTCCCCGCCGGTTGGATTAGAGTCTTACGGTCCAACTTTTTTTGTACCAAAAAAGTATATATATTTGCACTTGATATGTTGTGAAAAAAATTAATATTTTACTATGGATACAATTTTTTTAACGGCACGCCAAAGTATAGAAAAACATCACGTTAGCTCTATTATTATAATTAAGTTTGAAACAAAAAGCAATCAGATGATAAACTGCAGGAGATGCTGATCATATGAGACCGGCTGCAATGATAGCACATGCATTTGTTTGGACTTTGGACCGACACATATTTGTTTCGGCTTTCCCTTTGGAAAATTCAAATAGTAGCACAAAATTTTCAAACATTCCATTACACAAAGCTATATTCCGAGCTCAGTCTCTATTTTTTTTATATATATATATATTTTGACAGTCAAATTTTATCTAAAGGGTTTTACTTTTTAATGCACTTTCCATAGAAAAAATTTAATTAACTAGGTTTTCTTCTCTTAAAATGTTGTTGCTGACATTAGTAGGGGTCGTTGGCAAACACAATACTTATGCACATCTAATCGCTACAAAAAGGTTGATAAAGGGTACATGAAAGCAAAAATGAGTTTACTGTCAAAATAGATACCGAGAGGGAAGGAGCAGTAAAAATATATGTTAAATATTTTGGATGCATTAGTTTGAATAATAGGGATGAAAGGAAGTTTTTAATTGTAATAGAGTGAAGCGATTATTATATATTAAATGTTGAAGAAAATTTCGACAATGACATTATAACTATTTCTAAACCTGACGTTAGTATATCATGAAATGGTATAATCGAAAGTTTTAAAAAAGCTTCGTCATAAGGATATAGATAATACTATAAACTCGTTCTATGCCGCTTTGATAGTTTTGTGACCGATTATATAATATATATCATATTTCGCTTAATTAAGCGCCTTTTTAGCACGAGAATTGCATTCGTCTTGCTAGACGCTCTACTCATTTGTAAGTCAAATTTTGCTCATTTCAACCATCAAATCCGTGGATTAAATTATGTTACTTTTCCTTCTCCTTTCTCTTTCTCGATCGTGTCAATCCAATCGAAGATGAGGCTCATGCAAGTGGAGAGGTAATTGGATTTTGCGGGAATGTTCCCTCCCAGAATGGTCCCATCTGCCATGTAAGCTTAGCGAGTTGAAAATTAGGGTGAAAAATGGCAATACGATAGTTATGTGTCCAAAGATAAGGGACTAATAAACGACGTAACATATTGCAGACTTTAAAAAATAAAAGATGAACTTTGAAAAAAGTCAAACATAATGGATAGAACCAAAACAAGAGTCAAATAGAAAGGACCAAATTTGTAACTTAAGCCTTGAAATAAAGAAAGGGAGGGAAAGTGGAAAGACGTGTGAACGGTGGAGGGGGGGATAGTGGGGCCTCCATGTGTTAGCTTAGCTTAGCACATGCAAACACTCCCATGGCTGGAGTCCAAAACACACACAGTGACACACCCAACAAAAGCGAGATAATAAAAACATAAAAGCAGGTGAGGAATACCACCGGCCCAAATTTGGTATTCGTGGACCCCATCATCGACACCCCCCAATTTTCCCTCCATTTTCCTTTCCTTTTTCCGAAGAAATAGGGTGGAGCTATATCCATTGTCGCTTAAGGTTGGTCTGAAAATGTATGCAAATTTCAATCAATACACATAACAAAAATATATGTAAAAAAGAAAATGAGTTTAGAACGAAGATAAAGAAAGAAGGAGGAAAAACAACTGACGGTTGAATAATTGAATGATGGTAGCTATCACTTTTTTTAAGCATAATTCTTTATATTCTTAACCTCAAGTGATGAGTGAAGTGACAAAGGTCTTGAAAAATAACCTCAAGGTCTTGAGTTTAAATTTCGATACCAACGTGCCAAATATAGATTGCAATTCTACCAACAAAAAAAAAAAGTGTCATGTGTTACTCGCTTAGTATGTTGTATGCCTCTTGTTGTTCAAAGAAACATGTGACGCCAAGGTCTTACACGAAAAGAGTTATTCCCTTTGACATGTATCAATGTAGAAGTCTTCCTTGTTGAATCTTTTTAACATTAAATAAATATTTGCAAAGTTAGTAAATAATGGTAAAAAATTAGTTGCATGCTAAATTACCCAAAACATTTTAAGATGAAAAAAGTACTTTCTCGAAACAATTAGTGAAGGCGTTAATGAGACTCGTCGATCAATGACATTATTCACAAGCGAGCTAAAAGTCATATGCTAGAGCAATTTGAATCTCTCTCTCTCTCTCTCTCTCTCTCTCTCTCTCTCACACACACACACACACACACACACACACACACACACACACACACACACACAGGGTCTCTCTCACTCTCAATAGTCATTGGGCATGGTCTGTAGCGCACTTTAAATGAGCCATATCTCATCAATCACTTTCCTCCTACCACCCCGTCACAGTAGCACCACAAAGGTCCACCACTCACTTCTTAAATCCCCCTCAGATCATACTCTAAGAATAGCAAGCACAAGGAAGGAGCTGAGACAGAGGAACCCTTCTGCCTCTCCTCTCTGGTGAAAATGCCGCTCAACCCAGCGGCTTTCTTCTTGTGTACTGCTCTTCTTGCCATTGTTAGAGCAGAGGACCCGTACAGATTCTTCAACTGGAATGTAACTTATGGCGACATCTACCCCCTCGGCGTCCGTCAGCAGGTTTGTTTACTTGAACATCTCCATTGTTGCGAGTGAATTGTGTTGGATCTGACGGAATATGCATTGGTTTTGTGCACGATTCTTGCAGGGCATTTTGATCAATGGCCAGTTCCCTGGTCCTGATATCCACTCCGTCACCAATGACAATCTGATCATCAACGTTTTCAACAGCTTAACCGAGCCATTCCTCATCTCCTGGTAACACACTCCCTATTCTCCTTCCCTCTTTTTTGGTCAACATTAGTCTGCACTCTGCAGTTCTCGTGTCTCGCGGATAAATGCTTTAACCGCTAGAAAGAAGCTAAAGCCTTAGAGGTGAAGTTTATCGCTAAAAGTAACGTGTCAAGTCTAAACAATCACGGCGATTCTTTTCATTTCGCTACGATACAAGGGAAACTTGCATTAGCGTCTAACTTACTTTTGAGAAAATTATATTCAGTGGGTCTCGTACGGACATCCAAAAAGACTCAGCCAAGGCCTCCTAGTAACGTGGTGATGAATGCAAGAATATGACCCAATGTACCACAAAGTAATAGTAATTTCTGTGGAACTCTGACTAGAGAGTTGAGAATGTTTGCCTTTACCTTGGTTTGTCTTTGTTGTGCAATTCCGAGTTACCCTTCTTGAGCTTTCTTCCCACCTTCCCTTTCTTGGCAGTTGTGAGAACTGGCATGTGGTGTACTGCCTTAATTGTACTAGTTTCACGGGCTTATTTCTGGTTCCCACACCCTGAGCGTTAGGGCCCTGAAATTAATAAGACGACGGTACAAAGGCCGGAGGATACATGAACCGAGGAGGATTGAACTACCTTAATTATGGAGTACTTATAAGAAGTTATGACTGCAAAGTGCAAACCAAACTAGTTTCATGGATTTGTGGCCCCAAAATCTAGGTGATACGAAAAGCCAGGAGGTTACAGATCCAGAAGTGCTTCACATGGCATGTTAACTCCTTTAAAGAAACACAGACCTTCCATAATTTCCAGTATTTTTCTTCTTGAACTAATGTAAATGGCATCTTTTGAGCTAATGGGATTACCTAATAAAAGGCATTCTTAGCACCTGCCATCGAATCTAGACATGTGGCAGAAAAGGCTGAAAAGGCACTCTTATCGCCAGCTGCATTGTCAACATCTCCATTCGAGCTAAAATGTCCAGTACATTCTCAATTTTGGTCCTTGCATAATTAATGTAACGAAATAACATTGCACCCCTTATTTTGCATCAACAAGAGTACTTGGTCTTATTAATGTTAACATCGCCAGCTTCACAACCCTCAACTTGCCCACTTGATCAATGAATGAGAGAAGGGTCGTCCTTCTCGCATATTAAGTTTAACATAAAATCAGTTTTGCTTGACAAAATGGTGAGAACTTATCCTGTTAATAGTGATTTTGTGTACCTGGAAATGTAGGAATGGAGTTCAAAACAGGAGAAACTCATTTGTAGATGGAGTTTACGGAACTACATGTCCAATTCCTCCGGGAAGGAACTACACCTTCATGCTCCAAGTGAAGGATCAGATTGGAAGCTTTTACTACTACCCTTCCCTAGCATTCCACAAGGCTGCTGGTGGTTTTGGAGGGATCAGGATCCTCAGCCGTCCCCGAATTCCTGTCCCTTTTGATGACCCTGCTGGCGATTATACTGTTCTCATCGGAGATTGGTACAAATCTAATCACACGGTAATCACCCTTCCCTTACCCTTTTTTTTGTTCAGATCCAAGGTTTTATATCTTTATTATTTTGATCTTGGCTCAAGTTGACAAACAAATTGAGCTGAACTCCCTCTTTGGTAAACAAGTGCAAATGAGTGTTCAAGCTCGACTCTTGGCTGATAAGCACAAGCTCCTCGGGTCTCAGACTCGTCTGCATCACTCCAAAACAATACTGACAACTTTGTTTATGGGGAACTGTTAAATATGGTCAGAGGTCAATTTTGTGGGCTGCCTCGGATCTTACTGGGATATTGCCTCATTCTTTTGTTGTTTATGTTGACAAGTAAAAGGGCCATTAACTGTTGGTCTTTGGTCGTTGTTTGGTATGGTTGGTGAGTGACAGATATGGGCTGAAAATGAATATATGGATGCAGTGAGTTCATTAAGATTGTACATCACCTCCATACTTCGATAAAAATATCACTATAAATTTTAAACAATACCGATAGAAGTATTTTACCGATAGCTGCTATATAGCATATGATTCTTGTCTGGATGCTTGCAGTGGTTAACAGACAGGTCATTCCAACACATGATCCCTTTGCCCATTATGCCCAATTATTATAGCGCATGATCCCTCTGCCCATTATGCCCATTCTATACAATTAGAGACGATTTCTTTAACTATATCGCATCAAGTTAGAAGTGCTAATAGCTAATTTGTGACTCAGAATCGTTCGAGTACTAATTTTTTTGAAATTTTAAGCCCTAAAGTATTGCTTTATTTTGCTTCGTACTCTTTTTGTCCTAGAGGCTAGAAGGGAGGGGGATGTTGCTACTCCTAAAAACTTTTCACTGTATATCGGCAGTGACTGGTGCTACTTTTCACTGGCACAGCCTTGTCCACTTGATGGGTTTCTTTTTTTTTTTTTGGTAAGCCTTGTCCACTTGATGGGTTTCTGACTTATTGGGCAAAGGGCCTACCACGTTGTCTTTTATTAGAAAAGTTCACCGCCGAGAGGCATTTAGGCATTGTTGAATCTGGGCCCGGACACCCATTGAGTCATGCATGTGCGTCTACCTTATTGCTCACTTCTGCTGCTATAGCCCATGTCCGTCCAGCTTTCATTCACTAGGCCCACACCATGTGGCTTGGTTGATGTCCATTTATATTCACCTGGCCTTGTTTATCTGTGATTTCAATTTATATTAAATTACCACAATTATACAAATCGTCGGCAAATATAAGAATCATCTGCCGTAAGTGAGAAATATTTTTTAATTCACTTTTGCGCCTTAATTTATATTTTAGCAATAGCAATTTTTGGTATCGATTTTTTGTCACTAAAAGTGTTACAACCGGATGATTATGTAACGGCTTGTTACAATAGTTTATACACGAGGTAGAACCACTTAAGGGTCATGAAGAAAACCCAATGCAGCATATGACCTATGGATGAATGTCACGAGGCTTGCTCTTCATGCAATCATATCGCTTTGGTACAAGTTAATTCTACTCTGATGATAGACTTGTGCATTTCACCTTGTTACTTAGTACAATTTGTGTGGCGAATGACCGATCTAGTTGTGTTCTCGTAGACCCTGAAGGCAACTCTTGACCGGGGTAGGAAGCTACCGTTTCCAGATGGAGTTCTTATCAACGGGCGTGGACCTAACGGTGTCTCTTTCACCGTTGAACAAGGTACTTGGTGTTTAATCTTTGTTCAGAGAGGAAATGGTGAAAATCTATTGAAAGTTGTAGGCAAATTTGATTGACTAAGCTCTACTTGCATAAGTTTAAAATTGAAATTTCCAGTCTTATTTGAAGATAATGGCGTCTTTTTTTGGTCTTAGGTAAAACTTACAGGCTCAGAATATCAAATGTTGGACTGCAGAACTCGCTTAACTTTCGCATTCAAGGCCATAAGATGAAGTTGGTGGAAGTTGAAGGAACACACACGCTCCAAACTACCTTCTCCTCGCTTGATGTTCATGTTGGCCAATCCTACTCTGTCCTAGTCACGGCTGATCAGCCGGGCCAAGACTACTACATTGTAGTGTCCACCCGTTTCACGTCTAAGATCCTCACGACAACCGGTGTTCTTCATTACAGCAACTCTGCCGGTCCAGTTTCCGGCCCTCCTCCTGGCGGTCCTACCATCCAGGTTGACTGGTCCCTCAACCAGGCCCGTTCGATCAGGTATTCAGGACAAATCTTACAGCAATTACGCGTGCTGAAATGCACCCGCATAGTAATGTTGGTAACATGCTAACGTCGCGCTTATTTCAGGACTAATCTTACAGCAAGTGGACCAAGGCCTAATCCACAAGGTTCATACCACTATGGTATGATCACCACCACAAAAACCATCAGGCTTGACAGCTCTGCTGGGCAAGTCAATGGCAAGCAGAGATACGGTGTCAACAGTGTATCATTTGTGCCGGCTGATACCCCGCTCAAGCTTGCGGACTACTTCAATATTGGAGGAGTTTTTCGCGTTGGAAGCATATCCTATAACCCCACGGGTGGAGGGTTGTACCTTGACACATCTGTTATGGGTGTTGACTACCGAGCATTCATCGAAATCGTCTTTGAAAACCCGGAAGACATCGTGCAGAGCTGGCACCTCAATGGATACTCTTTCTTCGTAGTAGGGTAAGCGCCAATGAATTCATATGAACTCGTCGCTTGAGCTTATTTCGACCAGTTGTATTTAAAAATGTTCTAAGAGTTGCTTGTGGTGCTGTTTTCTTCTTTCATTCTTGCTCTTTTTAAACTGATCTTAACTTTTGTAAATGCAGAATGGATGGAGGGCAATGGAATTCAGGTAGCAGGAACCAATACAATCTTCGAGATGCAATTGCACGTTGCACCGTTCAGGTAATAGCAAAGAAATAGATTCTTGGTTATTTGTCAATTTCTGTGGACTGCAATTTGTATGAACTGCAATTTGTGGACTGCAGGTATATCCCAAATCATGGACTGCAATTTATGTGGCGCTTGATAATGTGGGAATGTGGCAGCTGAGGTCGGAATTTTGGGCGCGACAGTACCTAGGACAACAATTTTATCTACGAGTGTATACCACAACCAATTCGATCAGGGACGAGTACCCTATTCCGAAGAATACACGCCTTTGTGGCAGGGCAAGCGGCCGACACACACGACCCCTTTAAGGCTAGCAACACGAGATCCTCGGAGGATCGGTAAATGCTCCCGAGTTGAAGGGAATCAGAGAAGAAGAGCTCTATTTATAGGTTACAGTAGCAGAATTTTCCTTATATAATTTTATTCTTCTGTGCTATATGAGCACTTGGATGTCCTATGGTTCTAAATGACCTCATCTCAAGGTCACATTCTTTCAGTTGCCACTAAATGTTGTAATCACTCTTTTATAGTTATAATCTCTATACCAAGTGTAATAAGCAACGTTGTTTCCTTACTGACTTCCTTCTTAAGTTTGGTACTAGGTTCTTTCTTTCTATTTTAGGGCAATTCTATTTGGCCAAAAGCACTGCACTTGTGTGTTTTGAGCCACTCTTTCTTTTCGCCTGACCAGTGTTTGCCATAGCTCTTGTTTGCCACTTACCAGATCCGTTGAGGATTTTATCTTACAAATGTACAGGATTCCTCCCATAGATAATGGTAGGAATTAGAAGATTTTATGGCAGCACGGACAGGCATCCGTGTAACCAGGGGCTGAGCCCAAGCATGACCAGGGGGGGCCATGGCACCCCCCCACCCCCCCACCCCCACCCCCACCCCGCCCTATAGTTTGAGAATATTTTTTTTTTTTTTTGCTGTCTTAAACAATATATAAATATGTTTAAAATATTTACTAAAATGTCAATATATTATAAATGAATGTATTAGAGTTTCATTTTGTTATGTTATTTACTTTTTTGTACCGCCGACTGTTGTAGTATTTATCTTCTTCGTTCCTTTGTCAATCTTCATTTTTTCAAATTATAAATCACCATATTATAAAGAAAACACTAATAGATCAAAGTTAGTTATTATTTTTTTCTTTTTTAGTTTAAATTCTTATAATATGTTATACATGACTATTGTCATCATACAATTGGTAATCACACTAGTAATACATATATACAATAAGAGTTAAGTTTAATTCATCCAAGATTAATAGTGTTTGTTGTTGACTAACTTTATCAAGTTAAATAAATCACTATAAATAGTGATATTATATGATTATTAGTCAAATTGAGCAAATCTATTTTACATTTAACGTATTCAATCGTAACGCGAATTCTTTTATGTTAGGCGTCAATTTTTTTTATGACTTTTGGTCCCCCCCGGTTGAACTTCCTGGATCCGCCCCTGCGTGTAACATCTGAAACAATTTTTGTTTTCAATTTTTTATTCAGTTTTGAAAACTGAAAAAATTCATTGGCGTTTGATAGACAACTTTAGTTTTTTTCTTTCTCCCCTTCACTTTTATAAACCAGTTTTTTTAACATGGCGTTGTTTTTTAAAACTCCATTTTGGAGTTTTTTGTTTTGGTATTTTTTTCTTCTTGAGTTCTATCTTTCAACTTTTGTTAGAAACATTGTGTCTCTTCTTTCTTTTAATTTTCATAACACTGCCTACCTAAGAAACACCAAACCACCAACATTGCCAAACTACCATACACATTGACTGCCGCCACCATCACTGCCACAGACCAATACCCCCGAATACCAAACTAGAAACACTACCAACGACCAAAAGCCAATAACCACTTAATTGCCACCACCACTAATCAACACACCCAAATACCAAACTTGTCAACATTGCCAACTATCATAGCTATTGGTCGCCGCCATCACTCCCATTGATCAACACCCATGGCATTGATAACCACAGCCACCACTGACCAACAATGCCGAACATCAAACCCTCCAACAACGGTCACCACCACGGCACCAACATACCGACTACCATTGTCCTTATAACAAACACCATCACAAAAGATTTCATCCATCACTTAGACCTAGTGGCGCATGTAAATTCCAAGCCCTTAAAATCCCTTCACCCAATCAAACCCCGATTAGACCCGATGAAGCCCTAATCCGCATGCTAGTCTGCTGCCATAGGAGTAGTTGATGGTGGCAGAAGAGACGTGTAGGTCATGGTGGGGGTCCTTCTGGTTGTTGAAAACATAAGGTCAGAAGAAGCTCTCAAGTATTGGAAAATGTAAGAAAATATGAGAGAAAAATTAGAAAAGGGAAGAAAGGGAAATAGAAAGAAAAAAAAAGTTAAAACCAATTAAACGAAAACTGATATTAAACAACCCATCAGCTTTGTAAAAAAAAATAATAATAAACTCAAAGATTTGGTGTCTCATTTAAAAAAAATAAAAACTAAAAACTGAAATGGATGTCAAACAGACACAACGTCTTTCGTAAAAAGATTTGGTGTCTCATTCTTACTAAGCATAAGAACAGAAGCCTAATCAATTATATATTCAATGTGAGAATTTTTATACCCACGCTCTGGCTACACGTGGAGTATTAGGTGATACTTCGATACGAATGACAAGAAGACATATTGTAGCATAAGGTGATACTGGAGTCAGTTTGACATAGGCAAGTGACAAGACTTGGTGTCCAACTCAACAAGCTTTTAGACGATCACATACTTTGATTAGAACGACTTAAACATCATAAAACTGCACCCAATGAGACTAAATACCACAAGGACAAAGACCTAATCCTAATACCATAATAAATGTTATATAATTATATTACTCCGTATATGTTTTTCATAAAATTCTTAAGACAAATGTCAAATCTGTACCCTAAATTACTTGAGTGTTCTTGATTCACTTAAAAATGAGATAAACAAAAAGTAATTTGTAACCATAATAATCCGTTGGCAGTCCGTGTTCTCCATTTACCCACCAAAATTTTATGGGCTGACGTGGACAAATATTATTAGGCTCATAGATGGATTGGACTGAGCATGAATACGAGTTTCTTGAAAGTGAGATGTACATCCAAATGGGGTCGGGCGGGTCGGAGTTGTCACGGATTTGGGCCGTTAAATGCAACCGCAAAGCTAGCTTCCACTGTAACCAGTCTCACCGCAATTGTCTAACCCCGATCCCAATCGGACGGCCACCAACCTGCCACTCCTCACAACACTAGAGCATCAGGAAATCTCACCGTTGATCAAAAGTAAATCCATAGAGCCTGATAACCCCCCACAACTAAGAACCCCTAACTGTACAAAAGTGTAGAACCCTCTTACTCTCTCTCCTTTCGGCGGGATCGCAGTCTCAAACCCTTCATTTCCTCTAATCGCAACTACTACTTGCTCAGGTTAAGCTTCAATCCTACTTTTGTTCACGTTAATCTGTTTATTTGGGCTGTATACTTTGATTTTGTTAGATCTTACTTCATTTGACATTTCAATATGTACTAGGGCTTTTTTTGTTGCTCAGTAAGTACTACTTGTGCTGTTAGTCCTTGTATGTGTGTGTGTGCGTTTGCTATTGGTGTGTTTGTGTGTAATCTCTTTGTTTCTGTTCGTCTCTTTCACTTTAAATTTCTGCTGGTGTTAACTTTCTTCGACCAGACTATAATCTTCCTTACTCTTTTGGTTTCAGCTTAATCACATTACTTTTGTCTGATGGCGGTACGTTTGACGTTGATAACCCTTCCACTTATTACTTATTTGTTCTCCCTCCCTTTTAATTCATCTCATGCATTTGAATCGTGAGTGCCTTAGGTTGAGAGACTTTTCAAAGATGAAGCTACCGAGGAAAAGGGCGAGCGAGCTAGGATGGTGAGTCTTTTGGTCTTATACTTCATAATTGGTATATTTGTCGATGTAATGTAGAAGGCAGGTTCTTCTATGTATTTGCTTTTCTGGGTTTTTGGTAAAACTTTATATGAATCGTATATCATGCGCAAAATCTACATCTCAGTATGAAGTCAGTTGTAACATTTTCGCGTATCTCTTTGTTACAGGCATCCTTTGTTGGGGCAATGGCAATTGCTGACTTGGTTAAGACCACCTTAGGGCCTAAAGGAATGGTAAGACATTCTTGCCTCACCTCTTTTGGACAAGATATTTTAGTTAGGCTTCGGGCTCATTTTGTTCTTTGCAGGATAAAATTTTACAATCAACTGGTAGAGGACGCAGTGTTACTGTTACAAATGACGGTGCCACCATATTGAAGTCCCTCCATATTGACAATGCAGCCGCTAAAGTCCTTGTTGGTATCCTTTAGTTTCTGTCTTGTTGCTTCTATCAGGAAAACAAGGTTTTTGTCTTACTTAAACTTGATTTACTTGTTTTCGGCGCTTTCAGTGAATATACTCATAGATCGTACTTTTAGTTTTCATGTTTTGTTAGAGTATTAAATGCTGGGCAATAAAGTGGGACTTCCTCACAGATTAAGTGAAAAATATTCGTTGCTTTCTCTATGCTGGTGAACTATGGAACGTTCTCTCTTAAGTTTTTATTGCTTTTGTTATTTTTTTAAAGTGAGATTCACATTGGAGGGCCCAGTGGGCACAACTCTTTTCATGTGTGGTTATACTAGACGACTTAAAGAACAAACCCAAAGTAGAAATGAATTCTATGGAGAATAGGTTGTTTTGCATGATTTTTTGATCATCCTTAATTCAGTTGTTAGAAATTTCGAAAGTTCAAGATGACGAAGTCGGCGATGGGACAACTTCGGTTGTAGTTTTGGCAGGGGAGCTTTTAAGGGAGGCAGAGAAGTTGATAGCTACAAAGATTCATCCCATGACAATAATTTCAGGTTAAATTTCTTAAGTTCCCTCAGCAAATGTTTTTTGACTCATTCGAAGAACTTTTACTTTTAACTCATGTGTTGTTCCCTTGTGAATATTTTACTTTTTCATTTTTTAGGTTTTACTTGGTCTATCACGTAATTTTCCTGAACATTAAATTAGATGCTGCCTATCTAGGTAGCAAAGACACGGACACCGTGTCCGACACCAACCGGGACACCGGACACCGCAATTTTCAAAAAACTAGATTTTGGACACCGCTGAATTTTTTAATATATTTTTATTTATATAATATATACACACATTTATGTATATGTATTAAATATGTACATAATAAAAATAAACATCAATTTGAGTAGCTGAATTTTGTTCAAAACGGATGAGAAAGAGAGAGAGTAGCATTAATGTCTAAACAGTCATAAGATTAGAGTCTCAACAGTAACAAGAGAGAAGAACACGAGACAAAAGGATCAAGGAGATGTCATATATAGCTAGATGAGTCTGTAAATGAGGTCGGATATGTTGATGTATCTTCCTATGAACTGGTTAGTTTGGGTGCTTCGTTAACAAAACGAAGGAAAAGAGAGAGAATGAGAGAGAAAAAAGAAGGGTACCTTTTTAGGAGTCGATCTGATTAGTTGGGCTTCAAAGTTCATTTCTAAAGAAGTCCTCGAAATATCATATTTTGGCCCTATATGTGTGGATACTTCTTCAAGAGGGGTCCGACACGGTGTCCGGTAATTAAAAAATAAATCAATAAATTCGGAGTTCGGACACCGTTGAGAGGTGTCGGGCACGTGTCCGGAGGTGTCAGTGAGGTGTCGGTAAGTATCGGACACCATACCTTGACCTATATGAGGTGTCGGTGCTTTCTAGCTGCCTATTCAACGTATGTTATGTGATCTTTGAAGTTATGCCTTGTAATTTTGAGCCGTATAAAGTGTTTGGTAGAAAAATAATCTGTAATTGTAGTATCACATTCGTTTTTTGGTTATTATATCAGTATATTGGTATGTAACTCTTTAGCTCGCCTTTCTAGCCGTGTTTCCAGGGTGATATGTTTCCATGTTAAATAGTCTCTGCTACCTCTTTATGTTGCCATTGCAACTGTTTCCGCTTATTCTTTCTTTAGTTGATCTCCAATTTTCTTGACATAAATGAAACCTTTCTCAGACATTAGATCGCTAGGAATCAGCTCGCATCTGATTCTGGTACTCTTGAATTTTGCCAGAGCTGCTTAGCAATTCTAGTGAAGATTAAAATCTTGAATGCGTTGGGGGTACAATTTGGTGAATCTTGAATGTTAAGCATTTGATTCCGTTGATGGATCATTTTTATAAATTTTTTGTTCATTCAACTTTCATGACATTACTTTTTAACTACCACGCTCATTATTTTGCTGATCTGTTCAAGTATGAAGCATATTCCAAAAGTTTTACATCTCTTCCTTTTGCATTTTCAGTATGCCTCTGTAGTGTTATGCATCTATATCTTCATTATGACCACTAAATTGTAATTTATCACCATGAAATTATGCCTCTGCTCTTCGATATAGATATCAACATCTGTTGTCTTTCTAGATTATTTTTTCACCTGCCACTTGTGGGATTTTAACTGTGCGTGTTTCTGCGATGATCTTTGCTTATTTTTTCAGGTTATCGGATGGCTGCTGAATGTGCTCGTAATGCTTTGTTGGAGAGAGTCATGGATAACAAAGAAGATGCAGGTACCATTCGTAATTAGTAGTTAATGCCCTCTACTGATTTCCATTAGTGACTTAACATTCTTATTGGACTGGATGACAGTTTGTTGTGTCATCACTTTTATTTCATCTTCATGAGTCATGGCATGCTCCGGGTTCATATGTGGATGACATTTTGTTGCATTAGAGGGCTATATTAGTTGGGATAAGCTGGATTTAATGTTGTTATATCGAAATTTTTGCTTCTTATTTGCAATTGTTTACTTCTTATGTACCTGGCTACTGCAGAGAAATTCAGGTCGGATTTGATGAAGATTGCAAAGACTACTTTGAGCTCAAAAATTCTGTCCCAGGACAAGGAACATTTTGCAAAATTGGCTGTTGATGCTGTTATGAGGCTAAAGGTTACTAGTTCAGACACTTATAGCGAGTATGTTATGTTTGTTTGGTCTTTTCTTTTTTCTTCCTGAAAGTGACATAATATTTCCTCGTTCAGGGAAGCACAAATTTAGAGTCTATCCAGATTATTAAGAAGCCTGGAGGATCACTAATGGATTCTTTCCTAGACGAGGGGTGAGTCATGATCTATTAATATTCATGTTTTGAGATTCCAACTTGTGTTGAATGTGTCATTCAAAAAAAAAAAACTTGTGTTGAATGTGGGGTTACTTCTGTATGTCAAGCAGACGGGCGGTTTTATTACTCTTGTTGCAAATATGTTGAAGTTATTTTTGTATTGGGTACAATATGTGCTGTTGTTCATGTTAATACAAAAGTTCCTTTGGTTTGGATAACTGAATGCATGCCAAAAAATGTTATCCTTTTGGCATTTAGTAAGCTGTTCCTGAACAATTTGTTTACGTTAAGCACTCATGCATTCTAATCCTTGCAGATTTATTTTAGACAAAAAAATTGGTGTTGGCCAGCCAAAGCGCATAGAGAACGCTAATATCTTGGTGGCGAATACTGCAATGGATACGGATAAAGTGAAAATATATGGGGCTCGTGTTCGTGTTGATTCAATGTCTAGGGTTGCTGAGATTGAAGGGGCTGAAAAGGATAAAATGAGAGAGAAGGTGCAAAAGATTATAGCCCATGGAATTAACTGTTTCGTTAATCGACAGCTGATCTACAATTTCCCAGAAGAACTGTTTGCTGATGCAGGAATACTTGCTATTGAGCATGCCGATTTTGATGGTATTGAACGCTTGGCACTAGTTACTGGTGGTGAGATTGCATCAACCTTTGACAATCCAGAGTCAGTTAAGCTTGGACACTGCAAACTCATTGAGGAAATTATGATTGGCGAGGACAAGTTAATCCACTTTTCAGGTGTTGAAATGGGCCAGGCATGTACAATAGTATTGAGAGGTGCAAGGTACACTATCTTTTCCTTTTCTTTATCCCTTAAATCTTCAGTTCATAATTATTCTAGTTTGAATTGCAGAATTAGGTTCTCTATGTTTCTGTTTTAGTCTTATATATAACTTTTAGTACGTGAACTCTAAACCCATTAAGACAAGTGCAGAACTTCCCCCACATATCTGGCCCCTGCTATGCATGTATATGAGAAGACATTTGATGATGTTGCCAACGTCTTGATGGCGGGCTAACTAACTTATACTTGATTCTGTTTGGCTAATGATAAGTTGTTAGGTTTTACCTGGATCTATATTATTTCTCTGCATCATTCGACTCATCCTGCAACCTAGTACTTTACATCTCACCTTTGACACAGGTCCAAGATTGTGATGTACTTTTTACTATTTGCAGCTTTCATGTGCTTGATGAAGCTGAAAGATCTTTGCATGATGCCTTGTGTGTGCTCTCTCAGACAGTAAATGACAGCAGGGTCTTACTAGGTGGGGGATGGCCTGAGATGGTGATGGCCAAGGCAGTAGATGAGTTGGCACGGAAGACCCCAGGAAAAAAATCTCATGCTATTGATGCTTTTTCACGGGCACTGCTTACCATTCCGACGACCATTGCTGACAATGCAGGTTTGGACAGTGCTGAGTTGATTTCGCAACTTCGTGCAGAGCACCACAAGGAGGGGAGCACTGCTGGGATCGATGTTATTTCTGGATCTGTAAGTAACACAGTTGTTGGACTTGGGAAAACTTTTGAGTTTGTTAGGGTCTAGATACATTATTCTCACTGCACCACTGCTTTGTGCTTGCTGCTTGTTTTCCTCGTTTGTTAATGTCTTCAAGCTCAAACTTGGTGCATTAAAGAAATCTGATTAGGGGGTATCCTGTGATTATATTACCTGGTTGTGTTACTCTGTTTGCAACATTGCTTCTATACTTGGTAACTTCTGTTCCTTTGACAGGTCGGAGATATGTCCGAGCGAGGGATATGCGAGGCATTCAAGGTTAAGCAGGCTGTATTGCTCTCCGCAACCGAGGCTGCTGAGATGATTCTCCGAGTTGATGAAATCATCACCTGTGCCCCGCGGAGGAGAGAAGACAGAATGTGAGAGAAACGGATTGCAAGGGCCTACTAAGATTAATGTGTTGTACTGCGCTCTAGTTTATGCATCTTCGCGTTTAATTGGGGGCAGAAACAATATGTACAAGAGATTGCAATGTGGTTTTGTTTTGTATCCTTTTCTACTTTTTGGGAACTGAGGTGGTAAACCCCCCATACTGTGTCAATTTTGAGATATTTTTTCTTCAGACACTTCCTGGGGTTAGCGTTGGATTTGCAGTTTTGTACTTTCATGTTTGTTAATTCATGTCCTTTAAACTGCATCATGTGTGTGAAGAATAGAAACCTGGCCTTTGGCTACTTGTGCTTTACATGATTTTATGCAACTTTTGAGTTGGTTATGTATGTCAAGTCGTGTTTGCATAACTCTATAAAAGCCGGTAAAGGTCAAGGTTACACACGATTTGTGTCGATTAATGACTTTAAAATCCTTAGTACCTGCTAAAAGTAGCACTGGCTGCCCCCTTAACGGGTAATTACCTCAAAACACCACCATATCCATGGCTTTACAGTATGGGTGGCTAGCTTGGATAGCTCGTGGCTTTATATCTTTGTTTTCATCCAGCCAATTTCGTTTATACGTATGACCGAAACAAATTGGGAAGAAGCGTTCGACTAGAAACCAGTTCATATATTTTTTAACAATGGACCTTTGATGAGGTTTTTCGAGCCGACACCGGTTTCCGAGTACCAAAAGGCAAAAAGATCGATAGTCTTTGATAGATATACAAGTATGAGAAGCATGATATCGTAGTAATACATGTATGCATATGTCACTTTTTATGTCAATGCAATGGTCAATATGTCAATCTCGTTTATTGTTGTACAATTTAACCAATTGGCCAGAAAAGAAAAAAAAAAAAGGAACACCATAAGTGGGTAAAAATAAAAATTTTATTTTGCACTTTTCTGTTAAAAAACCTCTAAGAACACAAATATGAGAAAATAATTAGAATAAGAATACTCTATCGTATAAACATCTCTTTTGATAAATTATTCTCATTAAAAGTGTTTTATTGTTGTTATTAAAATTTAGAGTGATTAATTTTTATGGCAAATTACACCTATGTCCCTGAGGTTAGGGTATAATTACAGGTAAGGACAATAGTTTGGACAAATTACACTTATGTCCGTTGACCAAACGGAATACAAAAATACGTAACGGTTTTGACGAAAAGACTGAACTGCCCCTAAATAAAATAAAATTTCCATTTTCTTCATCTTTTTCCTCTCTTTCTCCATCTCCCGTCTCTTCATTTCACGGTGGGCGTCGAAGACGGTGCAGCAACGGCGGAGGTGTTTGGTGACAGCGACCATGTCCATGTCCATGTTCTTGATCTGACCATGGCGGAGGTGCTCGGTGACCGACCATGGCGGCGACCATGTCCATGTTCAGATCAAGGTTGTCTCTTTATTTTAGATCTAGGTCGGCGGAGGGAAGGTGCTGCCGTCGTGGGGCGATGAAAGGGGCTGGCATCGTGGGGCGAGGGAAGGCGCTGCTGCTGTGGGGCGAAGGAAGGGGCTGCCGCGGGGAGGGCAAGGTGCGGGGAGAGAGAATAGATGGAAGGGGAAGGGCGATGTCGCCAACGATGGAGGCGACACCGACAGGAGATTGGTCGTCGGCAACGGGAGAGAGAACAGATCAAAATTTGCAAAATTAGGTTTTCAAGAAAACCCTAATTTGCAAATTAGGGTTTCAACAAAATCCTAATTGTGACTTTAAATTAAGGCTTGAAATCTTAATTTAATTTTCTTAAAAATATTCAGTATATACAGTACAAGGGGTAGTATCGTCATTTTAAAAATACATATTGATGACATCATACAAAAAGTACAATTTTTGGACGGAACCCTGACGGATGGACACGGCTGATACATTTTAAAAGTGTTTGGTCACGGTATGTTACATTTTAAAACTTAATGTCCTTAACTGTAATTATATCCTAACCTCAAGGACATAGGTGTAATTTGTCCTAATTTTTATTACTAAAATAACATCTAACAAGTGTGATTTGACGGCGGGTTACAACGGACAACTAACTGACAATTTTAAATTTGGATTGGCAATGGGATAACAGTTGACTGTGGGCTCATCCTCAAATGGACCACTTCTCGATGTACTTCACAATTCATAACTATACTCCTCAGTTTTCATCTCTCTGGTTCGGTCACTAGGGCTTTTACGGTAAATCATACAATCAGCTTCAGAGACTTGCTTCCAATCAATTCGTCGATTCTTGAAACTGTATTGAAGTCTAATCTTCTAGAGATCATTGCAGAAAGAGCTCTCTCATGGAGGACGGTTCTGAAGTTAATCTTGAACTAATCACCTCTCACAAATTCGCTGAGGTAAGTATTACTCTATAGCACAATCTCTTCTTGTGTTTTGGATCGATTTACTGTTTGTGTTTCTCAAGGCACAATTTGGGGTCCTTTTGAAATTGGATAAAATTGGTTACTATGTGTGCGCGCGTGTTTTTTACAGTGGCTATGTAGTAGGGATTTTGGCGCTTCTTTCCGTAAAGATCATAATTTTGATGATCAATTGCCCTGTTAGTTGAATTGTTTCAAGTTTAATATGAGTAGCACGTTCCGAATTAAATCCAGACGAAAAAAGTTTGTTTGTTTTTTTCCATCCTGATTTAAGTGATGAATAGTGACCGTTTATACTAAGTGTTTCTCCTCAGTTGATCTCATGGAAGACAATTTTGCTTGTAAAACTAAGGCACCAATGTGTTTGTGTTAGATTAATAATACTTCTCATATCTTGAATCTGTTCTTTTGCACGAATGGGATGGATTTCAGACGACATTCACCTATAACGAAAGGTAACTTCCAGCAATGATTTGTCAGAACGAACGCGGGTACTCTCTCCTCTATAGTTGTTATTATCAGATCAAGTGAAACGAGGTTTTGTTTGAAAATAGAGATGTCGCAGTTTATGCCCTCGGTGTTGGTGCATGCGCAAGGGACGCAGTGGATAAGGATGAGCTAAAATATGTCTACCATCAAGACGGGCAGCAATTTATCCAGGTAATACAAACTGGAGGATTTACAAGTTAGTTTATATTACTGAAGAGATATATATGTGACCAATCTCTGACATATCTTTCCCTTGCTTATCTTTTACCCTCTCATAAACTGAGTTAGTATAAACTTACTTCAGTTCTGTGATTTTGACGTTTTTGGTATCTATCTATAAGGTGCGATCTTAGAATTTTCTGTGCTTGATGATTAAAGTTCAAATTCAACCCCCATACTTCTAGAAAGAAAAAGGAAGTTATTCTGTACGAGATGTTGGTGATGGCTAATAATGGCTGTTGGTTAAGTAATTTATCACGTATGATGTTCATGCAAAAGGTACTATTACTCGTATCACTTATGTCAACTTGAACTATGCAGGTCTTGCCAACGTTTGCTTCTTTACTTGCTCTTGGATATTCTTCACATCTTGCTGATCTACCTGGGCTGTCGTAAGTGTCTATGGATATTACCAATGTGGAAGTATCTCCTCTTTATCTATTCTTCAACATGCTTGCGTCGGCCTTTTATTTTTAGAGTTAAATCCCTTGTTGATTTAGACAACTTTGCTGACCAAATCTCCTTATAGTAGATCGCTTCACCTGTGTTCAGCATAATTTTTTTTTTTTTCAAAAGATCCTTTCCCCTGCAAAATTTGTAACTAGATCTTGGTATGCTTTTCAGTTATGATCCACGTCTTCTCTTGCACGGACAACAATACATCGAAATCTACAGGCCATTACCTTCTAGTTGTTGTGTAAGGTTCCTGATCACGAGCTCTGGATGTATTTAACATAATTTGCCTTGATGTAGCTGGGCTTGCGAGTTGTATTCCTGTGATTAGTTGATTAGAGAGCTTGATTGAAGCCCACACAGCGCGGGGGGTTTAAGCAGCTACACGTCGGAGGAGCGAAGCCTGGGTCTTTCACTTGGGTTCTTCGAGCTCAGGTGGACAGCTTCACCATTCAATGCCCCTGAATTCGATTCCCCCGAGTACTATAGTGATCATTTCATTCATTCACGAAATAACCGGTTTTCTATGTCGTAGAATGAAAAGGACTCTATCAACCTGTAGTTTTTTTTAGTAACTTGTTGAGGTTGCATCTACAGATATCTGGCAGCAAACACAGATAGAAACTAGATACAAAAACTGTAATTTGTATCGGTCAAAATTTGAAGATCTCAGTTGTTTAGTGCACAAGTCATAAATGACTGGTAATCAGCTCACATGGATGCTGAGAAAATTCTTCGTAGAAACATGTAAGTAATACTGGAGAACCTACTCTTTCATATTCATGTAGGAATACTCCGGAGCTGAAGATATATTTTGGTACCTATGCTATGCTGGGTGGACTTTAGAATTCACCTTTCATGTATACACTTCGAGAAGTCCTTATAGACCACGCCTAGTACACGTTTTTGAAATTAGGGGCTAAGTTTGTTTGGCTTTTTCTCGGGCTCTTGTATAAGCTTCTGGGAGGAGGTGGAGGACTGAGTCAGGAAAAATTGAGCCATAAAGGGGCACTTTGTACGATGCGGCTCTCATTGGCGACAATGACATATACCTCACTTTCGAGCAGTACTTGTTGTGATGTTTGTACTGCTCTGTCCCACACCCAGCTTGATAGCTTTTGTGTTACCTTCTACGTACTCTTTTTTGAGCATTAGTTCATGAG
Source organism: Escallonia rubra (assembly GCA_033065855.1). Classification (NCBI taxonomy): domain Eukaryota; kingdom Viridiplantae; phylum Streptophyta; class Magnoliopsida; order Escalloniales; family Escalloniaceae; genus Escallonia; species Escallonia rubra. Next base: position 453,927 of record JAVXUO010000138.1, read on the forward strand.
GTAGAGAGCTAGGACTTCTGGCGTATAAGGCTTTGGTTTAATTTTAGTTATTTAGCCACTGCTCAAAATTTTGGGCAACTTGCTATTGTTTTTATCTTAGCTAGTGACTTACCACTCTTCTTCGCCCATGACTTGAGCTTTACGATCAAAGTACCTAAATCTTGTCTGCTGGGTGTGCCTATGTTTACTTTTGCTAATCAGCTTTTATGGTACTTCTCCTTGAATTTGTTGCAATAGTATTTCATGTACAAAAGCCTTTGCTGAAGGTTTTCTGGACCTCAGCCGTCAGGTCATCCTTTTGATGAACCATATTGCGGAGGGGCCTGAGTAGACTAGTAATTGCATGGCAATTTTGTCAGGCATTATGTTGCTCATTCTTTCCATTGAGCTGGACCATGGCTTAGTTATAGAGGCACTCGTTAGCTTGTTGGAGGGGTTATATTAGTAAAAGAGTTAAGACCTTGGACATTGCACCCTTGTGCCTCAGAGGATTTGGAAAGAGATGAAGGCGGTCTTTCAAACTGTGATACATTTTAAAGAATATATTCTTTGAGTAGCTTTTCTTTCGGTGGCTTAGATGTATCTTGAGGACCATATACTCTCTTCTAAAGTTTTTCGGTGGTTAAACTTTATTCCTGCGCCTTTTGGTTCTCCTGTGTGTATATACTTCAGTTTCCCCGGGGTTTCCAACAGTTTTGGCAGTTTACTTGTATCTTTACTTATTAATGAAATAGAAATAGAGGAAAGAAATTATAAAATTGGATTTGTGAGGCCTGTGGTTTTACAAAACTTTTCGCTAGGACCCACTAAAGTCCATTTGAGTTTCTTGTAAGCACTATGACGACTGGATTGGTTTCCCTTGTCTGGATAAATGATAGCTATCCTCTTGCCTCCTTGATTTACAAATTTCAAGGTAGCTTCTGAACCACAAGGGAACAGATGGGGAAATATTTCAGGGAAGCTATAGGGTCAAGAGAGACTATCTGCTCTTTTTGACGATTAAAAGTGCTTGGACTTTCCAATGATTAATATCTTTCATGTAGACAAGATCTTTCTTTGATGATCCCACTTGAATGAACTTTTTGGTCCTCTTAAGATAATTCAAGGCTGCTGTGAGGTTGCAAATAATGTTGGTCCGATTTAGTGAATAAACAAGAGAGTAGTATATTCAGTGAAGTAACATGTTTGCCTATTAAGTTCCTTATGAGTATATTATCAATTTTACCTTCTTATGTAAACTGATAGCTTGTGCTAAGCTATTTCTTTTTCTAAAAGTTCATGCAGAGGTTCGCCTTTAGGATGTTACTCAAACTTATGCTTAGATTGTCCAATTCTTGCCTGGCAAGGTTCACAATGAGGTGTTTACTAATGGGTTTCATTTTTATTCTCTCCTAGGGTTTGCGCACTTAATGTAGAACAATACATAATCTTTAGATATTACTGGCTTATTGTCAACATTGTACCTGAGGTCAATAATCTTTTTATACCTAACAGACACTCTGTGGTAAAGTAGATAGTTTTGGGCTAGAAGGGGATTTCAAGATGAGAAAATGCAAAGAGTATGACAGCCAATTTAATTTATATATTTATTTTGAAGCTGTGGCTTAAATATGCTGAATGTTAGAGAGTGGTGCTTCAATAATAGAAAAATCAAGACATGGCTAACTATCTAGATATGTGGTTTGAGAAAAGAGTAGATGTATGCAATCCCGAATATCAACTTCTTTCCTTGCTCTTTGATGTAGACAGCAAGTGCTGAACTGATAGTTGCTTTTTCCTTTTTTAAACTTTTATGACTTGATTATGATCTTTTATTTTTGGTTCTCCTTCATTATAACTAATGCTTTTCTTGGGTCTCCAAATTGTTGTTGGTGCAGATACGTAGTACAGCAAGCATCGTTGGATTGCATGATAAAGGTTTGATTAAAGTAGAAACCTCACAATTCCAATACTGTATATTGATTCAAACATGGTCTTCCAACCCCCAAATACTAAAGAAAAGTTGAGTCAGGTGAAAAATATGCTTTACTTGAAATGATTCTCTAATTCAGAACCTTAGAGGCAGTAAGAAACAATTGATCTTTCCCCCGTAAGTGCTTAAAAGATGAACATTTACGCATTATCAAGTTTTATGCATCTTTGAAGAAGGGTCGTTATGTATCTATTTGAAAGTGCAGCATATTCTGCTCAAGACTTCAATAAAAAGCAGTCATGAGTTTTTCTCTCAAAAAGTGTGTTGTGATGTACTGTTCATTTTTAGGTAAAGCAGCTGTTGTTGATTATGAAGTTGTAAGTTATGAGAAGGAGTCTGGTGAACCACTCTGCATGAACCGGTAAATTCTTATTTGGAAAATTTATCTAGGGTTGTAGTATGAAGTCAACTGAGTATGTATGTTACACTGCAGGATGTCTGTTTACCTTAGGGGTGCTGGTGGCTTCTCAAAATCTTCTCAACCAATTTCCTACACCAAGTATCCAGCCAATCAGATCTTAGCTCCTAAAGTACCGAACAGGCGACCTTTTACTGTATTTGAGGAATGCACTCAACCATCCCAGGCACGTAGCATTCAAATTAGGCTGTTATGATAATGATAACCTGTTATTTGCCTGCCACTAGTATCTATCAGAACATTACTGATCGTTGTGTTTTATTTTTCATCTCTAGCGTTGTTAAATGATGCTTCATGCAGACTTCAAATTAGTAATTTCATGCCCTTATGCTATAAAACAAGGATATTCTAATTCCACACCCTATTATGCTTTTCCAAACCCGGTTTTGTCACTAGAATGTGCAACTGTAACGCAATATATATCTTAGCGGTAAATAGGGTGTGGACAGGCAATTGAGGGCGTGGAAATAGACGCTACCTAGAGAAAATCATTTAGATCCCTGAATTACATCTTAGAAACTGCTTACTATTTTTTCGCACATTTCAGGTTGGGATTTCTTAAAGACTATATATCTTGCTAATTCACATATTAATTTAGCTGAATAAAAGAGAAAACTAGTTTATAATGGTTTTACCTGGAAGGGACAAAAGAAAGATCTTGTTGTTTCTTCAACTAGACAGTTCTACCCTCTAGCTAGGGCTAGAACTTAAAAAAGTGAGGAATCCTCTTTTCGACTCTGACTCTCCCACTCCGCCCTGCACCCACCTCCCAAGTATATGATCCTGTCTGTCAGAGATTCTTAGTCTTAGTTTCTATTTTAGCTGGAACAACCTGTTCTTCTTGAATACCCTCCGCTTAATGGATAGACATTTGATACCAATGGAGAATGCCCGTTTTGATCCTTTGGAACAACTGATGATAGTACCGCCCACAAACTGAAAATCCATAACCCCAATTGCGGAAGAGATAAAATAAAATCCGAAGAGGACCAGAACTTCTTGTTTCAGGAGGCGAATCTATCTCAGAAATATTCCGCCATCGTTAGGGCAGTTAAACGAACTCTCAGACGAGCTCCCGGCGGTTCATTCATCTGACTGTAAACAAGAGCTACTTTCGATTCAGATGCCTATGTAACCATAAATATAGTTTGGAGAGGTGATCCTTAATCAGAAAGTTTTGTCACTATTTACTCTGGTGTTTTGCAGTAAATTAAACCCCACGACTTGAATATTATTCCATCAAACTTGGGAGTGACCTAAATGATGAAGGAGATGTGTGGACATAAAAAGTACGTCACTTGACATTCGGAATCCAGTAAGAAATTCCCGCAGCATGTCATCTGTATAAGATGCGTTAGTTTGATTAACCTCAAAGTGGTTGAAGGGGGCATGTTGTTTCTCCTTGGAAGATGTTATGTATGTTGCAGTTTGCTGAATTGGTGAGGCCTGCTTTTTTTCTGCACTCATCTTCTGAATCCCGGCATATTGAGTTTGTATCTCCTTTACATGGTTGTGTTCGATGCCCCCACAGTTTGAAGAAGGGCCTTAACAAAATGTTACACAGTATGCCAGGATTCTCTTGGTTGAGACTTCCATATGCATTATTCCTGCAGTTTCTTCTCTGCTACGCAAGAATCAGTTAGATGAGTAACATATATTCCGCTGGGTATAATATTTTGAGACTACTACCAAAAACGTTCTAAACTATAAGTGTTTCGCCAGCATGGTCCCTGAACTACAATTTCTAGCCATTTTAGTCCCTAAACTATCATAAGTGCTCCGACCAGGTCCCTCCTTTAGTTGCTATTACCAAGTGGCCGTTTGAGGGCCCAAAATGAGGGGTAAAACGCCAAATCAGCTTTCCCTGAAAATAAACTAATCGGGGTCTTTTAATTTTTGGTTTCTTTCCTCTTTATTATCTATTCATCTTCTTTCTTCCTTAATCGTATTCCTCTCCAGGCTTCCACCATAGATCGATGTGGCTGCCACCTTTAAAGACCACGTTGGCGTGCATCTCCACCGTTACGGCGTCAGCCACCTGCTTCAGCTTGGCCTCAGGGGTCGCAGGCAATGGAGATTTGGAAGGTGCAGGACCACATCTGTCACCACACTATCAGTGCTGTCGAGGGGCACACTGCCGCTCCACTCATCACCACCGTTCCCAACGCCACATTCCCCGTTCCAACCACCGCCGGAAAAACACCATTCTGGAGATTTGATGGCGATTTTGGTCGAGAATGGGACCAAGGGATGGTCAATTTGGATTTGATTAGTGACCTATGGTTCGGTTGCAAGGATGGTGTGGTTTCATAAACGGTGTTGGGTTCGTTAGAGGTGGTGCTGTGGTGGTGTCGGTGTAATCGGATGTGGGGTGGTTATGCTTGGTGGTGGAAGGGGCGCGGCGGCGACAACGAGGTTGGCTGGTTATGACGGTTGGCGGTGATCGTGACTATGGTGGTTGCTTTTGCTATGGATATAGTGGGGTTGTGGTGGCAGTGGTCATTTACTTTGCTGATAGGTGGTGGTTGATGTTGGGTTATCAATTGCAGTGGCTGTAACGGGCTGTGACGATGGTGGCAGTATGTACAGGTGGTGACGATGGTGGATGTTGGTGCGATGGTGGGGTGGGGGATGGTATTGGCGATGGCCATGGTGCTGCAAGAGATTTCAGGCACCCCATGGTGGTTGTTGAGTGGCGGAGATTGTGCTTGGTTGGGTGTGGGTAGTGGTGAACTGGTGGGGAAAACAAAATTAATGTTAAATTTTTGGAGTTTACGAAAAACAGGCCAAAAATTAAAACTCTTCCCCCTTTTGGAACAAAAAATGGAAATTTAGATGGTATCAAATGCCAGGGAAAAGACTTTTTGAATTTCTAGAGTTTTTCTTAAAAAAGTGAAGGCCAAAAACGAAAGGCTATTGTGCAACTAATTAAATCGAGAAGAAACCCAAGTTATGTAATCATATGATTGAAATAGAAATAAAAAAGTGAAATCTTTGTTTAGCAGAAATATTAAGAAGAAACTTCAATTTTGTTCTAGTGTTTGAAATACAAGTTTAAAGCTATTTGGAATAAGTTTAGGGAGTGATATGTTGTTTAGAAGTAGATGGGACTCAAAATGACCAATTTGCCTTGCCCATGGAGGGGGACCTAGAAACAGCTAAAACGTAAGAGAGACAGAAGGACGATGCTGGTGCACCTTTGATAATATAAGGACTAATTTGGCTAGAAACGAAGTTCACGGCCTATTCTGGCAAAACTCTAATAGTTTATGGACGTTTTTAATAGTTGTTCCTAATACCTTTATTTCATGGTTGATGTATTGGGGGAAAAAGGTTGCATAGCATGTTTGTATCTTCATCGTAGATATATATGTTGAAAAGGAATATGCTTCTTTTTGAGGGCCAACAGCATTTGCTCACATACACAAATCCTCTATTCTTGGAATGATGCTATGCAGGCATTGCTTTACAGACTTTCTGGTGACTATAACCCTCTGCATTCAGATCCGACGATTGCAGAAGTCGCAGGGTACGTACATTTGCTCATCTTTTTAATACTGTATTTTCCATTTTCTATTCGTTGTGCTGCTTTATACTAGTTCACGTTATTCCATTGTGAATTGATGAGCCTTCTCACAAAAATTATTGTATTGCCCATCTTCTATCTATCCCTTGGCAACTTATCCAACCGGTAAATTGTAACATTAGGTCAAATTACATCTCTTCATTCGCAGCTGTCTCAAGTATTGGTTGATGAATTTGTACAAATCTGCGGTTCCAAGAATTCAATTGAAGGGGTAGGGTTGGGAGTTTAGTGAGGACTGGTAAATTTGGACTAGGACGATATGAGCGAGCTAAGGGTGGGGGCGTTAAGGGGCAGGGAGGTCGACCATTGGATCCATTTCAACCTAACACTCGGTAAAATCGGAAATGTAGGTTAAATGAGCTGATGTTTATTCTTACTCCCCTAATTTGATTATATGGTCTTAAGGATTTTGGGTCCCTCTCAAATCTCAATAGATCATATCATGTGTTTTATGTGCGCCTGTGTTTACTTTACCATTTTGGGTGACTTAAATGGATATACTTTGCTGTGCTCTAATCTAGTTTATCATTGACCTTGTCAAGATTTTCTCGACCAATATTGCATGGGCTCTGCACACTTGGCTTTGCAATTAGGGCTATCATCAAATGTATTTGCGGAGGAGATCCAAACTTGATCAAAGCCATATCAGGCCGATTTCTTTTACACTTCTACCCTGGTGAAACATTAATCACAGAAATGTGGCTTGAAGGCTTGAGGTAAGTAGACTTCTCTCGTACGTTAGATTCAACCTATAGCAGCAGCGGGCCTGAAAGTTCCTCGCTTTTGCAGAGTTCTGTATCAGGTGAAGGTGAAAGAACGAAACAGAACAGTGCTTTCCGGCTTTGTGGATATCAGTCGCTTGAGTTCAGCTCTGTGAACTCTCATGGTGCTTTTCAACCAGAGGGTTTACTTCTACAAGTTGGAATCTTGTTCCTTAGTGCTTCTTGTTTCTGAGAACAGGTTATCACTTATCAATAAATGTCGCAGAATATATCACCCCCTCGAATATTATGAAAATAATGGCAGTTAATTTCTCGTCCTTTCTAAAATATTTTCTGTTATACTTACTTTTAGCAACTCGACTTCTTCGCGACTAGATTGCAACTAAAATGTCTGGTCTTGGTGGTCGATTTTAATTTGCTTCAACAACTGTTTGTTCATGAGATGAAATTTCTTAAAGCGTTACAGAAACTTTTCTGGTCTTGGCTATCAGGGTACGTACGCAATCATTTGTGGTATGATTTAGACCCACCAACAATTTATGGTATCGTGTTTGAAATACCAAATCATCTTGAAATTTTATGAGTATTACTGCCTAAATTCCTGGAGGGCAATGGTGGTGGCCGCTGGCCCAGAGTTTAAAGGGCAGAGCAAGGAGCAGATACAAGTAATATCTGTGCCCAAATTTTCACAATCGCATTCGAATCCGACTGGTTTCAACTCACTAGCATTGATTTAGCTTGTGTAAAGTAAAACCAAGCAAGCAAAGGGAATGCATAGCATCTCTACTGTAATAAAAAAATCGTCGTTAAATGTGTTTTGGAGACAAGATTGTCATCATAAATATGTTAGCCACCACGACAAAAAAATTAGCCATTTGTTAAAAACGGAAGACATTTACAGCCGAGGATCTTTCTCCGGTCTATAAAAGAGAGCCGGGTCTCTTTGACGGTTAATAAAGATATTCTACTCTTATCAAGAAAAATAAACAAAAGTACTACGTGATAGAATTGTTATTAAAATTCTTTTCCCCTAAAAAAATTAGCAATAGCACCTGACGATACTGGTCCTTACTTTAGTCATAAAAAGGTCACTAATTCCAGTTTACCAGTAGCATACGTGGATGTGACACACAGTCGGGTGGCTCATAGTGATCGGGGCTTGTGCGTTAGTGTTCGGTCATTCTTATTGGATTTTCTGGATGTTGCTGCTCAGTAGTGGTCGTGTAGGTTTTCTTTGGTTGTTGTTTCCACGGATCGTTGACTACTTTGCTTCCCCTATAAGCAACGTAGAGTCACATGTTGGTCTCTTATGTTTCTATTTTGATTTTGTGTAATCTGTTATATTGTGACTAATATTTTGTGCCGGGATAGAGTTGTTGTCTTATGTTTATAGTTAGTCAGTCAGTCAGTACCTTGGTAAGGGTTAAATATATTATGCCTCGATAAGGTTCAAATATATTAATCTTTTTTATAAATTTATTTGATTTTTGAAAGTCGTCTATCCTTTTACGCTTTACGAGGTTTGACTTTGTATGAACTTATTCCATGTTTTGAAATTCGGTGAAGGAGAATGACTTACCGAGCATGAAGACTTAGGTGTCCCATCGGCGATAGAAGTACGAGGGAAGTGGGGATCGGGCTCTAGCTTCCTAATCCTAGTACGACTGCTGGGCTGTCCAAAGTAGATTAAAAAAAAAGGTCACCGGTATAAATCCAGATTTAACAGTTAACGGTCCTGATGACGCCGAGGTACCTTTGATGTTTCAGAATCCCGCCGCATACAATCCCAACACACTGACTTCGAGCTAGACCCAACTGCCGCCTACGCACTCAATCTCGGCGGCGCCGGCACACCGAAGCAATGGATGCGAGCCCGACCGAAGCGGCGCAGGTTGTCAACGGCCACGGCCAGGCGCAAGTTATCCCGGCCGAAGAGCTCACGCGCCTCACTGACGCTGTTCGTGACTTGCCTGCACACGCGGTCCAAGACTTGTTATCCGTTGGGGTTCGTTTCCTCGTATTATCATTCTCAACTGCACGAACTCTCGTAATTCGCTTTTGAATAGTGATAAAAGCATAACGCGAACGCCCCAAGTAGGCTCTTACTGTACTTTTGAGGCTCTCAAACGCAACGTTAGACTGGCCAAAGCCAATGGCTCGAGTCATATGAAACTGGATTCCTTTTTTATGCTCTGTTTGGTTTGTCAAGAAACTATAGGAAACGAAAAAGTTCTTCTTGTTATGTATGCATCTTTTGTTTTAGGGCTTGTTTGTTGGAATGTCATTCTGTTATTTTTTGGTTGAAAGCTTTAGGCTTTACTTGAATGCGTGGGGAATTTCTAAATCGGGAGAAACTATACTGGCCGCGTGATTTTTTCTTGTGAAAGATTGAAGCCTAGATACATGTTAATCTATTAAATTTCTAAGATTTTGGTGTATCTAGAACTGGAACTGAGGGGTCATTATTAGAAAAGTACATTGTTTCTTAGTGAAAGCAATTTCTCATGTCCATACCTTAAGGTCACATCTTGTGCATTTTTCTCGATGTTGTGAAACGTTTGCACAGTAAAAGAGCCAGTTTTGATTGTGGATTGAGCGTTATTGCCGTTCAGTTACTTGATCATTCTTAATACTATGGTTCTCTTACCATCTTTTAATGAGCAATGTAGTTTCTAATATATTTAGTGTGATACAGGTATGCGTCCGGTGCGTCTTCCGGCTATTTGGGGTTCATGAGTGTATTTGTTCTTGCTCATTGATGCCGCAATCAACTTTGTGTTCTATACTTGCAAAATCGATGGACTTGGGAGGTGATACGATGGTCAATGGCGTTAGAGCACATGAAGATTCAAGTAGTGTACACTCTTATCAAGAACCAGACCTTGTGGCCAAGTGTTGCATAATCTGTTTAGGCATCTTGCAGTTTGTTTATATTGACCACCAAGAGAGTTTGGTGAAAACGGATTGCCCTTACAACTTTGCTTTGACGATCGCCGATGTTGTAAAGCAACAATCCTATCAGTTGGATAACTTTTCTCTCGAAGTTTCTCTGCCACCGATCGTCACGGAAAATGAACAAGCTGTTTGGTGAGTGATGTTTTTCAGTTGAATGAGTTCCTTCTAGTAAGCGGTTATTTTCGATTGGTCAGGGAAAAGTAAAGTTGCATATTTTCCTTTGCTCTCTTGAAAGTTCTGAGCGTACACGAAAAACTCAACTTGTTTGGCTAATTTCGCGAATTTGCTCTTACCTTTTCATCTGATCTTATACAAGAACTTGTTTTCCATCTGCTTCGTTGATGCTTTCTACCTGCTCAACTAAAAGATTATGTTAGAGCATGACTTGTAACCTGATTACTTTTTGTTAGGTTGTATATGAAAAGGAAGCATGCCTCGGAACTTTGGTATCAAGAGAAGTTTAAATCTGAACGCATTTCGACAAAGGATATCTTGAAATTATGCATAACGAAACCCCTCGAGACATTGTTGGTAATCTGAAACTCCTTCATCTGTGATGTATCTTTTGCATGTTTTATTAGAAGAAAGCACAGATCAAATGGATGTTGTATATTCACATGGCAATAGCTTCTGAACGACATGAGTAGATATGCATACATATGGATGTTACACGGTCAGCATACTTCGCTCGACCCATTCGACCTAGGCATGCGAGCTTCCTATTGCCCAGATGGTGGTCGGTTGGAAAAATGAAAACCTATACGTAGTAGATGTGTGGTGGAAATTCTTTTGACTAGGTTGCCTGAGCAAATACTTAGACGCCTAGTTGGATGTGACATTTGAAAACTTTATATATATTGGGGCAAACATAAAATTATCTAAAAGTTGTTTGGTGAAAATTTGCGAATTTTTGTGCTGTTCTGTCTGTTTTGAAAAGTTGAGTACGTAGTGTAATCAATTCTTTATTATGGTGGGCATAGTGAACTATATCAGGGGCTCCCCCCCCCCCCCCCCTACAAAAAAAAAAAAAGATTTTTATGTTTGGTAAAGCAAGAAGTTAAACAGACTGATTCCTCATGAAATTTGAAGTTTCGCAGGGTGTTAAAGCAGGCGTAAGCTCTTTCCGCATCCGGTTGACATACACCCACCTTGACACATCAGTGAAGGTTCAGAATACTGCGGAGGCAAACCAGAGTAACAAGAAGAGAAAAACAGGCATGTTAATCCTTCTTTGTCAACCTCATACGTTGTCTCTCTTATTTGGAGTTCTTAATTATGAGTAACAGATATTTTGCTACATCGATGTTCTTCATGTGTGTCCTTCCTCTCTCATTATAGAAACATAAAATAGGATTTCATCCCTTAAATATAACTTACCACTAAGGGTTTATATAGGAAGAAATGATAGCAGATCAGCAATAGAAGATTATGTAAAATATGAATCTAACATATCTTGTTCTCTAACTTCAATCTTGATTGATATGCCTTCCCAAGCATTACCCCACATGTTTCAATACTCCTTAATGAGGAGCATGTGAATGAAAAGTTCACTGATATAGTGTACAACTGCTGTTACAGTATGCAATCTGGTGAGAGCTATTTTTAGTAAATGGGCGAAGTTGTCACCTGTGGTAATTAAGTGGTTCTACTGAGATAAGAAGTGGTGTTTCTTTTGGTGATTCATATTTGTGGTTGGCGGTGGTGCCTCAGTTTGGCGGCTTTAGGTTATCTTTTCAGACCAAGGATTCATTGAAAGAGAGGGGGGGGGGGGACCTTGTGAAGATGGAAGATATGGGTGAAACAGAGATGTAACAGAAATACTAAGGAAACAGGAGAGGGAGGGAGGCTATATTTGTTCATTGTATGCTATTGTTCATTCTATGCTATTACACCTAAAGCTTAAAAGACACTACTGCCTCTTTAAATAGGTCATGTGTCGAGCGCATGATAGCTTAAGAGGGACTTAGTAGGATTGCTGTAAATTACTCAAACTGAGATTATTCATACCTACTGTCCCTTGATAAAACTTTCAAAGATAAAATGTCTAGACGAGATAACTTATCATTTAATAAGATTATTTGAAATATCAGTTAAAAATTCAATTGACTATTAGTGTGATAAAAAACTTCGGTTAATGATATGGTGATATGTTATACGCAATGGATGACAGGGGTCATACAGATATCCTTGTGAATTTGCTCTTCTTTTCTATGCAAAATATGTTTCTCTTGTCTGTTCTTGATACATAATTATTGATCTTCAAATACTATGATGAAGATGCGTGCCAAGCCGCGCAAATACCTAGGCTAGCGGCGGAATAGAAATATTTCTTAAGAATGTTCAATATAATATATGTGGCGAGTAAATGAGTGTTTTTCTGACATCAATTTATTCTCCAAGTTCAATTGATACTGATTACCTCATGGATGTTGGCTGCTCAACTAAATATTTGTTATTGGGATGGTGCAGAAGTTGAATTGGAGCGAATTAATCAATGTGCTATGGCTGGCACAAAGGACTCTAATTTTTGTTCAAGTGGAGGATATGAACTGACGAAATGTTCTTCTAGAGATTTGCAATGTGATATTTCTGATTGCTTAAAATCACTATCGGAGAAGGTATGGTACAAAACAAAGCACCAAGTTGTATGGCCTTGTGACTTTGAAACCATGAACTTTTTTTTTTTCATACCTAATTCGTGTTTGTAGAATCCTTTAGTAGTAATCTCTGTTATCCAGCATCATTCTCAACGTCGACCACCTTTTGATGTGTAAAAAATTGAGAACATTGAGTTGTAGAAATTTGGGATGATTTTGTTGCTTTTTGGTTTGTACTCTTTTGTAGGTCAACCAACCCTGCCACTTGGCATTGCTTTGCAATAGGTCCCCTATCTACATTGGTGGGAGATACCTGAAGGTATGTCAATTTTCATCATAATTTCTATAGTGAATAATATTCACTCAAACATACAACTTTTAAAGTCATGCTGCCATTTTTATTGTGGTCTTCAATTCCTAGAGAGTTAATCGATGGGAAAAGGAGATGCTTGTTGGAAGTTTTTCAACTGAATCCTTGTGCTCTACTTGCTTATGAAGGCTTTACTGGTTTTTAACCCCAATTTCATAATGGATTGTTATGGTGAAAAGGAAAGCTATAGAACAGGAGCATTTAAATCTTTGTTTATGACTTGTTTATTGTTGGCAAAAAGAAGTTTCTCCTCTTCAGTTTCTTGTTATATTTCTTGTTGTAAAGTATTTTGTATTGTTGGTAAGGGTATACATGGCAAGTGCGAGTTTCGCTTAACTTTTGAGAGTATGCGAGTTGAAATTCATGCTGTTACTCTTTCTACTGCAGTACTCACGGAACGTGAGCCAGTCTCGTTGGATTGTCGATGATGAAAGAATTGGAGAAGCATCTGTTGAGGTACCGCTGAACTTTTAGGCTATGATAGTTGTAGGAGCTATTCTGTAGTAATTAACAGTCTAATGTGCATCTTATCTGTAGGAAATCATAGGTAGCAATATTCTTCCTTTCTGCCGGGGTGATAATTACAAGTTTCATGCTGCCGGTCGAGAGGATATTGATGTACCAAACATTAGCTTTTCTGTTTTCCTTAAATGTACATAACAGTTGAACCCATGGGCTTTTTCTGATCATGGAATCATCTTTTTTAGGTCCGCATGTTGGGTTCGGGTCGACCTTTCCTCGTCGAGATACAAAATGCACGCCATGCTCCTTCAGAGTTGTCTCTAAAGGAAATAGTAAAAAAAATAAATAGCCTGGAAAAGGAATTAGTGAGTTACTTTAACAAATTTACAACTTAGTTGCTTTGTTTAAAACAATTTGTGATATAGCTATGCTGAACATATCTTACACTCCAGGTTAAGGTTAAAAACCTCAAGGTTTTGGGTAGTCAGGGCTGGGCCTTAATGCATGAAGGAGAAGCTGAAAAGCAGGTATATTTTAGTCTCTGTAGGCAAGCCGCCATCTTTGAGACCTTCTATGGACCTTTTCTTTTATACTTTTTGCAGAAACAATATGCTGCTTTGGTGTGGATTCCTCACTCTCTTAAGGACGATGATGTGCAGACTATGTCCTTGCTTAAGGACATGGTCAGTTGTTATCCAAGCTTCATTCTTTACTTTTTACATATGGTTTTGCTTGCTGTTTCTACACCTCTTCCATATTCTTCGGGCGATCATCTTGTGTTCTATTTACCTTTGTGTTTCAATTTCACTTGTGCTAATGTGATGAGTACTTATATTTTATGATAACAGACCATCTACCATCTACACGTAGTTTCTTTGGATTCATGTTCATGGACTGTTACTCATGTTCTATACACGACATAAGCGGAGTTCAGATGGTTTGCTTATACAATCGCAGGCCTTTAGGAGCCCCTGTTAGAAGTGATTTGTGCCAGGTTGATGGGGGTTAGGCAAAGTCGGTGTAGCACAGAGAAGTAGTCTGAAAGGACTTGATTGCTTAGGATTTATCAGAGAACGTGTGCTTTGGAGGGAGGGAGAGGGGGGTGGAAGATTAGGATTCGTGTAGACGACCCCAACTAGTTTGGGATAAAGGCTTAGATGATGATGATGAGGATGATGCCCTCTTCGTAGTACTGTTATGCCTTTTCCCTGTAATAAAATTTTCAATATAATATCTATTGCGATTATTGAAGCATTCAGAACATGCATACATCCGTTTGTCATATAAACTGACCCACTCTGCCTTTGAGGATAACTTCTCAATCATAGTTAGCTGCCTTGAGCATTTATTCTTGTTGAATGTTGTTTTTGAATACACAGCATGTAAAATAGAGATTAGTTGCTCCTCCGCCAGCTAGACATGATGCAATGGGTTTCTTCTTAGCCATATTTCGCTTGGTTTTTGCCTATGCAGGTAATCTTGCAGAGAACGCCAATAAGGGTTCTCCATCGTCGAAGCCCATTAGAGCGTGAAAAGATTATACATTGGTATTGAGCAATTATTTTTGTGTCGTTTAGCTCTAAGATGATAAAATGCATCGAATGCCTGATTGGAAATGCTTTGTGATACAGGATGAAAGTTGAGAGGGTTGCTGGAAGTTCTCAGTACTTCCTCTTGCATTTATGTACCCAGGTAGGGTATGATCTTTTCTTTTTATTTGCATAGAGACGTGAGTTTATTTTCATTTCCGTGAAAAGATTATTCATTTGCTATTTGCTTTGATGAGATTCAAATAATCAAAATTTGCACTGGACAGTAGAGTGCTGACGATCTTGATCAATGACTCTCATAACGTTCACTAAATAAAACAAGAAAGTGATCTTCCCGTTGTTGGGAGCAGGGAGTGGTAAAGGGAGACTGGAAGGAACGTGTAAGAATATCTTGTAGCACTGGCATTGAGTGGCCATGGTTAAATTACAACATCGATAACAGAAAATTTAAAACCGGAAGAGCATAGCCATTGCACAACTTGATCACATCCAAAATTTGGTATGCTTCTTGGTTTTGGGGGACGAGTATTAACAAATTTCTATGGAAGACAGGCTGGAACATACATCAAGGAGTTCGTTCACGGGGATCTTGGACGCACCCATCCAAGGTATTGCAATTCCATTTTACATTTGAGCCAGTTGGACTGTTTCCTCTTTTGGGCTTAAGTGTCTTACAAAAATTAGAAGGTCTTGGCCAAAAGGCCTTGTACAAATTAGCTTATGTTGTAATTAGTGGTTTGGACGTTTTGAATGTGTATAATTAGCTTGGGTTATGAAAATGTTCTGATGTCATAATGGAGACGCAACGCCATATAAACTTGATATAAAAACTCCCACTTCAGGTGTGCAGGTTTGAGATTCAAAGCAAGTTAATTCAATTACTTATAGTTGTTGAAGATAGAATCTTTTCTAGCTAGTCTTTTTATTTATCTTTTTCTTTGGGATTTTTGCAGCATTGGTTCGATTCTTGGATGCAGAGCAGAAATTATGCAACTTGATGTCACAGACGTGAAAATGGACTGCTTCCAGTAAGGCCATCCTTTCGAGACATCTAATCTTCTCTTGGAAACGTGAGGGCACGGTTGGCACTTACTGAGATTCACCATTCGGCTGGGTGGTCATACAAACCAGAGTTGCAACATCACATTGGTTTCAGCATAAATATATAAAAGTTCAATTTTTTGAAAGAAATTGTACTCGGTTGAACCGAACGAAATGTATTAGATTTAGGAAGCTGAGCGCTTTTGTGGAAGGTTTAGGGTCTGTTTGGTATGGCTTTCAGTTTTTAGTTTTTTTTCTAAAAAAAAAGAGAAGAGCTTTGGTTTTTTTTTCACCAGTTTAAAAAACTGGTGGCTGTTTGACAGAGTTTATTTTTTCAAAAAACAGAAAAGAGCAAGCGTTTGACTGTGTCCAATTTTTTATCCCTGCCCTGTCTCTCTGTGTCCAATTTCCATCTCCTCTCTCTCCCACTACGCTACTCTCACTCTCACCCAAACGGCCTAACACCACTCATCGACGACGATGGGGACAGGCAACAACGGACGGCGACCCAAAAGCAGAGCTCTCTCTCTCTGGCCTCATCTCAATCTCTCTCATTTACTTCAATACAGCCAAGAGATTGGAGAGAAGACCGCCGACCGACCTTCTTGTTCCTGACAAAAGACCGGCGATGGCAAGGCGGGCGAGTGACCGGCGACAACGACTCCATTGGCCAACATCCTCTGCTGGCGACGACGATGAGGACACTGGACTTCACCGGTGACCCATGACCGGTCAACAGTCAACTCCTTTCAGATTTCATTGAAATCTGCGTGAATGCTATGTGTATTATCGGAAAGAATCCGATCTCGAGCGTCTCATATATTTTCAGTTCTCACTCCTGAGCAAGTCTGCGTGAATGCTATGTGTATTATCGGAAAGAATCCGCCATCGACGAGCTCGAGAAGCTCCGTCAGCCCCTCTCCGCTGCCGTCGCCGACGAAACCCAGCTCGCCCTCGAATGCCACACCCTCACCCAAAACCCACGAACCCCAGAAACCCTAGAGAAACAAGCCGATGATGACGTGATTGGGGATCTGTTGAACCCAGCTCGCCCTCGATCGCCGACCATGTTTGATGTCAAGCCGGTGGTAGGGCTTTCGGACGGAGGGGGAGATAGAGAGATGAAAGAAGTCCATAAAAGTGGGTTTTATACCCAGCTCGAAAAATTGCATTTTTGTTGCTAGTAAGGCTCGAATGGGGACCTCATTAATGTGCATGAAGGCTCCGCGTGAAAAGAGAAGAAGAAAAGAGCTTTGAGCTCTTTTTAAAAATGGCCAGCTCTTTTTAATTTCTTGGGTTTTTTTAAAAAAGAGAAGTCAACCAAGCATCCTACTTTTATGGGCTTTTGCAAAAAAAAGAGAAGAGGGTCAAAAAAGAGCAAAAAAAAGGCCAGTCAAACGGCCCCTTAGTGTCCATCTGAACATTAAGATTTTTGTCGAATATTTAACATTGTATCATAGCATTGATCAAGAAAACTTTTGAGGGATGAGCTAAAAAATGTTACCTTTAGCTACATATTGGAATGTGATACCGAAATCTTTCTTCCTTCGGCTTTTGGCAAACCCGAAAGCGGGTTTAGTAAGCAATTGTTTATACCCAAAATGAGACTCAAATATGTGACCTTAGTATCGCGCAAGACTTGAATAGAAGACAATAGGAAAGAAAAATCTTTACCCATACAATTTTTTTTATAGATTCTCTCCTTTTAAGATGTGCTTTGCGTGTTATTTCAAAGAGATGACCCGAGAAGTATCTGAACCTGCATCACAGCTGACTGGAGATAGCCGTAGATGGCGGATGGATAGATGAATACATAACAATTATGGCTGGAAATAGTTACACTATAGACTTCAGGCATTGCTGCGTAATTGATACCTCAAAAACATATAAGCAGCAGGTTTTAAGAATGAATGCAACAACTGCAGCCAAATGGAACTGAACTGAAGTAGCCAACTATCCAACGATAAGAAATAAACATCAGAATTGCTTCACGTGCTACTTCACGCTATATATGCATCACGATTATAGGCGATCAACTTGATCACTTATTGCAAGCATACTGTGATCCTCCAGCCATCTTATAGATTTCCTCTTGATCAACATCATCTAATCAATCCAGGATGCACCCAGCATCTTAGCCATGAAGCTAAACATGTCTGCACATTCATCAATCTGCGAAACAGGAGTCAGACTGCTAGTGAGTATAAATAACAACCAATAATATGGACTACAAAGACCGTAATTCAGAATAACATCTCTCATACCACTTTCTGAGTTGGACGTCCGCCTCCATGCCCAGCTTTGCAATCAATTCTACCAACAATTGGGTTCGTCTGGGGACTTTTCTCCAGGCTCGTGCACAGCACATATTGCATTGTCTAGCAAAACGATTAAGAAACTCTATTAGCAAGGGAGCAAATGGAACAAACCTACAGCAAAATAAGCCACGTCTTGCAGAAGGTCAGTTCAGAAAGTTTATGAGCATTGATGGTTATCAAGTTAGCTGTCAGTCTCAAACGACCTTGCACTCGAGGGGCTTGATTTTTCATGAATTTACTTGCCTGTCAGTGAAGCTTAATGAAGTGACATGCTTCAGTAATGGTCAGCTCTTTGGAGAATATATCTCATTGAATTGTTGAATTAAGGAACGCCCTCGCCATTTAAATAAACTCGTGATTAAAAACCCTAACCAATGGTAATACAGATACTAATAACAAGCTTATTAGCGTTAATTAACTGATCATGCTTCACCAAAAACCAGCACCAAGTTGTAAACTTCATACAGTTTCAGCTCTTTGCGCAAATAAATAACAAAAAGCATACAAGTAATAAAAGCAATAACTGGATACTTACCGCCAACAATTTCAACGAGTGTAATGGCACAACTCGATCATCATGATCAGCTGTCAATAATAACGTAGGCGGGTACTGAGAAGCCTGATCAGGAGAATGTTCCCATGGTCTCCGGACATTATGTAGAGGCGAGTATCTGAAGAGAACATTTTCAGTATAAATTAAGACATGATGACAAAACATAACTGTCAACAGTGCGAGGAGCAGAACACACATTGACGTAGAAAAATGAAAAGTTGAGGACCTCATTATTGTTGACATCCTCTGAGGCTTGAACTAGGTTCATTCAAAATGAGGACATCATTGTTGAACCACACAAGTCAAAGAGTAATGAAACCAAAGAGTGGATAAAATGCAAGGAAATGCACAACTTGTGCATCTCCTAACATGTATTAGAACATTAAAGGCCAATACTTGTGCAGTAAATGACATTTAATATGATTAAAAAAAACGAAAAATGATTGCTTACATGCCCGTAACCCCTAGTTAACTAAAATATAAATGTTCCAAAATCATTGCAAAGGAAAAGTTTTGCATGACAGAAACATGAAGCAATACTATACGGGGATTTGATGCAACCGAGAAACTGTGAAGAAGACGAAAAACCTACTTGATTAACCATTGGAACTCCTCCGCCTTCTCTGAACAGCCATAATCAGAGGTCCATGCATGGCCTAACAATGGGAAAGGAGAAATATTGAGAAAAAGATCAAAGGCAAAACTTAAGAGCAATTTACAACTTAACCAAAGAGAACGGACTACCTATGGTGAACTTGTGAAATCTAAGCATGTCCATAACACCAACATGAGCAAGAGCACAGCCAAAAAGATCAGGTCTCTGTGACCACAAACCGTTGCACCTCAATACACAACCTCATAATACTAAGAAAATAAGATGCAACACAACAATGTAGTCAGAGAAACGAAGTAACCGTGCAGTACCTGATTGATGCAAGCCCCCATAAGAAGCCCGCCATTGCTTCCACCTTCTATACACAACTTTTTAGGCTGGGTATAACCAGCAGATACAAGATACTCAGCAGCAGAAATGAAGTCATCAAAGCAATTCTGCTTTTTTGCAAGGGAACCGGCTTTATGCCACTCTTCTCCATACTCTCCTCCACCGCGAATATTTGCTATGCAGTAGATAGCACCTAAATGCCTTGCGAGGACAATGCGGCTGACACTGAAAGTTGGTGTAAGACTAATGTTAAATCCACCATATGCATACAATAAGCATGGGTGTGATCCATCCAGAACAATATCCTTTTTAGCAACTATAAACATCGGAATCTTGGTTCCGTCCTTACTAGGCACAAACACCTGAAAGAGGGAAAACCCTGGTCAAGAAAGAAAAGAAAGCAATCTGGTATAGAAGACTTCCAAATGTCAACATACAGGCATCGATCCTTTCGGTTACTTCAGCGAGCACAGATTAGTAGTTCTACGTTCATATAAAAACTCAAAGGTGAAAGTTGTCAAGCTAGTCAAAAGAATAAGTTAAATTAAAGCATTAAGCAATGCGGACAAAAGTTCAATTATTAAAAAAGGCCCAAAATGTGTATGGGGGTTCTTCTGTACGTAAATATCTTAATGCCCAGCTTAATAGAGGAAAAGGAGATGTACTGCTATAGTTTGTCAAGTGAAAGTTCACTGGAGATGAAATGACATATTAGAACAGAAGAAATTTGTGCTCAGGCATGATCCTTCACTCCATAACCTAAGCAATATTGAACAAACAGGAATAATGATTTGTCATAAAACTACGTACATGAAACCATGGTTTACCTGATTAACATGAAACTCATTCCGATCGAACCCAGGAACAACGATTTCACGAAAAACTTTCATATCTGGAACCCCGCTTTCTAAGTTGCACTGATATGTAATGCCGGCAGTAAGAAAGCTTGTAAAACCAATAAAGAACATGCTGTCTTTGCGCCGAGCACTAACATCATACACGCTGCCAATCTCAATGGGCAAATGGTGCAAAAGTGCACCCGTTTCCAAATTCCTTAACTGGAGAACATGCTTGACATCACTCAAATAGCTCACGACCATTTGATCGCCATTGACAGCAATCGCAGATTCAAGAACATCCTTTTCAGCTTCTTGGAGGACTTCTGTCCAAGTACTTGGTTCCTTCAGATCTACTCGGACTAACTTGTATTTTGGAGCATCCATATTAGTCCTAAATGTGAACACCGTGTCATCATTCGCAATATCGTCATAACTAGCTTCAAACTTGTCAATAAGCTTAACGAAAGGAAGCAATTCCTTCCCCTTTTGACTTTCAAGCCCGTTAGGCAAAGCAGAAATATCACAGTAGTAAACTTTGTTGACTGGATCACAGCTCTCATGAATATAGAGGAGAACATACTGCAGAAGAATGGAAAAGATAATTAATTTAAGTGACTTTTTCGTAGCGTGACTGTTTTTATATATATCCTCGGTTCCTAGTAAAACCACAATTTATCGAAAGCAAATAAAGCCAATGCCTATGAGCAGCAGAGATGCATTTATTTCATGTGCAAAGATTTCCACAGAAACTTACATGACCTAGAGGATGTGCAAAAACTAGACATAGATTGAATCGGCAGGGTGCAGACAAACCACATGACACTTACATTTATATTTGCTTAAGCAGCTTTCAGCAAACGAAAGGTGATGTTTTTGTATTTTACGCTGTAAACCTAATATCACACAAATAAGTTGTCCTACTTAGCATTTCCTAGAAACTCATAGAAAATGAAAAATAAATCACAAGAGAAAAGTAACGTCAGTTCTCACGTTTTTCAAATGGGAGCATAAACTTAAAAGACTGGAACAGCTAGATAGTCCAGGGAATAGAAATGATAATGATGTACTAAACTCGAGATTTCAAGCCTGGTAATAACAGTTTAATTCTAGGAATGGCAGGCACCCCACCCTGTCCCATCTCTAATATAATGCTCCCCCCACTGCGCGCTGTCCCACCCCAAGGTTCACCCAGTCTATACGTGCATCATAAACAATAAAAATTACAAGGTTATTGGTGGCCCCATGTACTATGTACATCTCCTGTAAAATTTGTATGCCGAGGTGGATATCTCAAACACAACTGCACCACAAAATCTAGCAACGCTCACGTTTTGAAGATTCACTCCGCCATCCACTATAATGTCCACCACCTCCATTTGAGTATTCAATACTTCATTCCTAACAACTCTCAAAGTGCCATCGGATTCTCATAACCACCGAGAAGAAGAAAGAAAGAGATGTACAGAACAGACGGTACTGACAGAGACTATGATGGCACGATTCAGCTGGTTGAGGGGAGAATATTAGGGATTGCACATACAAAAGACTCAT
This sequence comes from Escallonia rubra, assembly GCA_033065855.1. Taxonomy (NCBI): domain Eukaryota; kingdom Viridiplantae; phylum Streptophyta; class Magnoliopsida; order Escalloniales; family Escalloniaceae; genus Escallonia; species Escallonia rubra. The sequence goes on from JAVXUO010000138.1 coordinate 475,804, forward strand.
TTATTCGGCATGAGGCAGGATAGGGAGTATCCATTTGAGCCCAACTCCTCTATTAACCCATTTAAAGTTCCCCATAAAGATCCAATCTTGAGAAAGAGAGGAGAGAGAGGGGGGGGGGGGGGGGGGGCACTCCAACTGTGACCCATACATACTTGCCAGCCCCCAAGTCTAGTGAGTTCATGTAATTAACTTTAGGTTGAGTCGAGTGAACATACATACCAATGACTAAAGTATGCCAAGGTTCGTTATTTAAAACTCTCTTAGAACAGTGACAAACAAATCAACTAGGTAAAAATCAGAAAAAAATCATAATGCAAACAAAGCAATAGTGCTACCGCACTACATACACATATAACGTCTGTCAGAAACTTTGTTACCTTCCCATCTTCTGTCACTGAAGCTCCGAACATATATTTTGGGTTTTCAGGATCTTTCCAACATAAAATGTCTTCAGATTGATCTGTACCCAAGAAATGGTAGTACAGCTGATTATGTAGGTTCGCATTGGTTTCCGTCCCAGCGTCCAGCTTTTCTCCCTCACTAGAAGAAGACCACTGCTTTTAAGTATTCCACATTCAACAAAAAAAACAAAAATGAAAAAAATCTGACGAGTATACACCAAACAAGCCATCAAAGATAATTTATGCTGCATCACAGTTATTTTGATAGTTCTCTGAGGGGAAATTGTGCTCTAATGACAATAAGACATATAGGTATGTTGACTACCCAAGCTCTTTGTAAACAACTCACATTATTTTTTCCACTTATCATTCCATAAAACAACTACTACATATTTCCCACAGCATCAGCAGCAAAGTGACCAGAAAAATGCTTATACATGTGAACATGCCAAATAAAATGAGCTTTACACTTACTTGGGAGCCGGGTAGCGGGTGTAAAAAAAACCTTTGCTATCATGTGTCCAACTAATGCCAGAAAATTTGACCTGTAAGAAAGCAGATAAGTCATCTGTACTCAGAAAAAAAAGGATCCAACTGGTCATCATACCAGTGAATACATTAGAATTCTGACCACAACTACTAAACTTGTGAGTATTGACATTCTCCAGTTGGCATTTCATGTCACAAGGATGAATACCTCTCCATAATATGATAGGTCAAGATAACTTATTGTAGACAAAAAGTAACAGTACAAGGGGAATGATAGAACCATATTGAGCAGAAATAATTCCATAACCAAAACTGAGGCAAAGATAAGTTTAAATAAAAAAACCATTAATCTCAACGTCCAGTAAATTAAACTACCTAACCTAATTAAGTACTCACTCCAAAATAACAGCATAACACCGAAGAAGATGCATCTGATGCATTCACTATCTTCTGTTGGAGGGATCTCATTTAAAGAGAATGGAACCACCACGTCTAGAGGGAGGGAGGGAGGGAGGGAGGGGGGGGGGGGGGGGACCTTGTGAGGTAAAAAAACAAACACCAACAATCAACGACACTGTATTACCAAAACCTTGTTGCCCTGAGATGATGAAAAAGAGCCTCCTTTTTGTATCGCCTCCTTTGGCGATTCATTGCTGAGTTCTCTGCAGAGTACTTGCGTAATGTTCTTTTTTAATAATGTCATTTACATACATAATTGTCTCATGTACTGTTTCTCCTTGGATCACAGATTCAAAATTTTGGTAATTTTTTCTGCTCAAAGAGACTGCAGCTTCAATCCTGGTCGACCTAGAAAGCGAAACATGAGAACCTTAAAGGATGTCAAAAGGCAGTAGCATTAGCAGTAACTCCTTCCAGAAGGAAACTTCACAAGTGAGCACTGTAAATGCCTTTGATAGCCATATTATAATTCAAAGATAAATACTAAAGCTATTCTTTCTCGAAGACTCAACCGAACGACAAGGTGTTGGTAATACTTGATTCTTAGCTCAAAATTTGCAAGCTACTAAACTCTAATCATTTCTGCTCAAAGGATTTTAATTTCAATGCTGGTCTATAGTAAAGACAACCTGTGAGAAGGTCAAGAACGTGAAAGGTGCCTGATGCAGAGAGTAAGAACAAATATTAAAGCTTGTCTTCATCATATCAAAGCGAGTGCCAAAGTGTTTTAAATACTTAAGGCTGGGTTCAAGTGTCTCAGTAGTGAATCTCTCAAGCCTCAAAATATCGTGGTGTCGTTTGATCTGAACGAGATGCCTTAAGCAGAATAAAGCTTGCAGCTCCTTGATAGTCTTCGGTTAGATACAGATCAACTGGAACAATATTCAAATTGGCACAAGACCCTTGCGAGGTATTCCACCCAAGCATGAAGCACCAAAACCTCTTGTTCAAATGCCTTGCTAGTACAACTCTCATGCCTCTATGAGCCATTTAACAGAACAGTATGAAGTGCTGTAGTTCATGATATAGAATCTTTTAACTATCATACGAAGATGTATTTGATCCATACCATGATAGGCTCGAAACTCTACATAGAGGTATAGGACCCTTGCGAGCTATTGCAGCCCAGCATGAAGGACTACAGACGCCTCGTCGCTTCATGACAATGAAGATGAACTTCTTTTTTGCATATGAACTCTTATACGGCGTCCTAAGGCATTTCCATCGCTAAGCCCTCAGTCTCAGTGTTGCATTTCTGAAGTTTCTTCTTAGAAGGAAGTCCTACTACTACTATTGACCGTTCACATCCTATGGACCATAATTTGGCAAAATTTTACGTTACTCATTTTCTGCTCGAAGAGATTGCAATTTGGAATGTAGTCCACTAAACAATCAATGAGAAAGTCACATATAATATAACAAAGGCAAAAGTAGCAGCTCCTTCCAGAAGGAAACTTCAGAAATGTAAAAACTAGGCCAATCATCTCAAAGCATTAAGGGCGGTAATGTCGTTTGACTGGAGATTGTGAAGTATTACTGATCTTATTAGGTTAAGGAACAAGCAATTTTCTTCCAATTAAGCTAGGTTCCTGGATGCGCTGCTTATTAGATTATGGGATTTCATTATACTCTATAGCAAAGATTAATCTTTTCTATTTGAAATATCTCTAAATAAATAAGTATAGATATTAAATTACTCCTGATGAGTATTTGCTTTAATTTTGGAGCGTATTCTCTCCAAAAATGCCAGGCTTCCTTTATCTTTGCTTTTGATCCCCCGTGAATTGTTACTTTTGCCACTTAAAGACTTTGAAAGCACAGGATCCTACCTTAATCTAACCTTATGCTTGGCCTGGAAATAGATAATCTCTTCTTATGCTCCATAGGCAATTGACAATGTACTTTTCTAGTTACTTACTCCACTGTGCTAGAGGGAATACTTCCATATATTTGTGCCGTAACACTTACCCTATACCTAAAAGAACTCTAAAGGCCCTGGACCAATCAAATTAGAGTGAAACTGAATTCACTAAATGCATTTCTATTCTCTCTAGAGATATGAACCCTATTTTCAGTTCCAACGAGTACCTATTCATTGACTGGATACGGTTCACCTATATACTAAACTTCACCACAATTCAAGTACACTAGCTTCTCAATTTTCATAATCATTTTCTCAAACGCTCAAGCAGTTGTGTGCCCTAATTAATGCATGAACCATACACATAATTTGACAATAATCACCCATATCAATGTCTGCAACGTACCCATGTCAATGTATCAGGCTCAGCACCCTTGTCCTCAACACGCATCACTTTTATCGTCACCCAATCACTTCCGCTCGAACTAAGCGCATACCCCAAGTACTTTGCATCCTCGCTAATGGCATACGTGTTCAACGACACCGTTCCATCCTCGCTCAGTGCATTCGGATCCAGCAACACCTCCGGCTCGCCATCCAAACTATCCTAAACAAGTCAAAACAAACAAACAAGAAATGAAGTCAAACAATGGCAAAACCAACGAACATCATCAAATTTGAACAATCCGCATTACGATTCACGACAGGAACCTGCACGTAGAGCACTTTTTGCGGCTGTAACCCGGTGTTATGAAAGTAGAAGTACTTATCGCCTTGCTTAAATGGCGCATCGTATTTCGGATAATCGTAGAATTTCGTAAGCTTCTCGCGAAGCTTCTCGCGAGTGTCGCACGTTTTAAGCACCGATTCAGTCAATTCGACCTGCTTTTGCACGAAATCCTTCACTTCTTCGGAATCAGGATCTTCCAGCCTAATAAACCACACTTCGTATCACGTTTTCCGCATTTTGACTGCAAACTTGCACGAAAACAACGAGAGACTCTCTTACCAGCGGTAGGGATCGGAGACGAGGACGCCGTGGTAGTCGTCGACGACGGACTCGTCGCGGCGGAAGACGGGGTACCGGAGCGGCGCGTCGAGTGCACCGAGCGAGCCCATTGCCGAAAGAGAGCGCGAGAGGGAGCGGGAGTTGGAGTTTTCCCTAGGCTTGAAGGAAAAGTCTTGGAGTTGGTGACGGGAGCTGAACGCGAAGACTACGAGGTTATAGAGGCGGCGTGTGATGTGGGGAGAGAGAGTGGGGCGGGGCGCGTGGCGAGAGCATGACAACATGGTGCGGTTATATGAGTGGCGGTTCGGTTCATTGAGGCAGAGTGAGGTCACTGAGGTGGATGGGTGAGCGGAGAAAGTGGAGAAATGTGTCGCCATTTTTTGGTATATTATGTTGTCATTTGCCTTTTTTGGGACTTCACTTTCAGATTCTTCCCAAGATTTTTCCGAGGATTCGATTTGATTTTGATCGACTTGGCATCCATTCCAAAGCAAATATATCGTTTTCTATTATGTTGATTTTAAATTAAAAAAAAAACAAAGTTTATGATATATTAATTTCGAATTCAAAAAATAAATTAAAAGTATCATTGAAAATTGTTCATGATTCAATAAAGAGCCACACCACTTCACTACCATTATTTTCATCATTTCAACCAAATATAAAATTGTCAATATTTTTTACTTCGTGCTTATGGCTTTTTCCCTCGTCGTCTTCGTATTCATGGTAAATTTTTTATTATTTGTATCGATCAAGTATAAATTTATGTTTTGAAAATTAAACATGAATGCGTATGTCGACAATACTGGTGTCTATATTTATATAATTAGAACAGGAAAAATTACCCATCGTATAACTCTATTCGATGAGCTCTGTTTGTTGGGTGATTATTAAGAAAATACTGGTGAATAAGGAATTGCTAGGGCATGCTTATATTTCCCGGCCATATCAAGTTGTTCAAGATTTACGTCAGTGGTTTTTCTGAATACCTACCAAGGAAAGAAAATATATGTATTCATATCTATCTAGACAATGTTACATAACTACCTACTAGAACGATAATACTTGACACCAATCATTTTTAGAGTACCACAAAACAAAAAATCTGAACACTGTATTAATATTTTACTAGGACATATTTGGTTTTCACAATATACGTCCATTTTCTAAAATGTTGACGATAAATACTTATATGCCATGCTTGAGTTTTTAAAACTTTGAGATCATTAGCCTTATTTTGCACGTGCATAGCGTGTGCCACGATATCGTTATCAAATAGGGAGAACTCCTTTACAATGAAGCTATTTTTTGAAGTTTCGATTTTATCCTTCCATTTATATATTAAAATCTTTGATTCCCAACTTTAAAAAACACTTGGTAATGATATCTTAGTAACTTTCAAGATAAACTTAACTAACCAAATGATTCGTGTCCTAATTAATTATCCTCTCGCACAATCCACCTCTATCAATATTTTATTTTAACTACCCAAATGACTCATGTTCTCACTATCCTCTCGCACAATCTCTTCTACTTTGTGCAAAACAACTTCATGACTTTTTTTATAGATTTCTTTCAATCTTTTTATTGCCCAAGCATTGCATTTGTTCCAAAAATTAGTGCTTTCAAATGTGCTGAGATGCGAACCAAATATTTACTTAACAAGTGGAATAGCATTATTAATAAAAGTTTGCCCGTGCGAAACTCAATGTCTCAAGTAGCGATCGCCTCTTAATTCTTATGCACATGCCGTTTACAATTTGCAATTACGCAATATGAAACTATGCAACCTTTCCATTGCCGGTCTGTTCTATTTTTTTGGTACAACAAAGATGAAAACAAATACAATGCACCACTTTTAATGGTTACATGAGATACACAAAAGGCAGACCCTTGTTGCATTCTAATCTTTGCAAGTTAAAGAAATCCATAATCTGTTGTGATGTTAACAAGAGGATGGAGGTGGCTGTTTTTGCTTTGGATCAGTTCCTTCGCATATTTGGAGTTGTTTCAATCACAGCTTTGTTCATCTTCTTATCTCTAAATCATCAGCAGCCCTTTTTATAATACCTTGTACCTTGACTTCAAGTGCATCGCACAGGAGAAGAAATTTATAAAAGCCTCCAAGCAATTCACCTTCCTCGTCCCTAGTTAATCAACCATGTCCTCCATATAAGTTCCTTGGAGCACAACTGTTAGCGTTAATCTTTACTATATATACCGCGAACTCTAGAATATTAACGTAGGTACTTCTAAAATTTTCAACCCCCTTTTCACCTTTGATTTCCTTGGCATTACACATGCTCAATCCCTGGGCCATGTCATTTTTGGCATCCTTTCCTACGGTGCTTTCCTTGTTTTTATTCTTTCATGTTTGCGACACGGTGGTAAAGAATACATATCTCCAAGAAAGTTGTTTTACCGGCCTTCTGTATTCAAACATTCCTCTGTATATGGCTAGAAAGGAGCATAAAGCTTCCCGTAACAAATCAAAATCGAGTGAGTTAGCAAGGCAAGATGCGACCAACCATCTATGTGGAGGGCGATGACTTGGAAGAACATCCCGAGATACTCTGCATAGGTTGAAATATCCGATATTATGGAACTCAAAAAATTGCGCTTGTAACTGTATGTTGTTTACACAGATGTAACGACAGAACTCTATGAATAAAGAAAGAAATAAAACGATCAAGCGTGGTTTAATAGATGCACCGATTCATTAATATGTTTCACCAATTTTGCGAGGTTAGCCACAACCCCAATCAAGTTTGAGCCATTAATATCTACAATGAAAAGAGTTTAAAGGCCTTTCACAAAACAATGCTCCAATCAGTAAACATGGCGTCCAGAAAACCAACCAACTACAGCTACCTTATTATTCACAGCAGGAAGGAAGAAACAAGCCATGTAACTAACACCCCCATTGAATTGAATTGAATTGAATTCATCTGGTAAACATTTAAGCTGGAAAGGCTTGTGGCTAGACCTCATTTACGCGGGAAACCAAACCTCCTTTTCTTTTCTTTACAACCTTTGTCTCGTCCCCAGGGAATCTCAACGGCTAGCACGTGAAAGCAACTTTATGAATGGCTTATGTGCTTTGGTGACACCATTAAGGCCATGTTTGGTTCATAAAACGTCCACTCCTCAAATTCTTTACTAGCATCTCGTTGCATTCAACTCAAAATTAATTGGTAACGAGAGCAGCGCCCTATGAGGCCTATCTACTAAAGTGGAGTGCTATATATGTTAGTAACCTACTGTAGGACTTTTGATGTGAAATTTATATCTCTCAACACGCTCTTTCACGTGTGACCCGACTTATTTTTGAATGAGCCTAGTACGTGAAAAAACTAACCAGGCGATAGTGATGAACTAATTTTTGAATTGTCTATTGAGTTTGAATTGAACAGATACTATGTAAAAGTATGTTATTATGACTAAATTCATGGCGCCTCATTCGACTCAACGGGATTGCCTCTTATATTTACGCTTTGCGTGAAAGCACCTCCTATTTCACTCTTGAGCTGGACACTCACTAGATAAAAAGAACTTGCGTAACTCTTAACGTATGGTAGCAAACTACTGTACAGAAGACAGAGGAAGCTTTACATGCTTTTGCTTTTCCACTTTCCTGTTTTCCCATTATTGACACAATTGTAGCCAGAGCTTTGGTCGTTGAACTGCGCTGAAGATTTTGACAATGGGGAGCGTCTCGTCGGAAGAAGATTCTGAACAGAGCCAGCGGTTCGAGAGCTATAGTCTGAGTGCGGACGTGAGCGAGTCAGATGACCGTTCGAGTTCATTCTCGGACGACTTTCCGGCCACTTGGCCGGAATTCGACTCCAATTCCGACTTTCCGGTGCCGATTACCATCATGTTGCCGGTTGTTGGCGGTAGTCACGTCCCCACTCCTCCGGATATTCCGGAGAAACCAGAGACAAAAGAGTTATCAGGTCAGTCTTGCTTCATCTCCTCGCCAAAGTAAAGGTATTGCTAGTTACTAAGCATTATTTAGCCTTCAAATTGTAGCTTTCCAGTAATGAAGCTTTGCAGTCTCACACGTGTAATTCCAAGGCAAATTTTTTCTTGAGATCATTGTGTTGATTTTGCCAAAATTACGGCGGTGATGACTGAGGAGTACAACTGCTTAACTTTTTTTTTTCTCGTTATGACCTGGAGATTTATGGCCAAATGGAGCATTATTTATAGGTTTTTGGAAATGCAAGCTTTATCATACCAACCATTGGATATTTCTAAAACCAAGCAGATGTTAGTACCCTCCAACAAGATAAACACAGATACAGAAGTAAAACTCGATTCTCTAAGAATCGCAAAAAAGTCATCTACTATAAACACTACAGCATGTAAGTCAAGCAGGGGCAGAACCAGAATTTTTTTTCGGGGGCTGCAAAAATTATATAGAATTCACCAAAAAAATTTATTAAAATAATATTAAAAACAAAGTGCACTTCGATAATTTTTTCAAAGGACTAGTATGACAAATTGTCCAAATAATGTATGATTAATAGGATGTCTATAATAACAATTTATAGTAAGATATTTCGATAATTTTTTCCGTCAATCTTAGTTATTCAACGTTAATTAAAACCGTGCAAACCCTTATCCAGTCATCCGTTTATATTTTTGTCAAACAATTCAATATATCACATGCATTGCACAATATTTCTAATTGAATGATAAATTACAATTTACAAGGCACAATGTATCACATGCATTGCACAATTCAATATGTTATCACTGATAACATACTCACATTCACAAATCACAAGGCACACTATCCACCGAGACACTGAGATAGACCACAACTCCACAAGCAGTCGAAGCAACAGCAGGTCAACCAGCCAGCAGGCAGCAGGGAGCCTCGTCAGCGTCGTCGCGGGATCTCCTGAGCAGCTTCAGTTGCGGTCGCCGGCAGGGGTGAGGGGACAGATCTGGTCGGACTTCGGAGTAGCAGTTGAAGAGCAGAGCTCGTCGCGACGTCGGTTCGTTGCCTAAGCGGCTTCAGTTGCCGACTCTCGGTCGCCGGCAGGGGCCAGACCTGGTCGGAGTAGCCTCGTCACAGCCTGAGCTTAGTCCACCGGCGGTCACTCACGGTCCTCGCGAAGTCACGGTCACGGTAAGAGAGAGAGTGAGAGGTGAATGCCGAGTGTGGGTCTCGGGGAATGGGATCTCGGTGCGATTCCCGAAAACAAATTTTTTTTTCAAAAGTCAGGGGGTGCTTCAGCCCCCCCCCCCCCTTGTCACCACGTAGGTCCGCCTACGAAGTCAAGTGATCAGCGACACCATGAAGAGAATTAAGATGTTGGCCAAGTCGAATTTTGATGAATGAAATGGCCAAGCCCTTGAGGGGACCAGTATGTGTGATAGAAATGCCTGAAGTTACACTCCAAAACTTAGCCTTTTAGAGCTTTTAAAGATTGTCTATAGCTATCTTACTCAAACCTTTTCACTTGCTCAGTCCATGGCAAGAAACCACGATAAGCATCAAGCAAAACAACGCCTTTGTGCCAAACCAACTGATAGACGCTATGATAAAGCAACAATTTCAGTAATAGAGTGACATAATCGCCACGTAGCTGATCCAACCACTCCTCATTGCTGGACCCTAGCGAAGACCAGGCTTAGTCCACAGCATAAAAACATGTTTAGAAATGAATTTGATGCCCAAACCTGATTAAAGCAGCCTATTTAGGCCTTTTCTTCCTCAGAAAATCCTATGTGGACTTAGCCAAGAGGTTGTCCATTAGTGCAAGAGTCCCAAAACACAATATCAGGCTTTATTGAATCAGGTAAGTTAATTCATAAGTAACGGAAGCAGAGATCCGTGTTTTCTTGCAGTTTCCTACATAACCAAACAGATATCTTGAGTTGTTCACTTTTGGTCTATCATACTTCAGTTGTTTCGATATCTTTTCTTCTTCGTTTTGATTTTTCCTTCCAATTCCTAATTTATGTGATTGCAGATGTTGAACTGATGAAGGAACGGTTTGCTAAGCTTTTGCTTGGAGAAGATATGTCCGGCGGAGGGAACGGAGTTTGCCCTGCTCTGGCCATCTCCAATGCCATTACTAATCTCTACGGTTTGTTCATCTCTCAAATCTTTGGCCATGCAATTAATTGTCTATTGCTGCTAAAGTCTTAGGTCAGCTAAATCATGTACATCTTTTTACCTTTGTTGTTAACTGCAGCAACTGTGTTTGGGGAGCTCTGGAAGTTAGAGCCATTGGCCCCGCAGAAGAGGTCCATGTGGCTGCGAGAGATGCAGTGGCTAGTATCTATTAGTGATCCCATTGTTGAACTCATCCCTTCATTACAGCAATTTCCAGGAGGTGGGACCTTTGAGGTTATGGTAACTCGACCTCGTGCTGATCTGTACGTGAACCTTCCAGCGATCAAGAAACTAGATGGCATGCTATTAAGCATGCTTGATGGATTTTGTGACTCCGAATTCTACTATGTTGATCGAGGGGTAGTTGTTGCTGGTGGTGTTGAAGAACATCTGTGCTCTGGGAGGCCTTCAATTAGTATTGAAGAGGTCGAAGAGAAGTGGTGGCTACCGTTTCCGAAGGTCCCACCAAATGGCCTGTCTGAAGATACAAGGAAGAGATTGCAACATTGTAGGGAATGCACTACTCAGATCTTTAAGGCTGCTGTGGCAATCAATAGCACTGTGCTGTCTGAGATGCAAATTCCAAATGTTTACTTACGGAGCTTGCAAAAGGTACAAGAAATGTAGTATGGCTGTTGGATGTGCAATATTACCCCGTAAAGAAGTCGTCTTTATTGCTTCTCATTGGTGACAGAACATTCACATAGTTTTGCTTCTTCTCTTGCATTGATTATTGGGATGGATATGCTATTAGCTGCTTACTTTGCTTGGGTAACACTCAAATGCACACATACTGTCTGGGTACATACAATCTTCGAATATTTACTTCCCCTGCTCCAAAATCTGTTCCCCTACCATCATAGAAGTTTCCATCTTTCTTTTGAAACGATACACTGGAAGACCAAGAGGTCAAAGTACCCTGACATGTAGAAAATATCCACGATGCATGTTAGCAAAATATTGATAGACAGAGATAATACATGCCTACAAATGTGCACAGTAGCCTCGATACTGTTTGCAACCTCCAGAGTGGTGTTCTCTGATACGATAATTAAATGTTTCCGTGTTGCCAATTATTTGATGTAAGCGTGCTTCTAATGCCTTCTTTCAATTTATTCTATGGCAGCTCTAGCTGATGCATACACTTTACCAGCATGCTTAAGTATTATCCTTGGATCATTAAGATTGTATGAGGTTAATTAACGACGTAAATGACAAAAAGGTACTAGTTATGTAAAACCCTTGCCCAAGACTTATTAGTCAATACAACCTGCTTTAGCATGAAAGTATGTGTGAGAGGTTCCTCAAAAGCAAATAGCCTCTGACAGATTATGGGTCCAAGTAAATTTGGTGCCTCGGGTGGTTGGTTTAAATCTTTAGATTTAAGCTCATGATAAATGTTGGCTGATTTACTCTCTCAGTTGGCTACTAGGTCTTAGTTCAGTTTTTGGCATATTTGCAGAGTGCCCGGCCTTTTGCTAGTAAACTTTTTACTTATCAATAGAAAACTTATTATACATATGCACAGTGCCCTCGAATCATGCTTTTCCCAATTTCCTGTCATCAGTTTATCTCATCCAGATAGTTTATCCTTATTTACGGTAGATGTCACTCTCTGAAGATCTTAACCGAGAATTGTCCTGAAGATGATTTAAGATTGAACTTTGTACGTTTTCCCTTGTTTGCTAAAGTTTTCAACACCTCAACTTAACAAACATATAATTCATGGATGGATTAGCACCAAATCCAATTGCTCAATCAATTGTAAAGTTTTCAATTTCAAGCTCTTTTGAAATACAAGTTGGAAGTTGAAACTAAATTATGCCGGCGTAATTTATGATTATGTCTAATGTTTTGACTCTGAGCCCTTCAACTGTGAAGTCTGGGGTCGTTTAAAAGTTATCAGTGCAAGACCATTCTATATGATTCTAAAGTGATACAGATGCGTTCTTTTGTATGTGGTACTTTCATTAGTTACTATAACAAGACACAAGCAGCATATGTCCTTTGAGTTTTTCTTGTAATGACTAATGACTATGATTACGAACTCTGATGCAATTTTGTTCGCCATGCTTTATTACCATAAGCTACCCAGTTGCTGGTATAAGCATTGCTTTTTGATGAGCGGTCCTTTAATGCTATTGCTGATATAACCTTTCTTGGTTTGCAATCTTTCAGAGCGGGAAAGCTTGTTTAGGAGAAAGCCTCTACCATTATTTAACTGCTGATCGATTCTCTCCCGAGCGCGTTCTTGATTACTTGGAAATGAAATCAGAGTTCACCACTCTGGAAATTGCAAACAGGATTGAGGCTGCTGCGCACATTTGGAGCGGAAAATACTTAAAAAGGCGCTTAGACGAAACCAAGGCTGGGAGCTCATCATGGGGTGTCACGGTCAAAGGCCTTGTATGTGATGCGAAAAGAAGTAAACTTTTGGCCGAAAGAGCTGAGACCCTCCTACGAAGCTTGAAGTTGCGCTTCCCGAGCCTTACGCAGACTGCTTTGGACATGTACAAGATTCAGTACAACAAGGTATATTGCATGAACTCGATCAGTTATTTATATTTCAAGCTCCACTTTGTAACATTTACTTCCATCATGTCTCTGGCTATAATGACGGCCCAGAATCTCAACTAATAGAAACTACAACAATGATGATACGAATGACCTGCCGTTTAAGTTTGTGTCCTTCAGTTGTATTTTTGGACTTAATAATTTTAAGTTTCTTAAACTTGTATAGTTGGTATTATGGACATTTGGCCAGCATGACTTGATAGTGTTATGCAATATGAATGCATATCAACTGAGCTCTGAGATTATTCTCAGATAGAAATAGAACTGACTATGTAAATAACCAAACCAGCCCAGCTTGCTCACATTGCATTCTCTAGGTCATGCTTTTGAAAAGATTGATAAACAAATCCTGTCTTGTGGATGATTACATCAGTTACAAAATTAGTGTCTCGTGAAGGTTCTGTCTACTTGCATTTGTGACAAATAAACTTGTTTTTTGTTAAATTTTATGGGCTTTTGGTGCAAATTGACTTGTGTTTGTAGTGGGCTGGAGTGTGAGCTGTTGCAGCATGGGCCATCCCCCATTCCTCTTCCCCACAGGCTGAAATTTTTACCAAGGCTGTCCTTTATTAAGTCATGTTGAACCTTGGTGCATCTGCAAGCTGTATACTTTCTAAAAATTTGTCTGCACTCATTGTATGCTGGAAATTCGGTTCTGTATTTAGAAACTTGGACATATATGTTAAGACCATTTCCTAACATTGCTTCTTTCCGATGTTGTATGCTTACCAAGCTGAGTTTAAGGCTCAACCGAGGACCTTATCTTTCTTATGTCACAAAGTAGCCACTGGAACCTTGTTGAAGTTCAGTTCATTTTTTCTGTAGGATGTTGGGCAATCAATTCTTGAGAGTTACTCTAGGGTGATGGAAAGCTTAGCCTTCAAAGTACTCGCGAGGATTGAGGATCTCCTACATGTAGATGATGCCACGCAACAACGTGCAGCTGCAGAGTGAGTCTCTATGCTTGGCCAGAGGGTATTTGTTGCTGCTCCTTGCCAATCGAAGCGGATTTAATTGCCCATTCAGTCCAACACATGACTTGTGCCTCCTTGTTGACAGAACCACCATCCTTTACTTGTTGGAAGCCCTGAGACAAGGTACTGTTCAGCAAGCAAGGGCAAAATTTGGTGGACAAAATTTCCAGTGTTTCTCCTGAACTAGCTTAACATAAGTTTGTTCCACTAGTCTAATTCGCTCCCTGATCTTTTGCTAGGCGTAGTAATTAGTTACTGTGATTAGCGAATGCAATGTTGTAAGATTTTCCCAATAACCATAAGACACAAAAAGTTCCGGATGGTAGTTTGCATCTGGGAATACTATTACTTATAGTGCCAATTAATAAGATCACTGTACTCTCTATTCCATTGTATTTATAAGAATCAAAAGCATGTCTTAGCTTCACCTTGCCGCAAGAACTTCTTATGTATTGGCATCAATGGCAGAAGCCATGTGTATGCATGAAGGACTTGCTGCTAGGTATAAGCAACACGCCTGTCTAAGAGAGAGAGAACCAATGATACACGAAGGCAGGTCGATTGGCAAGTGGTTTGACATGAAGCAACTTTTCCTTGTGACTACGTACCATGCTGTATGTATTCCATACAAAGCCATCAACGTAACAGTGGAACTGTAATAACGAAGAAAGATGGAACACACAAAGCTCTTGCCCTCACTCGTTGTCCCGAACTCTCTTCTTTACGTAGATTCATCTCTAATATTGTCACGGTGCTAGAACAACTTTTCGCGGTAATAAAAGTAAGCTATATCAAGATTCACTCTCTGAAATAGCATAATGCCTTCTAGGGTCATTAATAAGCGACCTTAATGTCACTGTATCCTACACCCTGAAAGAAACCACCTACAATACCACTTCTATTATGTGTTTCTTGCTTTCTTTATGCCTCTAGAAAGCACCAAGAAGTTGTGACATTATGCTTTGTTTGAGTTATACAGGAACTCATAAGCGCAATCTGAAAGCCAAGCATACAGGTTGCGAGCCTAGTTTGTTAAAGCTATGTATTGATGAGTTCTTTTCCCAGTCCTGCCACGAATTTAAGGAGGAGACCAGCTAATATCCAGTGATATATGTTCACAAAAATGATTAGATTGAAATCATTTGGGCTTTAAGCTCCACAATATTACTGTCAACTGCATACAGCCTGCTCATTAGCATTTATATGCTCTTTTAGAACTGCGACTTTCGGCATGAAAGCAGTACTTAGCTTGTGTGTTCCCTAGCAACTAAGTAAGGCACGTGCACAAATGCAATTGACAATGAGGGAACTTCTTGTATCTGTTACAGCTAAAAAATGGAGCAGCTGTTGATTTTCTACTCTTATTTCTGTTTTTACCATCTAGTCTAGACATTCATAAGCCGATTGGCGGCTTGAATTAGTTTGCGCAAGGATAGGTCGGCGATACCCAGAAATTAAAGATAAGTTGTCATTGTTTAGCATCACTCTCATCTCGTAATTCGGTTGGAAATTGCTATTACGAAATCACTATATAATTAACTGCAGATACCGCAAAACTACCAAGACCCAGCATGTCAATATACAAGACTAAGGTTTGAACAAAACCACCACAATGGAGCATCTAAATGGAAGTTAATACATACCATTATAGTGCATTTGCATGTGTATACGGCCCAACACTGCAATTATTTATTTTTTGCTTGACAGAAGAAACTGTACTCATTCATTACAGCATTATATTGGCTCTATAGGGGTTGTTTGGCTTCAACACGTGACTTCAATCATGACTCCCGGGTGCAGTTGTGGACAATAATGAGATGATCCCTACGTTATACCATCGAAGGAGGGGGAGAAAACAAATGTACACGCCCTCATTCAACCGGGATAAAACATTGCACCAGAGCAAACCTAAATATTGCAAAACAGCGATACGATTTGAGTGCCAAAATTTCATGTTTACGTGCTTTAATTTGAACTCGAAGTTAAGAATAAAACTCGGGAATATAAATGATAGTTCCCGCTATATTATTTGTCCCGTATAATACTTTTTGTTCCGCTCTATAAGATGAACTGAACCATCATTTGCCTCGTGGGTTGAAGGGTTGGAAGCAACATTCGAATAACCCAAACAAACAATGTGTAAACTAACAAGTCTATTTTACAACAATAGCAGAAACTCCAAACAGCCTAATCTGCATGAAGGAGAAGGATGAATCCCAAATCAAATGTTGCCTCATTTGAATGCAAAGAGGCAGGACTACAAGCGCCAGCGTTGTTTGTTGACATGCTTGGACCAGATCAAGTCACACCACTGACATCTTCGGAGAAACAAGGAAAGTAGCCAACTTAATCAGCCAATTTTCGAAGCATGCTCTCCGGTCGTCACTCTTGAATAGTCAAAGCATGGGACATGTGCATCTGACAAGGAATGTCGGCAGACCCAGTTCTAGTCTGTTCGCATAGGTGGTTAGCTGAAGAAACGAAAGCAACAAAGGAAGAACGGATTAACGGGAAAGACATGCACGAAGCCTTGGCAGGAGCTAATACGTACCGCCGAGACCAGAAGACATAACATAGCATAGACTAGTTTGAACTAAAGAAATCGGATTGAAATTCATTACCGATTGTCCCCAGATAGAATGAAGTCACTACATACCAAAAGAGAGAGTAGATGTCTCTGATCATTCATCTTTTTCTAAAACACAAGAAGCAGATTTCTTCCCAAAGGCCTAGCCTTGCTTCAGATGCACACCATTGAAGAATTATACCAATATGAACCCATCACTGATGGAATCTACGAAGGAGAAAAAAAGAGGGAAGATTACGACGTAGAGTAAGATTTTAGTACCAATTAGATAAATAGGATGTGAGCCCAAAAGGGGTGAAAGTGAAGTAACTGAAAGCTAGGTCTTTTTCTCCATTTCTCCATGGAAAAGAGGCTAGCTAGGGTTTACATAAACACATACATGTCACTCGCTAGTAGAGATTCCCTAAGCCTCCAACCAACACAACAGATATCATAGAAAAGGGAAAGCTAACCCACATAGATTCATAAACGCTGCAATTTCATATATGTAGATCACCTGCTTGCTGGATGTTATTGTGAAGAATTACAAGAAGCTAGATAGCTCGCCTCGTATGAAGATAACATGATATCACGAGGGTTTCACAAAGAGAAACCAACAGAGCTCTGTTGGCAGTATGCCCACCTCCAGATGTATGAGGTAGCTAGACGTACGGAAACAATGAAAAGGTTCAAAGTTGTATCCAAGAGAGTACATAGGAGGTGGACAGAATGCCAAACAACTCTGTAAGAAACCCTTTGTTAAACCCACCGTGATGAAATCTGGGAGACCATTATGATATGCATCCATCCATCCCCGAATTCACTCCTAACAAATGAATCCCACAGTCACTCACACACAAACACAGAACATGGAGAGACAAAGTATGAAGAGAAATTGAATGAATATAAAGGGGCTGGGCAGTTGGGTGCCATTTAATAGTATGTGTGAGAGGCTGCTGCCAGTACTCTACACTAAATGAGAGAGAGAGAGAGAGAGAGGGAGAGGGGTCTAAATAATTAAGAGGGGGGTGGGGACTGGGGGTGGGGGTGGGGGTGGGCGGGTGGCGATACTGATAGGGAGTTACACAGACAACACGAGAGAGGAGTGAGGGGGAGAGATTATGATCAGATTGGGTGGTTCATTCCATTGTTTTCCTTGGGGGCATATATATATATATTTTTTTTTTAAAGAAGCAGCAAAAAAGGGATCAACAGAATCATCATTGTGATGCTTCCCCTCCCTCGTTTCTGATGGGAAAAAGAAGAAGCCAAATCATCCCCCACCATCAGTCTTTTCTTGCCTTCCTCAAACCCTACCTCGTTTCTGCTGCAACCCACGCTTATCTATAAGAGGTTTTCCTGCTTTGTGTTTTAGCTAACTAAGGGGGAAACTTGTTGCTTATTGACTGAAAATGACAAAACTAGAACCCAACAGTGCCACAAGCCAGGTTAAATACTTGATTACCTTTTAAGCTGCCATATACAAGTACACCGGCCAATGAGGGTTGGTTCAGCGATCCCCATGATCTCAATTCAGGTTTTCTACCTGGGTTCGAATCTTGCCCGTCGCACTTGTTGGTGGCAAACTTACGTCCTCGCCATGCTTGTGCTCCACACACAGGTCTTTGTGCGCTTCGACCCCGACATAGGTGCGGAAATCGGGAGCTCAGATGTATGTGGCGGCCTTGTAGGTTCCCGATGCGCAATACTTCCTGCCGGTTGGATTAGAGCCTTACGGTCCAACCTTTTTTTAATCAAAAAAATATACAAGTACACCTTACAACACGTCATTCTTGAAATCAATATTTTTGAACTTATCATCAAACAAATAAAAGTCAAAATTACGTGTTTGTAGAGTTTCACTTGATACCAGTTAAAAATTGATAAAGTTTTGAAAAAATTACAAAAAAGTGGGTTTTGGAGTTAAAATTACAAAAAAGTGGGTTTTAGAGTTAAAGTTTTATAAAATGTGGGTTTGTTTTGAAAACTTAAGAAAAAAGGAGGTTACTTTTTGGAATGGGGGTTGAGAAAAAATAGGTTTTTCAACTCCTCATTTTTTGTCTACCCAAAGTACCCTTCCCCCTTCCCCTCAAAATCAAATTTAAAGTAAAATCGCGGTTTCGAACCACGACTTTAAGTAGAAAACGTGGTTCACGTTTTCATTTTTTTTTTCATTTTCTGCTTAATTTAAAATGAAAAAATATATTTATATACTAAAAACGTTGTTTAAAATCGCGATTTCTACTTTAAAGTCACCGTTTCAAATCACGTTCTCTACTTAAAGTCGAAAACGTGGTTTAAAATCACGACTTTATGTGTATGTGTTTGTCTGATTTGGAAGGGAAGACGGGGAGGGATTTTTTGGGTAAACAAAAGATGAAGTTTTGAAAAAAAAACCCTTTTTTATTTTAAGTCTCCTCATTGTTCAGAAATTTTCAAAAAATAATCCATTTTTCTTAATTTTACAAAAAGAAACCATCTTCCACTAATTTTTAACCCCAATACCCACTTTTTTGTAATTTTTTCTAAAATTTTGATAAAATTTTAGGTCAAGATAACATCATCTGATACGAAGAATAACATCTTTAGACTTGATGGTTGATGCTCTTTTATCCTCCACCTGTGGCATCCTAGGTAGCTTATTCCTCCACTAAAGGAAGTTTCAAAGTGTAATAAAGGACTAGTTTTGACCTAAACAAAAAGCCAAGTTAGAATAATACTGCAAAACCACAGGTCAAATCCTTTCACTTATGCCTCACCAGTGTTCCTTCATATCATCTCCTTTTCCAAGAGAAAAGAGAAGGCAAAAAATCCCCCCTTTTGTCGAGTGATACGTCCCACTCATCACACCCACACCTCTCTCCATGGTTAATGTTCTTAAAAACAGTGCACAGAAGTTTCAAAGTTACTTAACTCGATCTACCAGTTATTTGTTAGTACATAAAAATTGCCGCAAAACATCACGATCGTTGCTACAAAAATTTAGCGACAAAATTTAGAACGGAAGCGGCAGCGATGAAAAGTCTAAACAGTTTAATGACTAGGCTGTGTATTTAATGGGTTGTCAGTAGGTTTTTCATTTATTGTTGTCAATCTACCTTCAACCATACTCATTAAATTCTGAAAATTCAACTCCAACAAGGGTGAACACAGAAGAAGAATCAGAATCCCACGTAGTAGCAGTAACTTTATGGACAGAGATTGACCGTGCTGTGTGCATCTTCTTAGCCTCTTTTACCTCTCATTAGTCTCTTTGGGGTACAGACCCAGTTGTCATTACTAAATTCCTGTCAGAGCTATGATTGAATCATTGGGACACTCAGAAAATTATCGGACTTTTTTTTCAATTATCCCGTCCTAATAAATTCCCATATCTACTTCTGCACTGTTCTAACGAATGGAGTACTAACTACTAACACAAGGCTCCTCCCACTAACCCCCCCAACCTTTGCTATTGTTGCTCTTCATCAGGCACAGCTCTGCATGGCAGATTTGACTTCTCCTTTGACAATTTATGGCCGGAACAAGCTTAACTCTGGATGTAACATCTGAGTTTAGAATCAATTTGATGAGACAAAGTAGCCATTTTCTTAGTGAACTTATCATTTTGCCAAAATTATTTTGGGCTAATTACACCTATATCCCTGAGGTTTGGGAGTAATTACATGCGATAACACAAAGTTTCAAAATGTAACATACGTGACCAAAAACGTTAAACAAAGTATCACTTTTATCCAATCTTCAGTATTCCGTCCAAAAAGTGTAATTTTCGTAATTACGTATTTTGAAAATGGCAATACTACCCCTGTTGATATCCTAATTTTCTCTCTCCACAATTTAAACCCTAAATCTGAAGTCACCGCCGGCAGCCCCCTTCCCCCGCCCCACGCCACCAGCAGCCCCCATCGCCCCACCATCCTACGGAACCACCCCACCACGCCGGTCAAGCCCCTTGGCAAACCCAAGCTGCTGAAACGCCTCCGGCAAGCGCCTCGGCAAACCCACGCCGCCGGCAGTCCCCCTCGCCCCACCATTCGGCAGACTTGCCCCACCACGCGCGGCAAGCCCTTGGCGAGGGAGGGAGGAAGACTGGATGGGAAGGAGACAGATCTGGCCATTGCAAGCCCATCGTGGTGGTGATGGCGCTGCCTTGCTGGTGGTCACGGTGGGGCGCATCTCGAAGGAGGAGGCCGGTGTCGCGCCGTAGCTCGGTGGGGATGCTTGCGATCTCGGATGGCGCGGGGTACGGAGGTAGGTCGCGGCGGTGATGGTGGCGACCGGTATGGCGACAGGCAGATGGGGAGTGAGACCGCGATCTTGCGGCGCCGGTGCCTCGCCGGAGGGCCTGCTACTGCGGCCTACTACTGCGCTGATCGGGGGTTGTGGGCATGACGGGGTGGGCGGGTGACGGGGAAGGGGGAGGCAGACGGCGTGGGGGCGGGGGGTGTAGGGAGAGGAAGAGGCAGACGGCGTTGGGGGGGTGGGGGCGCGGGGGGTGGGGGTGGGGGTGCTGGGTGTGGGGAGAGGAAGAATAAACAGTAAATTAATTGGGTAATATATTTTAAAGTCAGGGGCAATCAAGTCTTTTTGTCAAAACCGTTAAGTATTTTTGTATTCCGTTTGTCAATGGACATAAGTGTTACATTTTGAAACTTTGTGTCCTCGAGTGTAATTACCTCCAAACCTCAGGGATATAGGTGTAATTAGTCCAATTATTTTACATATCAGACAAGTTTGTAGTATAATTTTACCTTTTATATAACATTTGTTGAAACGCTTATGGCTATTTGTACACCTCGTTAAACCTTTTTTCTACCGTATAAAGATATTGTTAAATGCACCCAAAAAAAAAAAATTTGCACCAAAAAAGAAAGATATTGTTAAATGCATTTTTATAATAAAAAAAATATTACTATAATTAACAGCTTTTAATACCTTTTAAAATAATATTTTGTAAGTGTCTCAGTAAAAATTGCGTACATGATATACCCCAAAACTGAACAACATTGATTCATCCTCCTCATTTGCCACACCATCTATTTGTTCCTTACCAAATGGATCATTAATGCCACCAAACTGCGCAGTGTGCAGTGTGACTGAATACCTTGCAATGTGTTTCGGACCTGTGGAGGTACCAAAAGGTAGTATGATTCAAGCATCTGCTAGAAAAGGTGACTTTAATCCTTGAAAAGGCTCGTATGCTTTGTGTGTTGCACCTTTTACAACGTTCAAAACTCAATTTCTGTCCTTCTTTTCTGTCTGTTCCCATAAAGAAACTTCAAAGGGTTTTGACCATGCAATTTCTAAGTGGGCACTCGAGAGATTGCAAAAGTTTGCACGAAACTTTTGTAGTACAAATATTTTGTATGACAAAAGTTAATAGTCGCTAGATAAAAGTCACTAAAAATACTTAACGACTATTAATTGTCATTATATGAGATCTTGTAATCTTCTTCGACTTAAGACTCTAAAATAGTGACTAAAATTTATTAGAAAGACCAGCTTTGTGAATAGGTTAAAACTTGGACGGGGGTTTTACCTATTTTATCCGATTCACAACCCCCAGAAAGTGCCATATTAAGACTAAAGAAGATTGGTGGCAGGCAAGTTGGAGCCACGGAGAGAACAATTTGCACTTGTAATGATGATTGTTTTAGAAGTCCTAATCCACTGTGTTCAAATGGGTTGAGTGATTGAGGCTTGGAACAGGAAAGGGTAGGACACAAGGATGAACATGTAAAGATGAAAATGGAGTTTTCCTCTGTCAATCCAAGGGATTCTGGCACAGTTTTAGTGTCACGTGAGAGACAGAGTTGTTGGGTTTGAGGTTCAAGACATGAATGATGAGGGCGATGAAAATGGGTATGATGGGTGATGTGGGGAGTGAGCTTCTTTTCGGCACTTCTCTGCTGCCATGTGACCTGACTTCACCCCTTTGTTCTCTCTCTCTCTCTCTCCCTCTCCGTAGACTACAAACATAGGTTCAATCTTAGATACAGTACAACTTTCTCCATCTCAATGCACCATGCAAGTGATCACCATTATTACTGCCCTTCCGCTAGGCTTCAAAAGATCCGCAACTTTGCCCAGCTGACCAAACTTTCTATGGGGGGTCTCACTCTCTTGGTCTCTAGTCTCTACTCCAATAGACGTCTTTTTGTGTCGCCAAATAGACTTTTTTTTGTGGCCAAGTAAACACCACGCAGCCGTGCTAGGGATGGCTACTTTGGGCTCGCTTAAATTTGTATTTTCTTACTAAAATCGTTCGTCTTGTCATGCTTTTATGATCCGAGCTTAATTGCTTGTTCTTCTTCCTTGTTGGGCTAGTACTTAAGAAAATGCAACCTATTGCCAGCTTTAAGGGTTTCTAGGTACCGATTAATCTAAAATGTTAACAAGCTGGTTATGAAAAGTTAACGATTGTATCGTCTTTCAGAATATTTTCAATCAGCGAGTAAAACCTTCTGAAGTTCTCGTCCTTCAGCCGTGTCAAAAGTTCCATGTAGTATCGGAAAGCGTCAAGCATAGTTTCTGGTCAGCACATCAAAGAGCAACCATTGCATGACAGCAAAAGGTATAGCAAGAACAGCAGGAACCAGAAAAGAAAATTGGCTTTATTGATCATAAAACAGCATTATTCATACAACATTTATGCTATTATGTGTACACTCTTCCAACTCAACAAGGAAAAGAAATGTCCAAGAGAGGACAAGGGGACCTCGGTATCTATTTCTGCCAGACCGCATATCTGTGGCCACTGGTCGCAAGTGTCCACTCCCTGCCAGAGGGGCACCATGAACCATCCCCAATCTTCATGGAAACACTTTCCCCTATTACTGCAGCATACAGATTTGACTTGGCCTCAAGAATCCTGATAGATGATCGACTGTGTATGTCCTGAGACCTCCTAATATCCATCTGCATATTGACTAAAATGTCTTAGCTAGACTCAAAAGGATAACTTAGCAGGATTTTAAGTGTGAAGTAGCGTACCAGCTTCACAATTTGGTCATGAGTCGAACCACCCCAATCATAAAAATGGTCATAGAAAACTGAAGGTATGCCGGGATGTGTGAGTACATACGCATAGCCCTGAAGGGTACCACGTGATAAGAAATCACAACAAACAACTAAAACATAGAAATATGCGACTTAGGAGGAGAAACAAGAAGACCCACATTCACTGACAAACTTCAGAGCAGCATAACAAAGGTATATTTGATATGATTGAATCCATTATTTTCACAACTTCGATGCTATTCATCTCACATCCTTCAATTAACAATTAACAAATTAATAGAACAAACAACCTATAGGGTCAGGACTATCATGGTCATGCTCTAATCCTATGATCCACAAACAGAGTAGTCTGCTGAAATGATAGCTTTACTTCATAATAAAGTTCAATCTCCTGGTCAACAATCGAAATTGTAGATGGACCATCCTATATCTCATGCATGACCACCCAATTCTCGTTGGTCCAGCCCTACTCTACAGCCATAACCATAACCAAAAGTATCAGGGAACAGAAATAACAATCAAGTTCCCCCTCCCTACCAAAGTTCATTGTCTGCAACAATATTAGTAAAGAAGCAAGCATGTAAAAGCCTCTTTGTTCAGAATGAAATCGCTGGAGAAGAAAAATCCATCTTTTTTCGGGCTAAAAATATCTTGCCAACTATGCTTTCAACACAACGTAGTATCAACAAAACAAACCCAAAGGTCTGCCAAGCATGTAAAAGCTACTTTGTATCTAATGATATTTGGCTGCAATCGATTTACAGCATGTATAGATCACTGGAGAAGAAAAAACTGTATCTTTTCAAAGTAAGGCTAAAAACATCTTGCCAACTAGTCATTCAACTCGATGCATGCAGTATCAACTAAACGAACCAAAAGGTCTGCCAATCTTACATCTTCACAGTTTGATGGAGGTCTAATTCAACAAAGGTGGTGTGTCAGGTGATGTTGATTCTAAATAGATCCAGGATATCTACATGCAACATTAGGATGATATATACAGGTTACCTTGAAACGTACTTGCCAATTAGGATATATTCATCTTATGTCATACTTTTGCAACAACCAATTACAGGCACATAAAAAAGGGGGGAACAAATCCACAGCTGCACCGCAGCTGCTGGCCGCTCAATTTTGCATTTTAAAAAAGGCTCTGTCGTCCTATGTGATAACATAGAACCAAAAGCTAACTAACAAATGAGCCACAATCAGGTATGTATACAAGCCAAAAAAAAAAAAACGCCCACAAATTATAACAAAACCCCACCGAGTACATTCATAAACAAGTGACAGTTCTATGAAACGTGAAATATATTCTAGTCTTATTAAGGAGAATATGTCTGGAAGCAACTAATTTATGTTGAGAAAACAATCTATACAGAAAAATACTGTTTACCTCCATAATGTGATTTGCAGGAAAAGGCCAGTGCGCCTGCAAGAATGAACTGAATGTTTAAATTACTTGGCCGCCACTTGTTGTCTTAAAAGAATGACAGTCAATAACAAGCACGTGACTTTTCATTGTCATTATTGTAGGAAGTATGAGGAGATTTACATCCAACATTCAAAAAGCCAATCCCTAACAAGCTACTCTAAGAGTACTTTTTTTCCTTATATTCTTTCTTTTCAACTTTTCAGGCTGGGGGCAGGGATGAGAATTCAGAATGATGACCTCCTCAATCCCTTAGAATCATTCAGACTGCTGTGAGCAGAACCAGATAAACAAATACCTGGGTAGAACCTGTATCATGGTTATCAATGAAAGTGACGGCCCTCGAAGGCCACCATCCCATCACACCAGGTGGCTTCCCTTGAGAATCACGCAAACGCCATAACTCCCCCTTAACAGCTTCCTGCATGAGAATAAAATGATCATGACCATAGATTGTTGAAATTATGTCAAAAATAATTCCGTTGCATATTATGAACATGGCCCAACTTATTTAAGTCAACACTGGAAGAGAAATGTTCAAAACCAAATTCTTGGAAGGCCACAGTAAGAAAAAACTGCTTAATGCCTAAGGAAATACCTGAAGAATTCCCTTTGTTGTGAAGTCGAATGCAGTTGAAAGCTGTCCTGCAGCATCAATCCAATGGATAATGCGCTGCCTATGACTATCTGCAAGAGAAATTAGTGAGCATTAGAACTTCAAGCCAATGATTTCCTAGATGTTAGAGTGTGTACCCATAACAGATTAACAATTATTGGAGGGGCGTACAGGACCAAAATATTAGTTTCATAAGCCATGCACAAGCAATCAAAACTGAGCTATATTCAATAGGTCAAAATCCGGGAGAATCTTCCGTGGTAGGAACCTAGCCATTTGAAGTAGTGGAAGGTTTTAAATTAACTGTTTTTGACAGCAAATGATGCAGCCTTAAGTCCATCAATAGATGAAGGAGAAAGTTAACTTCCCCGTTATAAAGGATGCATTATGGCACGCTTGCACCAAGTCATCTTTTTTCAGACTAAGAAATTGTTTCAGGTAAAGACCACATTCAATCGGTCCTAGAAGGGGCCTCTCTCTCTCTCTCTCTTCTTTTTGTACGTGTGCCTGGGGCAACGATGCACGTGCACAAATGTCAAGGCAAGACTAATCTGTTCCTCATTCTGAATAATACAACAAAAATTGAGGATTACTTTCTGAAATGTAGAGAGGAGTATAACTTTCCTCATTAGATGGAGCGAAAAAAATTCTTGGAAGATAACATACTTCTTACTTCTCTCATTTTGGACTTCATTCCCCAAAAAAATTGGTTGACAAGTCACATTACGATATCTTTCAGTTCTGCACTAGGGACCTCAATCACATGGAAACTTAAATTGCTTCCTACTAATGATTAGTGTTTTAACGTGGAGCTTTACTTACCTTGCATAGTGCATTAGTAGCAATAAATTGACTGTAGAAGTACAATACCTTGGTTGTAGTCCAAACCACGGCCATTGTAGTTGCAGGAGTCCCAATACTCTCCAACAGAAAATATTGGCTTTGCGCACTCTATGTATTCTTTCACATATTTTGGTGAATAACTATATGAACATGAATGAATAAGACAAGTGGTAAGATCGAAAAAAAAATAATAAAACTGAACTTCGTAATAACATTTACCCTCTTGCAAAATCAAAACGGAAATCTTGGAAGCCAACAGTGTTGCGTAACCATCGTAGCCACTCAATAATGTCCTTTCGAACAAAGTCTTGTGTATGATCAATATTCGGAACCCCATTAAAGTTGTCCCCACTGCTCCGATTACCCTATAATACGCAATTAAGATGCACGAAAGCGTGTATAAACAACTGTTACCTTTACTATTAATTATATGGAATTCAAAAGGCCAAGTCTCGTCATCATATAGTCACCATTTTCTCACACGTACAATATTACTAAGCAGCAGTAACTACTTCCAATCCAAGCACTAGTACTGAGAATAAGTTTGACTACAGTACATACCAGTCCACCGGTACAAGATGTAACAGCCCGTTCATCCCATGGTACTGGAATTCCATCATAACGGTTATACATCCCACCATGCCCTTGAGTAGTCCCGATACGGTGATTAACAACTATGTCAGCCATTGCTCTAACTTTGTATTGCTTCATTTTCTGCAGTAGAGCTTTTAATAGGTGCTGAGAACCATATGAAGAATTCAGAGAGTAAAGGTTCTGTGGAAGGTAACCTGTAAGAAAAACAATAGAACTGAAAATTTTCTCGAGTTCTTTTTCTTTTTTATCAAGGAAAAAAAGGCAAAAAATCTATTTTCAACTAGTAAAAGGTTCTTTTCTTCCAACCTTCAGGTGAGAAGGACTGAGTCGCTGGTGGCAACCAAGCCGATGTGAACCCAGACTTTGCAATATCAGGAACCTTTCTCTCTAAATTTCTCCACCAATCGTATTTATGAGACTCCCAATTGAATGCCTGTTGAGCAAATCATTCATTCAACTGAACAAAGGTTCACAGTTCTTTGTACTTACATTCAGTAAGATCTGTTATGACGCAATTTTACGTAACAACCCCCGTCCAAAAAGCTCACACGAGCCAGATTACAGCTGTCTTGATTGAGTAAATACTATATGATGAGCGGGGGTTGGGGTGGTTTTGTGTTGTGGGTTGGGGGGGGGGGACATCAAAGAGAGTCAAACAACTACTACAACTTAATTTTTCCAATTCAAGTGGGTAACTCATACAAATATCTTCCAATTCTACTGTGACATTAAGCAAGGACTACACAGCCAAAATTACCTGCAATAATATCTCTTTCCCATTGCGTATCACTGCCACTGCAAAAATATACAAAAGCACACTTTTGTCAGCCTTATTAAAGACAACTCTTGACCATAAAAGAAGATAATAACAAGATGAAAGCTAAATGTTTGTCGCCGGCCACTGATGCCTATAATTTGTTTCCGTAAGCCACATCTAAGACGCCTTCAGTAAGCATGCTGTTTTTCGTCTCCATCAATGCATATGAATTTCCTAGGTTTACTTGAACTTCTGATCTTCATAATAGATGATACTAGAGACGTGTCATTGCCCCAATTAGGACTTGAAATATGCCATCCCTTTTGGATCAGGTAAGAACGTCACTCAAGCTAAGAGCCGGTTAAAAGTTAATCGACACGCCACCTAATATCGGTTTTTCTTCATGTCCCATCACCCCCTTTCTCAAAAATTGCAAACTGCTACATGCTAGGTGTTGCTGATAATACATGTATAGTACACTAGTCCATACTGATAACACGTGTAACATAAGCTAGCTAGCAAGTGTCTAAAAAAAATTGCATGCTGTTATTACTCACCAACTCAATTTGATGGGAATCGGAAAACAGATTGCTTCCAAGTTCGGTGCAGCAAATACAGTTTAATTTTTTTTTTAATTTAAAAATAAGCAAAGTCACTTTGATGTGAAGCTTTTTTTACAGTTTTTTTCCTCATATAAATGGGGTTAGTGAAATATGAGCTATATCTTATCTACCCACAGAACTTCTTTGTCTAAACTCTTTAACCCTTCATTAAATTTTCTAAGCATCTTCAACCATTAGTCTAAAGCGGTAAAGCCATAAGGTTTCCGCTTCATATAACCATACGGACACTATGCGAACCCCGTTAGAAACATAACAGCAAAGGGTCTGCGGAGGGGCAGATATACGCAGCCCTTACACTTGCTTTTGCAAGGAGGCTCATTCCGCATCCAAACATGTGAATTCTAGTTCAAAATGAGTACCCAACCCATTGCTCCAAGGCTTGGCTCTAAAAGCATATATATGCAGAGAATAAGCTTCATGCCAATCTATCTAACAAACATACACCCAGGATTACAAAGATAATTCTCTTCTTATCATCCAACTCCTGCATGCCCAGAAGAATGATAGATATGTTCAGTAAAAACGAGAAAAGCATACCAGGATCAGTCTGCTGACTAGTTTGGTCGAATTCCTACATTTCAGTGAAAGAGAAAATTAGACAAAGATACACAACAAGTGGCTCAGCCATACATATGAAACTTCCAGAAGACTAAGAGAGTCTTAATAACAAGTAATCAGGAAAAGAACTTCGGGATCGATGCCTACATTGTTCAGGTAACCCATATCAGATCACCAAAATGCTGTTGAAACTTGACACTGGATTGAACAAAGCAGAAAGCAGGTTCTGCCCCTGCATTCATAATAACTGGTAAGTTGAGGCTTCGATCAGTTATATGCATAAGTAATGGGCACAAGGAATGAATAAATTATATTACACATCTGTCAGACAGTAACGGGTAGAGCTAAAGCGATACTATGGATGATACCCCTAAAGCATATCACTCCAGAGCTCTCTGGATGTTTTGTAAGGCTTGAAGGGCTTCAGAAAATATTGTTCAACACTATGCTGGATATTAGCAGAAGAATGGCTAGGCTGTCCTCCTGCTCTTTGTTTATTTTTTGATCACCGTTTAAATTGTCAAATATCTGTTGTTTTACATGGCTTGGGACAAGCCTTTGATGGGATTGCTTGCGCGTAATAATCGCGCGAAAGAGCTTAGGCATGAGCCATGAACCATTTAATATGATGGTCTCAAGACTCTCAACTAAATCTTATGAGCCAATTAATATGATGCTCTCAAGTGGGGTGGATGGCAGTGGGCATAAAGTGTATAGAAGATGAAAGGCCCAGTCGAAGACAGTTCTTATGGCTGGGTCGTCAAGACAAACTTTTACGAATTGGACAAGTTGCTAAGGCATTTGGGCGAGTATGTCGTCCTATATCTTGAGATCTGGTGGAGACTACAACTCATGCTCTTAGGGTTGCAGTTGGGCTTGAAATTTAAGGAATGAGTCAATTGGCGAGATCAAGTCTGCTGATGTGGATTTGGATTATCCATTCCATTGATGCTATTTAATCTTTCATCTTTATGAAGCTCATTAGATGATCTTGTCCTTCGGAATGGGAAACCTCCAGTGAATTCTTTCGAGATCGTCATCCAACATTCAACATTCAACAATCAAGGGAAGCATTTTGACGCTTAAGGCACTGGTCATTCATCACACTAAGTCAGAGGTGCATATAGCTTGCTCTCCTCCGGATAGGGTATGTGTGACGTGCAACATTGACGGCACTGTTGAAGGAGTGGCGGACAATTCATCGGCAAATCGTAGTGTTAGATCAGTTCAAAGCATTCAGTTGGGAGATTTCTACCTAAACTGGGCTCTTACAACGTGTTGGATGAGGTTTTAGAATTCTGAAGATCCGGGAACTGTTAACTCGGTCTTGCAAGTTTACTGTAAAGGCTACTCGTATGAGGTAATCTTACCGCTGATAAGTTGGCAAAGTTGGGTTATTGCGATAATCTCCAGTTACACCTTTCCAACCTTTATCATTGACCTCAATTACAACTGTTGCCACTCCACTATCGCCATAACTGCCACTGTCATCCCCAGAAAAGCTCAACAACAACCCCCCCCCACCAAACACACAAAAACAACCCCAGCAGGACCGCATCGATTATCATTTATCAGTATACTCACATAACAGCTCTTATAATCCCTTTCTACCTTCAGCGCAAATAAACCAACTTAAATTAACAGATAGAAACACTGGAGAGTAATTAGAGCTTTTAGCAACAAACTAAAACAGCTTAAATTCGCGACCAAATTTGATCAAGTTGAACCATAACAGCCGAAAACCCAGAGGTGCTATTTAAGTACAAAGTTCCCACTTGAGTAAGATTTTCATTTGCACCGCACATAGAAAATAAAGAGGTGAACAATGAGTTGGCAGTACAAATACGAACAGTAAAAAAGCCTAGAAAATGCAATTTGAGAGAAATGAAGCATACCAGAAGTATGGTTCTTGAAACAGCCAATCCCAGCGTGGATTTATTCCTTGCCCTTTGCTATATATATAGAGGTGGCTTTATTCCGCGTATCTGGAAAGATGAAAGGCGATCAAGAAAGTTGGAATTTTTGCCAACAGAATATAATATCACCACGAACCCACGTCCGACGGTGCTGGATTTGATGGCTGTAGAGCAAAACGCGGCAATGATTCCAAGTTCGTGGAAAAGGAGATGGTCCTTTCGGATTCGAATTCGTGTTCTGCTTTCCGGAGGAGATGTGAATGTTCATATCCAAAGGTGAATCGAGGGTTTAACTTGAAGTGTAAGTTGGGAAAGGTGGCGAGCTCGGTTTTACACTTTTACGGTTCGGATTGAAGAACTGGGAACTTTGACGGCCGATAGAGGGGTAGGACCACCGACCACGACTGTTTGACGCGGGATGGAAGTTTCTGTCAAAGGTGATGCCTCCTCCGTACACTGAATGAATGACGAGTGTTAGCAATTTTTGTCGTCTTTTTTTTCCCCTTTCTTGTTCTCGACGGGATACTAATTTGATCTTTTGTCGCTAAAATTGAGTACCGACAAGTATTAATCTTTTTGAGACAAACAAACGGGTCGGTGTATTAGGGATAAAATAGTATCTCCAAGTTTATTGAAAGATGAAATAAGAACCAGCATATCTCAGATAAATAGTAATTATTATAGCCTAAAATGTTTGTGTCGGCAGATCGGAGGTTGGCCGCATCCATCTACTCCCTTGTGTACTCGACCGTGTGTGCTGGCTGCTGTGCCACGACTATAAGGAAATAAAGTTGCGCCCTTACTAACAACAATTGCTTTTAGTGCAGTGGTAAGCGCTTGATCCTAACAGTTTGTGTATGGTGTTTTTATTACATCAATTATTTCGTCCGGTCCGAAGTTGTCGGATTAATTGAAGAGTGTTGTTTATGTTCGGCTTTTGATTTGACAAATTAAAGATTTTGATGTTTCAACTATTTTATGGATGAATGTATCATACATGGAGTTTCAAACTAAAATATCTTAAAATTGAGCACCAGATTTGAGTAGTATCATAATTTTGTAAAAGTTTAGTTGCACTTCGAAATCTGTATTTTTAAAAATTTAGAGTTAGAAGCCTGATATTTACCCTTTATGTGTCAAAACTCCAAACTTTATGTTTTCTTGCAATTATGATAAATTACTAACATATGTTAAGTATTAAGGGTAATCAATCGTTTTAGGTACCATTTGACCTTACCTATTTCTTTCTCCGCCTTCCTATTCCTACTCGGCTTCAGAAACCAGTACCTACATCTCCATTGTCGCGTTACCTATTATTATTATTACTGACGTTAATCACAGGATCTCTTTCACCTTCGTCAATGTAAAAGGATGCAAATCATATGACTCAAGCGATCAAATACAATCACATCCACCTCCCAAATCACATCTCTCTCAATTTCAATACACTTTCCCCATATCTTTACACAAGCAAAGTGGCGTCAGATCCATACTGATTAGGCTAGCGGCCCTGATTGGACATCACGATCATAACTATCATTCTTGGCAACATCAGGCTATTTATAATATTGACAAGTGATCAATATATTTCGTATCCCAGAATTTTATGTGTTACTTTGGTATACTAATAGTTGCAGTCCTTATAGAGAAACCGTCATAGATAGTTCGACTGGATGCCAATCGGACGAGCCCCTTCTTTTTTAGGTAGTCAGTCTCACTTTGGGTGCTAAGATTATTATAGACATGGTGATTTTTTCTTGTGCACCAATGAGGGCTCATATGGACGATCATGTCAATTCACAAAAATCAGATCGCTAACTTGGCATTTTGACCCCCCTACCGCACCCTTTTATTTTGGCCAGCAAGTGTCAAAGCGGACTAGTGGTGGTGTATGGGTGGTTATCTGAGAGTGTTGGTCGTGATGGTGGATGTGAGTGGTGATTGTTTGACAAAGAGAATGACATATGGGAGGAAGAAGGAGAAAAAAAAAACCTTAAAATTTTATTTGACAATTTAAGATTTTATTCTCTTCGTGTTTCCTAGCCTGTTAATTATTGGTTAAAAGGAGCCTCAGATGATATATTGCTAATTTTGTGGGATTGCAAGTAAATCCTAGGATTTTGGCAGATGAATGATAAAAGTTTGAGATTTAGCTATAACTTTCAAGAATATACAGGATTTGCAATTAAGTCTTTTGAAAAAATATGATAATTTGATTTGCTTTTATTTGAAAAACATATATATCACCGTGCTGTTTAAAAAAATTTAAACCGAAAAATATGTATTTTGGTTTGGGACCATGAATCAATTTGAGAATTGAAGCATTCTAATTTATTTTGATTTAACGAAGACCACATTTCATCAAAATAATAGTCAAGAAAGTTAAATATTTACAAATTGAGAGCCAATATCTACACTCAAAAGAAGCTATCTCGGCCATAGACAAGACCCCATCCCATCGTCCCTTTGCATCACCGAATTATTGCTATAATGTTACTGAAAGCAAAACAATGGGTGGACAACGAATAAAAGCATTGATTACTTGCCAAGCGAGCAAAAGATTGGGCTGCTGTAGTGGGTTCCTTCGATCCAGAGGTGTCGTAGCATCGGCGGAACAGATTGCATGTTTGATAGATATAAAAAAAGATGGGTAACATCCTGACCGTACTGTCTCGCATCCTGTGACCTGAGTCAATAGAAAAATTGAGTTAGAATAAAGTAATATATTAAGGAAATCTTGCTGTGAAGCCCATTAGCATGCATAAAGTAGATAGAGTGCTTCGGCTTCTTGTTCACTGTTTGTGAGAAAGGAGTGTATATTGCACCCCAAGAATGCTCCCGTTTCGGATTTAGCCAATAATCTCATTCCTGCGGATCTCAGTTGTGCGTTGAATACCACGTGAAAGTATACTAGAACAGGAAATTCTGAAAAAATTTGGGTTTGAGGTGGGTGATGTTAAAAGGGAATTGGGGGAACTTCTTGAGTGAGATACCGGTGACCCTTGTACCAGCAGTTACGTGAGGAGGGAAAATTGAGCCAATTCGTTGATGTTTGTTCTCGATAATGTTTTTGAGAACTTGGATAGTTAGCGCTCTAATTTATTAGAGTACCTTGATCATCACCCGGAGGCGAAGGTTATATCAATTAACGGCATGTGTAGTATAAAATAACTTTGCCTCAACGAACAATTCTCGTGGTCTGCTTGAGTTTTTTTTTTTAAAACCAATCTGTTGTTCGGGGTCGAATAAATTTGTCGCTATAGCTAATTGTAACATCTCAGTATTGCACGACAAAGTGGTGAACTGAGGCCGTTCTAGGGTTTAATCAGGGGAATAGACAAATTTTGCCATGCCAGTCTCCAGTTTCCAGTAATGTTTACTTCCATCCCCTACACTCACTACTCAGGACACCACTGAACATGGAAAACCCTCCTTCATCTCCCCAAGAACCCAGCCCCAAGAAGCCCAAAATGTCCACCACCACCTCCGACGACGAAGACTGCATCACCGCCGCCGCCGCCGACGGCGGACCCGCTAAGCCCCGATACAAGCGCCGCAAAATCGCCATATTGTTCGCCTACTGCGGCGTCGGCTACCAGGGGATGCAAAAGAACCCCGGTGCCAAAACCATCGAAGGCGACCTTGAAGAAGCCCTCTACCAATCCGGCGCCGTACCGGAGCACGACCGGGGCCTGCCCAAGCGCTTCGACTGGGCCCGCTCCGCCCGAACCGACAAGGGCGTGAGCGCCGTGGGCCAAGTCGTATCGGGCCGGTTCTACGTCGACCCGCCCGGCCTGATCGACCGCCTCAACTCTAACCTCCCGCCACAGTTTCGGATCTTCGGCTTCAAGCGCGTGACGGCTTCGTTTAGTGCTAAAAAGTTCTGTGACCGGCGCAGGTATGTTTACTTGATACCTGTTTTCGCTCTCGATCCGTCATCGCATCGCGATAGGGAGACTGTTTTGGCTAGCTTGGGTTCTGGTAATGAGCTTGTTAAGTGTTTGGAGTGCTCGGAGAGAGGGCGTAAGGTCGAAGGAATAATGGGTAAGCGTAGCTTTGAGTCAAGATCTGTTGTTCAGCCTGGCATTTCGTCAAACAATGGAACAGCGTTATCTTCTAGGGAAGGAAATGGAACTTTTCTTTCACACTCGGAAATTAACAATGAAATTATGGTTTGTGCTGACAATAGAAATGCTAATAGCAATATTTTGCAGTGCGAGTCTGTCTCAGTTCAGTCGGAAATTTCGTCGAATGGTGAAGGGGCATTAGTTTCTACTGAAGAAAATGGAACTCCGTTATCACATACAGAAGCTAATGTTGAAAGTATGGTTTCTTCAGAGAATGGCAATGCTAATAGCAATCTTGTTCAGAACGAGTCTGTGATTGAGGAACGTGAAGTTGGAGGTGAACTGGATGGGTGTGGCAATAGACAGGTGGAAGCTGCAAAGGGGAGTGGGTTTAGTTATGGTGAAAAGGAGAGAGAAAGGTTTAACCGGATTCTGAAGTGTTACGAGGGAACGCACAACTTCCATAACTTCACTACGAGAATAAAAGCCGAGGATCCCTCTGCTCGGCGCTACATTATTTCGTTTGAGGCTAACACTACGGTCACTATTGATGGTATTGACTTTGTGAAATGTGAGGTTGTGGGACAGAGCTTCATGCTTCATCAGATTCGGAAGATGATTGGTGTTGCGGTGGCAATTATGAGGAATTGTGCTCCCGAGTCGCTGATTGGAACTGCTTTGCAAAAGTGAGTTCTTCAAAAGAGCTGTCAAAGCTAAATATATGCATAATGTTGGATTCCTAGTTTTAATTTATTATCTTAAGGTGGACTTTTACTTTTCTTTAACCTGTATTTTACTGTACATAATGATTAGGGACGTCAATATCAATGTGCCGACGGCTCCCGAAGTTGGATTGTATTTGGATGAGTGCTTCTTCACATCATACAACCAGAAATGGAAAGACACACATGAAGAAGTTTCCATGAAGGCTTATGAGGAGGAGGCTGAGGAATTCAAGATGAACCATATATACTCTCACATCGCGGCAACAGAACATAAAGAAGGAGTTGTGGCCCTTTGGTTGCATTCTCTGAACTACCGAAACTACCCTGATCTACGAGTTATTAGCAATGACGGGAAAACTGATCTGAATGGTGCTAAAGATGTAGACATGGCTGAGTGAGTTGTTTCAGTGGTCATATCTGCTTATTAATCTATATGCTATGACCTCTGTTTTTATGAAGTCTATGTCCTTGAATTTTCTTCAGGTTTTCTTCTTAATTTGATTGTTTTACAAGAACTGTTTTTTCGCCTTTAGCTCTTGGCCTTTTGTGTTGAGTGCTTATAAGCTCTTTTAGTGAGTATGCAAAACACAAGACTTCCTTAATGCATTATCTTACTTTATTTGGTTCAATATAAACAATTTTGTGAAATGCTTTCGAATGTTATTACAGTTTGCATCTGTCAAAACATAGTTGCATTGTGAGACAGCATTTCTAATTGTCCTTAAATTTCTTGTGAGTAGTCTATATTGTTTGATATGGTATTGAAGTATAGTATGGTTTTTCCGAGTCCACATGTCATGGAACTTCTGGTTCCCAGTAATGAACTGAGGGTAATAAGTTTTCAGCATGAGTTAGCACTTTCAACCGAGAGATGCGGTGCTTAACTTGCGGTTAAAAACATTAAGTAGTTGATGCAGGCTCATCAAACAGCGCTTTTTTAGCTTTCTTCAGGATTTGGCTCGAACTGTTCGGCAGATTCCCAGATTAAGGAACAATGGTTGTCACTTTCCTTTTGTTTTAGACGAAGTTAGCGCAAATGTAATTTATCAGCTGGTAGAAATATATGTTAGCTGTAAAACTTGATGCTGAGTTCAGACATGTATTGGTTGGGTCAGAAGATAAACTAGGAGATTGAGATGATGTTTAAGTCAGAATGAGGCAAGGAATCTGTGTTGTCCATGAATTGGATGTTGTCAAACGACTTACAAGATCTACTATACAGGAGTGCAGAACCACACTACCCGATCCCGGGTTGTGCTCTTGAATCTTCTGAGAATGCGAAAGCTTATTTTATCCTTGGTGGATGTCTCAACCATGTCGCTAAAGGAAAGTCTGCACCAGAGTATTAGGTGAGCGGGTTTAAACATGAATAATAGTAAGTCCAAACTTGAGCCAGACTCTTAACAGTTAACACATTCAGTCAATGACTTATTGTGCCGCTGCGAGGATGCCTCCGGCTCTATTATTGGATAATAATTGGTATGAAGAAAGGTAAACGAGGGTTCCTGAGCTCTATGTGTAACTGAGCTTAATAGGGGTGATAAGGAACAGGGGATGGTGATATCTACGTCAAATATGGACAGTGACGGAGCCAGGATTTTGTTTTGGGGGTTACCGAAGAGTTAGTGTTATTTCCACCGTCTTGTATGATTTTTCACTCTTTGTGCCCGTAAGATACGCTTTAGTCAACTTGCTATCTTTTTAACGACAAAGAATGCATGGTAAGCATAAAAGTGCAAAAATGAACCTCTTCATTTACTATTTCTCAAGATAGTAAGAGTTATTGTCGTACAAAAATAAAGCTAAAACAAATAGGAGAATACGCAAAAGACATGGTATTAACTACCCTACCTTTGTCTCAAAATGGCTTCGATTAAATTAGTAAGTACTACTTGACTGGGCCCTAAATTTTGCATTGCATGAGGTCATAAATCGAGTCGTTATAATTTAATATAACAAATTTGACCAACTTGCACCAGAGATCCTACACCATTGCCACAAAACTTAAGATAGCGTTTGGTAACACTTCCAGTTTTGATTTTCTGTTTCAAAAACAAAAAAAAAATCAAAACCAGTTAATTTTTTTTTTTTTTTTACAAAAACAAATGGGTGTTTGATTACCCAATTTTTATTTTGAGTTTTTTCTTTGGTGGTGGTGGTGGGCAGTGGCTGCCGGTGGTGGTGGTCCCAAAATAAAAACCGAAAACTCCTATTTGGAGTTTTAAAAAACAACCATTTTTAAAAAACTGATTTTTAAAACTGAAAAAAAAAAAAACAAAAATTGTGTGCCAAATGAGTTTATTTTCTCCAGTTTACAAAACTGGAAAAATAATGGTTACCCAAACGGAGCCTTAAGGTCCCATGGTCCCCTTGTAGTCAAGCCCGTCCAAGAGGCCCAACAAACTAAGAACATCAACTCATTGGGCCGAGGCCCACATAGACACGGGCTTTATAAAGCAAACATGCCGCCGGCCCAATTTTCCAATTTACCCGTCGGAAAAAGGACCGGTAATACCGTTATTTTCTCAACTAAAATTCTTAGTCTCTCATCAGTCTCCTCCATTCCTCCTCCGTGGACCAATAATAGAGAACTCCGTCCACCAACCAACCAAAAAGAAATGGCCGTTGACTGGTCGGAACTCCCACCGGAACTCTCCTACACCGTCGCCACAAAGATAAAAGCCCTCACCGACTACATCCGGTTCCGAGCCGTCTGCCTCAGCTGGCGCACCGCCACGCCAGCCACCCCCAGACACCTCCCGCCCCAAGTCCCGTGGCTCATGCTCCCTCCAAGCCAGTCCCAGCCCCAAGCCAGCCGGCGCGGCTTCTTCTGCCTCTCCGCCAACAAGTTCCACTTCCTCGGCGAAGCAGCCGCCTCCCGCCGCCGCCGACGCTGCGGCTCTTCCCACGGCTGGCTCGTTCTCCTCGACGAATCGTCCCATATCTTCCTCTTAAATCCGTTGACCCGATCCCAGGTCAAACTTCCGTCCTTGTCCACATTCCCTAATGTCACTGATTTCAATTTTTACAACATCGGCCGCGAGTATACTATCCGGGGCGTCGACGGCGAGGTGTACACGTGTAGTTTGAAGGAAATGCGTGACTCTTTTATTAAGAAGGTGATTCTTTCTTCTAGCCCGAATGAGTTGAATTATGTTGCAGTGGCGATCCTTAATGATACAGGACATGTTGCTTATTGTAAGAAAGGGGATGATCGTTGGATGTTTATGGAGGATGGGTTAGGTTACTGGGAGGATGTGATTTACCATGATGGATTAGTGTATGCTGTCAACAAATTTGGGGGAATTGCTGTTTGTGATGTTAGTGGTACTTCGCCTAGGGTTTGGTATATCGATCCGCTGAATAAGATTGGTGGTGATATGCAGTATTTGGTGAGTTGTGAAGGGGAATTGCTGTTGGTGACGCGGTATTTGGATCTCAATTTCGATGTTGTTCTTGAGATCGAGTATAAGACAACGGCGTTTAGGGTGTGTAGGCTGGATTTGGGTGGCCCTAAGTGGGAGACTTTGGCGAGCTTGGATGACAGGGTGTTGTTCGTTGGGGAGAATTCTTCGTTGGCGTTGTCTGGATCTGATTGTTTGGGATGTAAAGGGAACTGTATATATTTCACTGATGACTATTCTGAGTGGAACTATGATGGTTTTAAGGGAGACCTTGATTTGGGTGTTTACAACTTGGAAGATGGTGGTATTGAGGCTTTGCCATGTTGCCCGCACAATGCGTATTCTGGGCGTCGGTGGCCGCCACCAATTTGGGTCACCCCGAATCCATGTTGATTGTGTAAGTGGTATCATCTGATCTTGCTACGTAGTTTGTACGATATGCATCCATATAGTCTTCAAGAGTGTGCATTGTTGCTTATGAATCTTGTACACAACAACTTCAAGTGTCCTTTCAGCCGTTTGATCATGATGTATACAACAACTTTTAAAGTGTCCCTTCACCTATATGATTATGATGTACAGTTTCGCTCTGCAACCACACATTCAATATTTCATGAGGTAGTAAAGCACTTGTTTGTTTAGTGATACATGTAAAGAACGTGGGACTATGCATCTGCTGGTCTACTTTTCGTTTCTGATGCACAATTTTGAACCCTTATTCTGCAGAAGATTTCGAACAATCTGTTCAGGAAGTGGAAACCTGTAAAATAAAATGTTTGTGATTCCGTTTATTTGGATGTATATAGACTTGCTTCATGTATCAGGTTTTGTGCACTTTGCCTGATTTCTTGCAAGAAAACTGTTTAACTTAATGCTAGCATTCCCAATATCTGCTTCTTTCTATTCCCAATATCCTGCTTTTGGACCCGGGGTTCTGCCTCGTTAATTGTTTGTCAAAGAATTAACGAGCTCAATATCTTTTTTTTGGTAAAGGTCCATTGTATTTCATTCCAAAGAATATATCTGTTCTCTAGTTACAAAACAATCTCAGCTTCCCTCTATTTATGTACAAGTACCCATACACATATGCTAAGCTAGCATTGTGACCTTCTACTCAGTCACTCCATTCCTCCCTATTGTTGTTCAAAGTTGAAAAATGCTATCTGAAATCCCCCATTCTTCACAGATCTTTTTATTTTCTGCCGTTGGTAAGATATTCTCCCAGCTGCTTACTCTCCACTTGATCCAGTGTTGGATCACTTGACTGCATCCCCCTGCATTAGTCTTCAGATGGTCAAAAATTCTCACATTTCTTTCTTGCCAGACTCCATATAGAACTGCAGTAATAGCTAACTTGCATAGCCTTGCTTTAAAGCTTTTCCCCTTGGTTTGCCTGGCTGCATATTCAATAAGATGCTCCCAGTCAATCAGAGACATCTGCATGTCTAGCTTCTTCAGTATTATACACCAAACATCTTTAGTATAAGGACAATGAATGAAAAGATGGTCCTTGGTCTCTTGCTGATTGGAGCATAAGTCACATGTATCATCCTGCACCAGATTCCATTGTTTCAGCTTGTCTTTAGTTCTCACCCCATTCTTGCATATCATCCACATGATCATAGAGCACCTGGGAATGTTACCAGGGAACCATACAATTTTCCCCCATTTTACCTTGTTTGCTTTGGATCTGAGTTGATTCCATGCAGATTTGATGGAAAACTTCCCATTCAGATTTAGGTCCCAAGTAATTTCATCTTTATTCTCAATACTAGGCACAGGTATAACATGAATGATGTTGATTGCCTCTCTTAATGCTAATGATCTTGGTGCTGGTAACACCCAGTTTTGATTCAGCATAATTTGCGCAACTTTTGCATTTATCCCCATGCCAGAATCATATGCTATTCGTAGCCCATAGTTCTGAATCAGGATTCCACATGGTAACCATTTATCTTTCCATAACCATGTTTCTCTGCCATTTCCCACTTTATATGTACAGAGCTGGTGCATTACCTTCCTTAGTTTTAACAATTTCCTCCAAGTCCAAGATAGTGTGACTGGAGCTGGAAAGGTCCACAGATGCCTGCCCTTTATAACGAGCTCAATATCGCTTCGCTGAGCCTTAGTTTTTATGATCTGAACCTTAACCTTAACATTACACCTTTTATTGGCTTTTGCAACTGCACCGTTAAGAGTAATTTACTTGATTTTGAAAACCAGTGTTACTGGTTATATGTACAAATCGGATTTGACAAATTTTCTTTTAATAGATTGATTATCTTACATGAGAGTTATGTTCCACCTATGGCTTACCGCTTGCAGGAAGTGCATTGAGGCCTTTTGTGGAAAGAAAGTAATATTAGTTATAGAAAACAAGCGAATTTCCTGGATGTTGTAAATAAAAGTCCCAAAGACAGTTTCATATATACAGGATCTATTTGCTCCAAGTTCGAACGATCTGCTTCTCTTCATCCCTTAAGGCCCCTACTTTTGGGCAGTTGTGCACTCGTTTCATTTAATAATATCTTGTCAGGGCGTAGCAAACGAAGGAAATGCAACTGTATCTGTCAAAGCCCTTAGTCTAGGTTAGGTCGGTGTAGCCATTCACACAATTCCCCCAGCCACCAGTCGTTTAGTACGCATCCTGTCAAAATTGTACTCCTTTCTCAATACTTCTACGGCATATTTGGATAAGCAATCAGAGGTTCTCGCTTATTATCGGGGTCTGTTTCACTAGGTAAGTTTTCCTGTTCCATCAGCATATGGCTAAATTCGATTAGGACTCAGGATAGCTATGGCAAACAACTGGAATGGACCTTTTCACTGTCTTGATTTATCTTGAGAGTGGGAAGTGGTTGCATCTCTTTTCTATAAGCTTGGAAAGGAAAGACAAATTTCTTGTATTGCCAATTTTCCGTATTTTTCTTCTAATATTTCATTTGGTTTTTTCCCTCAATTTCCCCCTTTCAAATTTGGACTGTTAAAGTTGGCTCCTCTAACCTTACAACGAATGTCTTTGCCACGAATTCGCATGAGTAATCTACCGTCCTCCCAGGCTCCCATTGATCTCCATGAATCCGTATACATGTTTGTCTCTCATCTTCACAAGTCCATTGTAGGGAAAGCCCCTCTGGTGGGATTGTTTTGGAGTCAACTTCGAGTATAAGCTAGTTTTCTTATCTGATTGGAGAGTTCTGTTAGATCGTCTATATCTTATGGCCTTTAGGCTTTCATGCTGTATAAAATGTAAACATCTCCCCCCTCCCCCCACTCACCCCACCCCGCCCCTCCTCAGCCAATCCCCCATTCACGCATCCAGGAAATTAGAGAGAAGAACGGATGTTCCTTTAGCCTTGCCTTCAGTGGGTTGAGGTTCCTGGTAATTATTTATTTGCCTCTCTGATATCATCCCTGGTGTGCACGAGTTTGTTTCGTTTCTGCTTCTCTAGTCACTTGGTTGGTTGTTTTAGACAACATATGAGTTTTATATCTGAGTTATATATAGCTTATTCAGCCCAGAAAATGCCTCGGAATGTATTTGAGCTCAACCCATATTTCTCACAAGCCCATCCCTGAAAGCATCACTTTATAGGAGAATCGCTAATTGAATTAGGCTCGAGTAAATCCTCGTTACCTTCCATGAAAGTCTGCTAGATCGATGAGCAGTGAGAAACTGACAACCCTCAAACCCAAATTCCAAGAATTAGCGACATACCAAATCGTGTCATCTTAGTTTCGCTAATGAAAATCTTCCTCTCAGTATATGATACCTAAATGGGAGAAAAATCCGTAACGCCAATGGCTGTCCGCTCTCAGGTTGGGCATAATTTTTAGGAGAGACAGAAAAGCAAATGTTGTTTCATTTATAAGTTTTTAGTAATTCTCTTAAGTAAACGCGAATCGCAAACTTCTTATTACACTAACTATCTCCAAATTTGTTTCCACAACCTCTTCCAAGCTCTCAACATGACACTGCAACTTAAACCAGAACAAGGCATTCCTAATGCTATCCTACTCCCAAGCCAGCCAACTTTATGAGCGAACCCGAAGATCAACGTTCTTTTGCTAAGCAATGCATCTCAGGGAGTACATAGACACCGGAGAGTCCACCGCCAATCTGGGGTGATCGCTTTCCAGTGCATAGTACATCACCGGTCGCGGATGTTCCAACTCCTCGTCGTGTTCGTAAACATACTCTGGTATCTCTACCTCCTTCCTGCACACGTGATTCCACAGGAACCCCAACCTGTTCACATACTTCAGCTTGGAGTACAACCTGCTCAGTTCAACATTCAAATAGCCGGTTAGGAAACATGCCGGCCGGACTTCCACGTTTGAAGACTTTTGGAGAACATTTTTCTGAGCAGTCCAAG
Organism: Escallonia rubra; assembly: GCA_033065855.1. Lineage (NCBI taxonomy): Eukaryota > Viridiplantae > Streptophyta > Magnoliopsida > Escalloniales > Escalloniaceae > Escallonia > Escallonia rubra. Next base: position 519,201 of record JAVXUO010000138.1, read on the forward strand.
TATATGGGTCTTCTGGGACCTGACATGGGCCAAACACATGCATCCATTTGCATTTATTAAGAATTAAATCTTAATAAATGCCGAGAGCGAGTATGTTTGAGATTGATTTTGAGATGCTAAAATTGGATTTATTTGGATTAAATGAAGTTGTTAGATGTTTGGTAAGCATTTATAATCCACTAAATCCAGAAGTTAAAAAACTGATTAAACCATAAATCAAGAAAACATGAATTAGTAATCGCTTTTTCATAATAATGTTTGACCAAATAAAGTAATCGCTTCATATATATATTTTTTTGTAATCGAAGACATATACTCAGTGGCCTTTACTTTAGGATAAGACAAAAATTATTTGGTTAAAGCTGTCAAAATTTGTTTGGGGTTTTCATTTAACAAATCGTAACAATTTGAAATCAAATTCTTTTTTTTTTTTTTGGGAGGGGGGGGGGGGGGGTTATGTATAGTAATTTATATGGCCCATTTAGCGCTCATATAAATATTAGAACTAGCGACCTTAGAATTATCTCTTAATGTCTCTGTCATTTCTCTCACCCTTTCTAGTTATAAAAGTAAATTCTATAAGATAGCTACCTTGATATATACCCTCAAACTACGTCATGCAATGCATGTTTCTTTTTTCTTTTCGCGCTTAAACTACGTGAATCACGATCCATAATCAATGACAAACTAACAAAAGTAACTAATGTGTGAGTAACTTTCACGCCTTTAACCTTAATTTAGGGTTAAACGGAATCATAGGAATTAATTACCCTCCGTCAAAGATGAAACGTCCGAAGGTGGCGAGGAACAGCCGGGCCAACAGGCCGGGGTGCACGTAATAAACAGCTTTGAGATGATCCTTGACATTGACCGGAATAGCTTCATAGATGGACCGGACGGCCAATATTCCGGGGAAGTTTTCACGTGCTTTGACACCTGCATTCAAGTACACCACTGAGAATGGTGTCTCGCCTAGACGTGGAAACACCTCCTCCTTCAAGTACTTCTTCAACGCTTCAGCACCCACAAGTCTAGCTGTTCCACAGGAACAAACATGCGAGTTAGAAGAAGTGCCTTTTCATTCATCGAGCACAACTTATACAAAGATTACTTGAAAAGTAAAGATTTGGAAAAAAAAGTTCGTAGTAGTAAGAAGGAGATCGAGAAAAAGTTGAGACGTGTGAAAGCATTCACCTCAAAATCAATTGACAATGAAATGAGAGACCTACGAGACTTATATATTTGAGTACTGTTTGTTAATGAGATGAGAGACCTACGAGACTTATATATTTGAGTATTGTTTGTTATTACCCGGTGTGAGATTTATATCTCTCAACACGCCCCCACACTTGTGGTCCGACTGATTTTTGAGTGCGCCTACGGTGAGAAATTAGTTGAATTGTCTGCTGGACCTGAATCGACTAACTCTGATATCATGTGAAATCATCCACCTCAAAATCAATTGACAACGAGGAGAGAGGCTTACAAGACTTATATATTTTAGTATTGTTTGTTATTATCGACGTGAAACTTATATCTCTCAACAAGGAGGACGTGTGCGTGTGTGTTTTGGTTACCTGGGAAGAGCTTTCCGGTGATGCAAAGGACCTGGCAGCCATGTTTATCAGTGCCTTGGATCTTGAAGATTTCGAGCTTGTGAATGAGCTTTTGTTGTTCAGATGGAGCGAGGGTGCAAGAGGAAGCTGAAAAATCCATGAAGTCAGTTCAGGGTGTTAGGGGTTGTTTCATGAGAGTTTGAGCCTTTAAGGAGTTAAATTAAATAATGGGGGAAATCTTATCAGGGAAGTTATGAAGAAACGGTCCACTTGAAAAGGTTAGGTACTGAGTTATTACCAGCATTGGACTGCTTACCCTGTATATTCATATTATAAATTAGGATCAATATTTTAAGTGACATTTGAGACTCTTGGCTCAACTTCTTAACGCCCTGCATGTGCCTCTCCGTGAGTCGGTGGCAGAGTCAGAAATTATGCACGGGGTGGATACTTAATTGACAAAGAAAAAAAAAAATTAAACCTAACTATTGTGACCATTTATTAAATCAACAAACCGACAACTCAAACACGCGTAAATCGAATGGCATGAGTAAATCACCCATAATTTTATTAGTAGCCGATTCATACAATCACTTCTGACCCTTGGTAAATTCAAGGGCAACCCAAAAATTTATGTGCGAGTTTAATTCTACATTACACATAACTGCATTTTACTTGATCAAAATAGACTTCCTAATTTTTGTGTCCTGCCTTTTGTCGAACACATGATCCGTTTGCAAGTACGAAAGAGTAAATAGATCAAGGGACAATCTTATACTACGTAATAAGTTACTCAAATTTACTATACACGAGAGCCAACACGTAACAAGGCAGTTATATTAAGAAAATAAAGATTGGAGTTGTGTCAATAAAGTATAGTATAAAGGTCGTTTATTTAGGACGTTAATTTAAGTGTCGTTCTTTTAATGTGTTTTTTACTGTGATCCCTTAAATTTAAGTGTACTTTATTGAAGTGTTGTATTTTTGTAGGCGTTTTAGCAAACGTCACATTTTAGGAGCATTTTTCCAGTAAAATATCCATTTTTTATATTTATATACCATACCATCATATATTAGTGCCATTATTCAAACACATGAAGCTCTTTTTAAAAATCATGACCGTTAATTTAATAAACTAGTGAAATTTATTCAAGCATTTAAGTCCATTTCCTTCCAACCCCAAACTGACACACACACACACACACACACACTCTCTCTATCTCTCCATCTGGACACCACTAGCTACCACCATTTGTGAAGAGATTAATTAATCTTGCTTGTCATTTTGTAGAGAGAGAAGCAAGACTAAACTAAAACCATCACCATCCTGTTGATTTAATCTTGCCTGTAATTCTTGGATCTTCTGTACGTAAGTACCACAAGGTATGGTCACGGACAGATGCAAGCTGTAGCTGTGGAGAGAAGGAGGCAGCAAGTGGCACGTGCCCCCCGCTGCCTTCGCTACTGCCGTGAGCATAGAATTTTGATCCTTCGAATGATAAGAAAAGACAAGGCGTCCATTCAGACATAGTCCAAGAATAAAAGGGTAGCCTTAGTTTTTTCTCGATTGCGAGCATCGGAGAGGATGGATGCAAGGCTTACCCTCTAATTTAGCTCTACTTCAAGAATAACGTACATTTACTTGTTCCAAATGTTTTAGCAAGTTTTACCTTTTAATTCTAATATTCACTCCCTTGAATGATAAGAGATGTCTAATATTCACTCCCTTGAATGATAAGAGATGACAAGGCGTCCATTTAATCATAGTTCTGCAATAAAAGAGTAGCCTTAGTTTCCTCGATTGCGAGGACTTCATAAGGACCGATGCAAAGGCTGAGCCTCTATTCAGCTACACTTCAAGATTAACATCCATTTACTTGTTCGTATTACCAAGTTGTACCTACAAACGGAAAATATTGCAGAACCATTAGTTGTACGAGGTAATACAACTTTCTAAGAACTCTGTTAAAATAGGATTTTGATCACTTGCTGTAAACATGGTTACAGGAGGGGTGATGTGATAGGAAGCTCCTATCACAGTACCCCTTCTGTAATCATAATTTCAGCAGGGGATCCAAATCAGTTAAAATAACATGGCTTCGACTAGTTACTGGGCCGAATCGTGGAGTGGCCCATCTGAGAGCCCGAGAATCTATACGGAACTTTGGATTATTGAGAAAGATAATAGACCACTCATTGTACTAAGACTGGCCCATGCTCCAACAAGATGGCCCAGATAACCAAAACCGAAAGAAACGACAGCGTTCAACAGGGAGGTGGGGTTAACTGGTTTTGGAAGATATTGGTGGTGGGAAATAATTTGAGCACAATAATGAGCTCAAAACAAAAATATTTAAACCGTGCTATCACATGGAAAATGACTTCATGGTTACTTTAATTTACGGAAGAGACGTTTATCACACTAAGCTATTACCTTAATTTTCTAGATTATGTGATTGCAATTTTGACAGTGTAATTAACCGTGTCAAAGTACTTTAAGCCTCGGTCACTACCTTTTTAGGTTTTGAACCCGTACGCCTAATATGCTTTCGGTATTTTTTTTTTTAAATTTGGATTTGATTTTAAGAGAGAACTATACCAACGGTTGTTGAATTATAATTGAAATTTAATTTTGGTAACCGGTAAAACTTATAACTCTAATCCCTGGTCAATTGATTTAACTGTATTAAAGATAGATAAATTTCTATTCCAATCCCCGCCTGGTTAACCAACTTATGAAATTTTCGCAGGAAAGTAATGGGCGTCACCTAGTTTTATAACATTAAGCACCACTTAAATACACCTTCTAAAGTTGCCTCAGCCTTGTCGATTTTTTCAAAGTTTATCTTTAATATTTATAATGCTATTTTGCACCCTAGTTATCATTGGAAAGCATTTTAATGACAAAATAATAACCTCTCAACAGTAAATTAGAGTGTAGAGGAGCATAATTAGGACATGGAACATGCTCCAAAAGATGGAGCGTCTTCCATGCCCACATGCATTGGAGCATATTTAGGCGGCCGGTGGTGGTATGCGGCCGGCATGGAGGTAGCTGGCGGAGGAGGTGGCTGCCGACAATTGAGGTGGCGGCCGACTTTACAGGCGGCGGTGGGGAGGTTGACGGCGGAGGTCGGTGGTGATTTTTGGAGGTGATAAGTGGCGATAGAAGGTGGTGCAATGACATGTGTTGGTGATGGGAGGTGGGTCTTTTTTTGTGGAAGTTAGCAATTAAATATGAGAATCTTACATAAATGAGCTTTAAAAGCCCAACCCAAGATAACCCATATAATATGGCTCAACCTATCCTAACCCATTTTGTAATTAAGTGGGTTGGGTTCTATAAAAGCTCAGATTTTCTTGGTGAGTTGTTTAAATACTTAAAAATCGAATTAAAGTTGTAGCCCTAGTCCAAATGTATGCATGTGGCATGAAATTTGCTATCAAAGTGTTTTTTTTTTTTAGATGAAGTACGATAGCATAGATAAGTAAGAGTTCATCACCGGACGGTGAAGAACATGAGGTAAAATCAGGACTACTGAGCTTCCATCTACAAATTTACAAGAGAAACGAACATAGCAAAAATATGTACACAAAAACCAAAAAACACCCTCACGACACAAAGGAATTAAAGATCCTGTTGCGGCAAAAGTCATGCACCCAGTCTTGGTAAACGGCGAGACGTGCATGGCAGGCAAAATCAGCTAATGATATGGATTCCTTAAGCTGAGGCGTTGTGGCTCTGTCAACTCTAAAATGATGGAAGTGCGAAAGTACATGGCAAAAGTCGTACGTAATGGATGCAGTAGTGTCAAGGATCTCCTTCAAGTCCGAGATCTGATCAAGCAAAAAATTTGAATTAGTTAAAACATTTATGTGCAAGAAATTATTCCGCTTTGCCCAGTAAAAAGCAGTAAGTAAGCCTTTGGATATAGCATGTAATTCGTCAGATGCTAGAAATGATATTCCCGGCTGGTGCAACCAACTTTTTTTGTGACCACCGTGATCGTCAGTCGTCTGCTCCACCTTTTAACCCGAAAATATGGAAGCACGTATGGTCGCTACCAATCCCATCAAAATTGATTTTCTTCCTTTGGCAGCTTTTGTGGAATAGACTCCCGTTATACTTCAATCTCCACCGCTTGAAAATCTCATATTCCGACCTTTGCCCTATTTGTCAAAACTGCACAGAGACAACCGACCATCTTTTCTTCTCTTGTCCGACAATTAGAACAATCTAGTTCGGAGGTTTGGTTAGTCTGCATAGTCAAAATGTGGGAAACTCCTTTAGCGATTGGCTAAAATCTTGGCTCCTAAACCCTGCATGTCGTGGTATTTTACTATCAAAATCGATTCATGCTATCAAAGTGTTTAATCATACAGCTTTCGCTATATTTTTCTTTTGAACACTGAAATTTAAGTTCTTTTGGAACGATTTATTTCTTCTTTCTTTTTACATTAAAAAAAAAAAACAAATTTCTTATTATAAGTGCCCATACAAGACCTTCCTCCAAAAGCTACTTATCATTTTTCTCCCGGAAGATTACACAACCTAGAATATTACACAAATTTGTAATAGATGTCAATGGGGATGAGCATTCTTCCGATTAAATTGAAATAAGGAAAACCAAATTACCAGAATAATTTGGTGTATTCAGTTTGAGAAATGAAATTTTGGTCATTAGAACTTTTTATTTTAGTTGAACCTTAATAGAACCTAAAAAATACTTCATGTATTCATACATAATAATATGTAGAATGTAATAAACATAAGCAATATGTACAATAATTATCAAATGCTCCTTTTACTCTAAAATAATAGTTTACTTTTAGAATAATAATTTTTTTTGATTAACAAACTAACGTTCCACCTTTAAAGTAACCGGCAACTTTTGTCTTTCATTTTTGTCCTTACAATTAATGCATTTATTTTACTTTTACCCTTAAATAGAAAGACTAAAAACGTAGAAGTAAAAATGCTAGTTTTGAAAACAAAAATGATTGATGGGCATTAAATAAATATCTACGATGTTTACTTCAAAAAATGGAAGAAAACTATATTCCAGACACTGTCTGTTTGGTAACACTGTCAGTTTTAATTTTTTTTTGTAAAAAATAAGAGAAGAGTTCTGATTTTTTTTTACCAGTTTAAAAAACTGGTGGCTGTTTGACAGAATTTATTTTTTTAAAAAACAGAAAAGAGCAAGCGTTTGACATGACAGCTCTTTGGTTTTTTTTTTTAATATACATTTTTTCGTAATTAAACATTATTAAAGGTAATTAAGCAACTATATTACAATATCTTTCAAATAATTAAACATAATATTTCAACATTACAATGAATAACAACCAACATTATTAAACCAACATTAGCTCATTTTAACCCTAAACAAGTGTAGATTGACCACCAGCGCCAAGACCACAGGCGAACCACCACTAGATCGGCACTGCCACACTACCACCAAAGCTGCACACACCCACGGATTCACCCCATCACCACCGGTCTCATCGCCACACTACCGGCACCCAGATCGGGCCACCGTTGTCCGCCGTCAGCGGACATCACAACCGACGATACAAACCCGCGGCAATTACTACCTGCCGGCAATACCCGTCGGCATCACCCATCAGCAACACCGCCGGCAACTCGCAACACCCACCACAGCACAACAACCTACGGCAACCCACAGATCTGTCCATCACCACCGGCAACTCGCTACACCCACCACAACCACAACAACCTACGACAACCGACGATACCCATCTCCAATGGCAGATCGGCAGAGGCCGCCATTTTCGGAAGGTACCGATTCCCAGGAATTGGGCGTAACCATCTCCAATGGTTGTGTTCATCTTGGACCGAAGAGTGGCAGGTGGAGGCAGTGACCGCTGGCCGGTGGAGGCGGTGACGGCGACGGGCTGTGGAGTCTGTGGTGATGAAAGAAGTGAAGAACGGTTTTTGCAAAAAAATGGAAAGATGTTGCTAGTGAGGCTCGAAGCCTCAACCTCATTTAACCAGCCCCTCAGCCCGCGTGAAAAAGAGCCAAAAAAGAGAACTCAGAGCTCTTTTCAGAAATGGGCAAGAGTTTAAAAACTCTTGGGCCTTTTTTAAAAAGAGAACCCAACCAAACATCCAACTTTTATGGGCTTTTGCTATAAAAAAAAAATGTGGGCCAAAAAAGAGCAAAAAGAATGTGTCAAACGGCCCCTTAATTTTAGGACGGAGAGAGTACAAGCTTGGATCGGGCCTAACCCATTATTATGCGCAACCCATATATTATAGGCGTATGCCGAAGACATTTAAAGGTGTACATACGTATCACGCCCAGAGGAGACAAACACTCGGTTCTATGTCTTGGAATTTACCAGACTCGGATGAATCAATTCTTTTATATTGTACTCAACGAAGTGTTGACCTTGTTGGTAGTTTATTGCTTTGAAATGCAACTAAACACCTAACTCTGTTGTCTTACTTCAGAGTGGCTCATAGTAGTTGGAAGAACAACTAAAATAAGAGTCAAGAGCTCATAATAACCCTGCTAATTCATGCATCCATCCATTTCATAATTGGTTTCAAGTTGGACTAACACACAGAAGAAACTGGAGAAAACAGAGAAAAGGAAAGGACAGGAAAAGAAATGGGAAGTGCATGGATTGTGTTTGGCATTTTGTGTTTGAGTTCCATTTCCTGTAGGGGGAGTGCTGGAAAAGCTGCTTGTCATGACCCAATGTATGGAGGTTGCTATGGCATCCGTCACAACTGTCCAGCCGAGTGTCCTAAACTATGCGAGGTGGATTGCAGCCTCTGCAAGCCTTACTGTGGTATGATACTTCATCACTTTCCCCTTAAGCTTTCTCCTCAATCTATGTCAGATTCCAAAGGAATTCAGAAGTATAAGTTTCCCCTTTTGGCTACTAAATGAGATTCAAAAACAAGTAAGAATAGCTGAGCATCACCTAGCTGGTTATGCTGCTTGTTTTCAAGATGTTCTGCTGCATTTCACATCTTGTTTACCTTCAGGTCAACTAATCTTTTCTTTGGGTGCATCAGCATGTGATAAGCCAGGAGCAGTGTGCCAGGACCCACGATTCGTTGGTGGCGACGGGATCATGTTTTATTTTCACGGAAAGAAGGACAGAGACTTCTGCTTGGTCTCTGATTCCGAAGTTCACGTCAACGCTCATTTCATAGGTAAGAAAAGCAAGAAAGAAAGAGATTTCACTTGGGTCCAATCTATTGGTATCCTGTTCGGTTCCCATAAGTTCTACTTGGGTGCACGAAAAGTATCCAAGTGGCAAGAATCAGATGACAATATGCTGATCCAATTGAATGGAGAAATTATCAAGCTACCATCTGGCGAGGGAAACACACAGCATTCAGAGGAAACAGGATTGACGCTGAGAAGATTAGCGGAAACTAACAAGGTAGAAGTTAAAGTGGAAGGATTGTTCGAAATTGTAGCTCGTGTAGTTCCTATCAACCGAGAGGAATCAATTGTGCACGGCTATGATTTGACAGAAGAAGATTGCTTTGCACATTTGGAGCTCAATTTCAGGTTTCAGTCACTTAGCAAGATAGTGAATGGAGTTTTGGGCCAGACCTATAAACCAAGTTACCAAACTCGAGTAAAAATGGCGGCAGCCATGCCAATCATGGGACGGGCAGATTTATTTGCCTCATCTCATCTTCTTGCAACTGATTGTGCCGTGTCAAACTTCAGGTTGAAAAAGGATGGATATGATGGAGTGCCACTTAATGTTAAATGTGGAAGTGCTTATAACGGGAAGGGGATTGTGTGCAGGAGATGAAGTGGAGTGGAGTAACAATGAAACATCTAGTTGCAGAAATGAAAACAAGTTCTCTTTTTAGGTCCTCGCACTTAGCATATGTACTGATTCATATGTTTTGGATGCTTTTTCTTCAGTAAACATAAATTAAGCTCCTTAATCAAGGTTTCCGCATATTTTGATTTAAGAACTTGGGCATATTGAAGTACTCCATTGAGTAGCAAATTAATTGTTGGTTTAATATACATTTTGCTGAAAAGGTCTTTTCTCATGTATTGTAAACGTGACCTATCCACAACACCCTGAGCAGTAAACAGCAACAAACCAGTTGCCTATTTTCCTTTGGATTCTCAGAAGATAATCTTATTAGATCAACCGTTTCTAGCATGGACTGATGGACCAATGTCATATAGCATTCCCCATCTTTACACCAACACCATATGATAAAAAATAAAAAAAAGCTTTGCAATGATGCAATGCTAATCAGGCTGTCATTAAGTTCTAAAAGAATGTTCTGAATCATTAAGATGATGTTAACAATTTAACATGTACAAAATTTGCATAAAAAAGAAGAAGTTACCAGTAATCTCCACAAGAGCATGATCCATTAGCAAAATGATGAAATCGCTTAGCATCTCGTATAATAATCATACGCCTCTCTATAAGCGATACAAACTTGGCCATACTGTGACAATCACCACATATCCTAAGGTTCTTGGTAATAATCAGTGGCTTGCCTGCCCCCGTCACCATAAGACCAAATGCAATGGCCAACTTCTCGCTATGCTTGCTGATCATATCCTCTCTAGTCTCCTCATCAACGTCATGCAAAACAAATTCTGTTTTAGGCATGTATCCAGCAATCTGAATTTTCCTAATGACTTCTTCCAATTTCATGTATATTTTCTCTGTGCAAGGGTGCGATCGATCAGCGACAACAAAACGATGGATCTTGTGTCCATGTTCAATATAGCTGCAACCAGGGGATCTTAACAGACCTCTTTCCTTCAATAAAGTCCTCACCTTCGAAGCATCCCTCCATTGACCAGCTGCAGAGTATATATTTGATAGCATTAAATAGTTCCTACGGTCTGATGGGTTCTGTGCAAACAACCTCTCTGCAACTTCCTTACCAAGCTCTAAATTACCAGAAACGTTACAAGCATTGAGAAGAGCCCCCCAAACACCAGAATTTGGCTCCATAGGCATGGTCTCAATTAGCGCATGTGCATCTTTCAGATGCCCTGATCGCCCAAAGAGATCAACCATGCAACAATAATGATCCAACCTGGGTTGAACCCTATAAAGACTAGACATGATCTCAAAGTACCTCCTCCCCTCCTCTACAAGCCCTGAATGACTGCAAGCGCTTAACAAATGAGTGAAAGTGACGTGATCAGGCTCCTGACCTTTACTAACCATGAGCTCAAATAACTCAATCACTTTTCCGCCATAACCATGGACCGCAAAACCTGCAAGCATGGCTGTCCAAGCTATCCTATCAGGGTTTTTAATCCCTCCAAAAACCTCACATGAAGAATCTAATCTACCCGATTTCGCGTAAACGGTTAATAATCCAGTCGCAATGGATACGTCTTCAATAAGACCAGCGTGTAATATATAACCGTGCAGCGAGTCCGCCTGTTGTCCTACACCCATATCAGCACAACCCTGAAGAAGCGTCACCATAGTAGCTCGGTCAGGACAAATGCCAGCCCTCCTCATGTGATTAAAAAGCCCAATCCCTTCCTCACCACTACCACTTAGAACATGAACCATAATGATCGAATTCCATGTCACTATATTCGGCACCAACATATTCTTAAACAGCCTACAAGCAGAGCCTAAATAGCCAAACTTCCCATACATGTTAATTAGAGAATTAACAACCTTGCTTTCACGCAACAAACCAATTTTAAATGCAAAGCCATGAATGCATGTTCCTTCATCAAGAGCTCCTGAGTTAGTACAAGCTGAAATTATACATATAAGGGTAACTTCATTTGGTTCCAAAACCGTCTCTAGTCTCATCCTGAGAAATGCATTCAAGCTATTTCTAAAACACTCATTTCGCGAAAAAGCGGAAATCAACGAATTCCAGGAGACCAAATCTTTGTACGGCATCTCGTCGAATAGTTGGTGTGCATCTTTAGAGCAGCCCAATTTAGCGTAAAGAGACACCAAACGGTCACCAATGAACCCATCTCTGAAATTCAATGACTTCACTACTTTGGCATGAATGGCCTGGCAAGAGGAAGAGGAATGACAAGAGGTTATGGCAGAAAGGAGATATTGAAGAAAAGATTCAGGGTTGGAGTTTGTTTGGGTATGAAGACTGGGTAGGGAATGAAAAGCTTTATGTGAATTTTTCGGGCTAATGAATCTGCGTAGAAATTGAGCTTGTGAAAAGTTTCTGCATTTGAACCAAAAGTAACTCAATGAGATGCAGCAACAGAAAGGTAGTCTAATCATCTCCCATCATTCCAGTTTCCAGTTTCGCAGTGCTACACGAGGCACAAAAATATTATTTTTCCCAGAGGAGTCCAAAATCTTCATTGAAAGTTCCTTCAATTTCTGGTCTATTGGCAAAGAGTTTATTTTTCGCAGATGAGAATGCAGAGTTTGTATTGGCAAATGACATAGAAAGTAGAGTTATTTTGGTAACGTTAGTGGATTCGGATCGAAGGCGCAATGCTATTGTCAAGATATGTCAACTCTATAACTATTTGAGCTACTAAGTGATTTATTCCTATGTTGCTAGGTTGTAGTCTCTTTGAGTCACTGGAAGTTCTAAATCTTCGTTATTAAAGTACGGATGAAAAGAGCGTGAAAAATATTACCATTTTGAAGTTTTGCGTATCGTAAAAATGTAGAAATCCATTATCCGTGAATCCATGAGTATCAAAGGCATTTGTCGATTTCTGGGTGCTCATCTAGGAGTCTTGTATTGACAAACGACATATAAAGTGGAGTTATTTTGATGCAACTCTAGATGATTTGGATCCGAGGCGCAAGGCTATTGCCAAAATATGCCAACTCTTTGAGATACTCAATGACTTATTCTTAGGCTGCGAGGTGGTAGTCTCTTTGGCTCCAAGATCACAAGGCAGTGATTTTTTTTTTTTTTGGTGATTTTTCAAATTGGCGTGGATGGTCTTGTTCAAATGAATGACTTGGCATGGCGCATAACCACTTTACCACTAAACTAAGAAAAGGAAAATATCACTTGTCTAAAGGTAAATATATTTTACGGGTAAAAAACAATGTTTGCACACAATACATTTGTCATTATATCTTTAACAAGACGTCATTAACTTCTAAGTAAAAAGTAGAACCGCATTTATTTGAAGACAATATTTCGATCTAGATACTAATTATTGTAACTTTAATAACTGCAAAGCAGAAAGTAGGGCTGCCAGTGCGGATAATCTGTAACGATTGTCAGCATTTTTACAATGTCCACAGTGAAACCCGTTTTTCTTGTATTTTTGCTTAATAAATAAGTCGTTCCCCTTTGTGATCTCTAAAAACTTTGTTATATGTGGAGCCTGAATTCAGCCCAGAGACATTATTACAATGAAGGTACTGTATACTAAGTTTCAATTTCGCCGCTCCTACTCCTCAGTGAGTGGGCCGGATTTTTTTTTTTTTGTTTTTTGGAAGAGTACTTTTGTAATAATGCATGTTTTTTTTTCCGCGGTGCATCTTCGGGTTTTCTTATACAAGGAGAGAAAACGATAACAAAGAGCAGAGGCTAGAGTTTCTGGTTGTAACACTACTGAATAGTGAAATCGAGATCTGGTCATACTCCGAGGACGTTACCACATTGGTGAACCTCGTAAATCTTGTATTGTGTGTTTGATTTTTAATTTCTCATTTTTTTATTTTTCGATATATCACTTCGTTGTTGCTGCGTTTCGTAACAGGCTTCTCACTTAAAAGTTTCCCGAACAACATCCTCTAATCTTAATCTAAAAACCCGTTCACACACTCATTTTAGTCTAAACTCTTCAATCACACCGTCCACCACCGATTTGTTCGAAATTCAACATTACAAATAGATAACAAAGAGTAGGACGAGATTAAATTTACATTTTCTTTGTGCTTTTCAACTACATAAATGTTGGTGATCTGTGTTAGTAAACAAAAGTATTAAGCTATTCTCAGTACACACTACGCACTCAAGACAAGTCTAAAAAGGGTCTCCATATATATCTACCAAAAAGAGTACGTCAAGATACGATGCGATACTACTGGCGACACCCACAGCTGCATTTTTCATGTCAACGTTTGGAAAAGGAAGACTGCATCAGAGATTATGTCAGGGGTTTTCAGAGGACACCTTGAACAACACGAGAGAGAAGAAGGGAAAAAGGGGTCATCATGGGAGGGAGGAGTGTTCTGGCGATTAGAAGTACCAATAAATGAGCATTAGAGACTTGCTCAGAAGAACTCAAAAGGGGTTGGTCAGAAGAAGCCAAAGCTTGCATAACCGCTGCTTCACACGCGTCCGAGCCTTACCTTTTTGTTTAAATCTGTGCTAATTTGGTCAGACTTAGGCTCCCTTAATTGCATTCTTATCTTGGAACCATCTCTTCTTTTTCATCATCATCCCTATTAATTAACTTGTCATCCCAGTCTTTACTCAAAACATATTTTCGTTACTTCTCTCTCTCTTTCTCTGTCTCACTCTCTTTCATTTGATTTCTTGATTTTCCGGCGACCTGGGTAGCCGCGTTCGGCGGCTAAATGTCGGCTAAGTCCATGCTCCCTTACCGGAATGGGGTGGAGGATGCGCGTTATCCTCCACCACTGGCCTCCCACGAGGATGTTGTTAAGGACCCTCTGCTTTTCTGGGACACCCTTCGCAGCTTCCACTCTGCTTTGGGTACCAAGTTCATGTAAGCTCTTGTGTCTTTTAAAAAAATTTCTCAACGTCTTGCTCCATTGAGAAGCTTAGGAACATATCCTTACAAAACTTGGCTGTATCTGTTTTCCCCTTAATCTGCAAGGGTTCCTGTGATTGGAGGGAAGGAGCTAAACTTGCATGTCCTATATGTGGAGGTCACCAAGAAGGGTGGCTATGACAAGGTTGAGCTGTTAATGTTTCATGTTCTTTTATCGATAAGAAAGCTTTCAACGAAAACTATTACTGGTTTATTGATTCATCTGTGGTGAAAAACTGATGGATAGGTTGTGACAGAGAAGAAATGGAGGGAGGTGAGTTCAGTTTTCAACTTTTCTCCGACCACCACGAGTGCTTCGTATGCACTGAGGAAGCACTATTTCAGCTATCTTCACCATTATGAGAAGCTTTACTTCTTCAAGCTACAAGGCCCATTGCTTGCTTCAGCAGCGGAGAAAGGTAACATATGCCTCCCACATCTCTCGAACTTTTTCTTGTGCTTTCTTCTTACTGTACCATGTTTCACATTCTTCTTATGATCTCTTCTCCTTTTGGTTACCCCTCTCCACAAAAAAAAAAA